>CM042137.1:4799137-4816637 GCA_023376005.1 Doryteuthis pealeii
TTGTATGTTTGTGTTTGTGTGTGCAATAGAAAGTTTTTATGAACTCATACGAGTTTACAGAGAACTTATCAAGTGCAGAGTATATTTTTGAGGTTTACCTAGTTCTTTATATACGGTAGGACTCGATGTTATTAGATTTCTTGATGTTTTCTATGGTGGGAGGGGGTGTTAATGGTGGGAATTACGTTCTTTCTTGTGTTTGAATGATCGACAACTTGTGTCGTCCATTTTTTAAATCTGTTTTAAGGTAGAAATAAAAAGTTCAAACGATTTTTCCATGGAATTTTCCTTATTCTCCACAGAAATAGATTTTTTACTTATACGCGACATTATATCAGCTAAAACAAAAGGTATCATCAAATATGACTGGCAATACACACATACACACACAGATATATATATATATATATATATATATATATATATATATATATATATAATATATAATATATATATATATAAAGTGTTGTTATGGGTCCAGCGGGGAAAATAGATATTCTATAAAAAAGAAGGTTTGCAAAAAGGAATATGTTTTACAAAAATGTATTATTAACTTACATATGCGACACGTGTTTCAGATCTATTATCTTCTTCGGGCATTGAATAACTATATTTTGGCAGAATATGTATATATATGATTTCTGATATTTGATAGGTTGTATGTGTTTTTGTAACTTACTTTTTGTTTATATATATATATATATAATATATATATATATATATATATATATATATATATATATATTTATATATATATATATATATATATATATATATATGATCGTTAGTTGTGTGGGGAATGAGTTTTCAGTTAAATGTCTGTAAAAATTAATGTATTTTGATACACCCCAATATATGTATATATACAGTTTGAGAGGGCGGCCGTGGCTCAGGGTTGCAAAACCCGAAATAGTTAATGATACCGGGGTAACATCACTGATGAGCACCTTAAGTGCAGTTTGCCGATTTTTACCAATATATATATATATATATATACATACATATATATATATATATATATATATATAATATATATATATATGTAATCTTTAGTTGTGTGTTAAAGGTCTGTAAAAACCAAAGTATTTTGATATACTCTAATATATGTATCTATAACATATTAATTAAATGGATGTATTCGGCAATCCTCTGCATGAGTACGATGCGGTCCAAGGTCAATTTCTTAAGCGGAGTTTAACAGGATTGAAATTCGGAGTTATTTTTCCTCCTAGATTGGTTACCTAACTAAGGTTAACTATTCTAGTCAGCCCTAATATTTATACATAGCTTGAGGGAATATATTTGGATGCACATCTTTCCCGATGATATTAGGACCACGTAAATTGCAAACAGATTTGTCTGCGATTTAAACTTGCGTCGTGGAGTCTATTTCCTACAACGATAACCATGCAACTCCTTGTGGTTATTGTTTTATTCAAATCGCTTACGATATGAGATCGGATGCACATTAAAATTTACAGCAGTCGGTAGAGCGTTCGGCTAGAAACCACAAGGTTCCTAGTTCGATACCGACCCTCGCCAACTCAGCGTATGAGTAGCACAGGGATCTGTGCGGTAAAGTAAGGAGCTGATGGTAGGTGTGGTGCCCTACTTCAGACGCTAGAAAACAATCTCTTTGTTCTAGCGCTATTGAAAAGGGGATAGACTCCCTCGCTAATTGGCTGATACCGGCTTTAGGCCACCCCGACGACTTACTTACTTACTATATGTACTCTATTATATGGGCATTTATTCAGAGATTAGTTGTTTAGTTTTATGACGTCCACTACTGCTGAGCAACTTAATACTGAAGTCAATTGAACTATTAAGGTCTCTAATCATACATGGTTGAAACGTATCTATTCACCCAATCCCTTCACGTGGCTACCTAGGTGGATATAGAAGTGTGTGGAATATATGTGAATGAATATATTCTCAAATGTTATCTCAGAGCTGAAATCATTCATTGGATTCTCGAAAAAATAAATCTGCACACCTACTAGAACAAATGTATTAATTAACTCTCTGTAGCATCGGCTATTTGAAGACTTATTTAACAGAAGCAAAAGCTCATAGGTTTTCCTTTACAAGAATTAGTTTTCCCTTCATTATAAATAGAAACAAAGGAGTATTCATATATAAATTTTATTGCAAAATCCCCGCGGCAATGACTTTTAAGTACGAGTGTCGACTGATGGAATATGACTAAACGAGTTCTTCTTTTCAATTTAGTCCCCCTTCTTGTCCACACACTGTGTTGCAGTCTTTGGATCCTATTGGTAAAATGTTATAAACAGCAGATATGACGTTATCATGTGAAACTTTCAGCCTATGAACATTTCAGCCCATCCACGTAAATAATTTATTCTTCATCCTTTCTTCCTACATGTATTGAAAGTTTTTAATGTTAGTATAAGCGTATTAGTATGGCTAAGGAATCCTCTTCAAAGAATGAACCCTAGTTCAACAACAAGTCTCATTGCTAAATTGCATGTTGCCCGCAAACCCAGGTTTCATGTCTTCTCGAACCACAAGGTATTTTGTTCTTGGATCCGTATTTCAGCGGGAAACATCGCTTGCAGAAGAGGCAATTTTGCCGCTCGGTATAGTGTTTAGAAATTTAGGACAAAACCCTAATTCTTCTCTGGCGAAATACTCTTATTGCATCATTTATAAGAATGAAGTGGTTAGCGCGGATGATTTAGAATGATAGACAGATAGCAGATGAAGAACTTAATATAATGCTACAAAAGAAAGAAGACGAGGAATAGGGTTTATTTGGGGATTTGTAAGTAGACAAGGAATACTATGGAAGAAAAAGGAAAATGGAAAAAGACAGAAAAAGAAGGAAAGAATGGTGATGTACCGAGCGTAGATTAGAACTGAAAGTAGAAGTTCAAATACAAGAGCGGGAAAGTCATGAAAGAAGTAGAAGTGAGAATAGAAAGAAAGATGGAGGACAGTTAGTTATGTTAGAACTAAAACGTGGGGAAAAGAGGAAATAAGGAAGAAAAGAAAGAAAGAAAAATGATATTGATCATGAAGAATTAAATGAAGAGAAGTCAAAATGCGTTGGATAAGACATATGCCAAAGAGATAGATATTGTATAGAAGAAGAAGAAGAAGAAGAAGAAGAAGAAGAAGAAGAAGAAGAAGAAGAAGAAGAAGAAATGGGGAATAGAAGAAGAAGAAGAAGAAGAAGAAGAAGAAGAAGAAGAAGAAGAAGAAGAAGAAGAAGAAGAAGAAGAAGAAGACAAAAGTAAATAAAAGAAGTTTCTTTATAAGATGAAAATGCAAAAACGAACACAAAACAGAGGAAGAAGTCGAACATTAGGGAAGAAAATAGAATCAGTAAATAGATAAAGAATAAACGAAAAAAGAATGAAGTAATAGAACGAAAAAAAAAAGGTTTAGAAACATATAAAACGAGATAGAATGCGTAAAAGAAGAAGATGAGAAAAGAAAAGGAACTCATCTTAAAAAGCAGCAAAACTATTTATCAAGAACAAGGAGGAGGCGAAATGGAAGCGGGAAAATATAACAATGGCGACGGTGTATATTAGAGTGAATACAACCAGCATGGCGAGGAATTAAAAGGAGAGAAAAAGTGATAATGAAGATTATGGCAACTCATAAAGAGAATTCAAGGAACGTCTTTTCTTTCTTGCTACTCTATCCACTTCCAACCATTACAGTTTGTTTCCACTCACCAACCTCAACCCGTCAGTTTTCGATAACTACAGGTGCCATCTTGTCTCCGCTGAACGATTCCAGTCCTCTGGGTGTTCGTGAAAGAAAAGCGATCCCAGGCAATGATGCCTGAATAGAGACGTTACCACAGCTAAAAACATCTGGTGATTGGATAAGGTTTTTTATAGCTGGAAAAAAAGGGTAAGCAGGCTACAAATTGAAGAAAGGCAGGCCAGAACAATATCGTGTGCAGTACGGATGTAAAGGAATTGATACAGGGAATACAATTCCGACAAGAAAAGGGATTGCTAGAAAACATTATGGACAAAACAGAGTGTGTGAATTTTTCTATGAAAGCAAAAATAAAATAAAAAGGGAATAGAATGACACTTGCAACATTTTCGGGCATTTTTATAACTTTTTAATTGTTACGTCAAATCAAGGAGGTTTCATTTCTATAGTGTACCAAAAAAGGGTTTCTACATGGTAGTGTTTGCCTTAGGTTACCGGATAAAAAGCTGCGTAGAACTGAATTTAAATTAATTTCTATTCATTTTGCAACATATAACCTTGGGAAAGGAATGTATTCACCAATTGATCCTATTAGGAATTATCGCGTTATTTCTGGTAGGGTATAACCCAATATAACCTGGCGTATTCTGCTTCAAGAAAGATGCAGTACTTTTTCATAGGAAATCAGGGGCAATTTAATTTGATTCGTCGTTCTGGCAAAGTGTGTATTTAGCCAACACGTCCTCCACGACAGAATGCTACACAAAGTCACTTTTTAAACGAAGTACAGCTGATTTGAAATAAAGTATTTCTTCTAGATCGATTGCCCCACCAAGACTGAATAACCGAACAGGTCTTTCTATTTTCCGAACATTACTTGTCCATTACTTTGCATAAGAAATAAAAATGTAAATAAAATGATATATCATGACGTACTTTGGTCTAGTATATCTCATATATTGGTAGGCTTCATAGGTTACACCCTAAATTCATCCGAATAATATCATTGATATTCATTCTACCACCGCTAGTACAGCTAATAATACAATGAATAATAATAATAATAATAATAATAATAATAATAATAATAGTGGTGTCGATAGAGATGGAGGCAGTGTTGAGGATGAGAAAAATAGAAGTGGAGCAGGAAAAGAATGACATTACTTGAATTTTTTTCTTCCTTTTTTGTCAAATTAATTGGATTGAACAATTTTGAATTTCAAATCACATGCCCGAACAAAGGTAATAATCTTGACGCCGGCTTAACGTCGACTGGACGTCGGATTACATAATGGCCGTTTACGCCTACATCTGGTGTCGTTCTGACTTCCGGTCTTGTCCATTGAAATGGCGGCTAAGTGCTGACTCAAACCGGAAGCAGACAAAAAAATCTGACGTAAATAAAAGAGAGAGATTCGAAAATAATCAATCAAACAAAAATAATAACTAATATGATCGTGTCGGTAGAGTAGCTGGAGGCCAAAGTCTGTGTCTTCTGCAAATAATCCGGAATTTTTCTTTCTCCGTCAGGAATCGCCCCCCACCCTGTGCAGCTGTTTCTGAGAGTTAAAATCTTTCCCTGTTCTTTTTTGGACGTTTTCTCTTCTTGTTCTGTTTTTTTTTTTTTCTTGTTCTTTTTCTTTTTCTGATACCGGCAGACCTCGCATTCAAACTAGACACCTCTCCATTATAATGAATTTAAATTAAAGGTCGCTTTCTTTTCTTTCTTTTTTTTCACATCGTAACCGCTAGACTATAATAATGCATAGTCACTGTACCAAGAAAAGCAATAATAATAATAATAATAATAATAATAATAATAATAATAATAATAATAATGCTTTCATGTCTATGTGAATAATTTTTATCGAAAAGAAAAGAAAAAAACTTGACAAGAATATGAAAGGGATGAATGGAAAAAGAAAGAAAATGGCTGAATCAGGTTTTCAAATTTAAACACTGCTCTTATCGTAAATAAATTAAACGGACGTTGGGTCTAAAGGAAAGTTCTTTTCGGTCTAATTTGATTTGAGAGTAACTATCCCAAACTGGAAAAAGTTTAGAAACCTCTGAAATGTGTTGCTTTTTCAGTCCATCCTAACGTTGAATCCGGATTTTTTTCCTAATACAAATTCAAATGAATTATTTGAATTTCAAATAAAAGATATGAATTTAATTATTCTTCTACCAGATACTAGTAAATAGTAGGACAGACTGGGATATTTAACCTTCGTTTGGCAAGAGGTCCACGAGAAGGAAAATTATGATCCAAAACATGTTAAATTCCGCTTTAACGAAAATGACACCGTGTCTCATTCTGTTTGTGCGGAGCGATTAATTAATATATACTTGACTTTTAAATCGCAATAGAAAATTTAATTTAGCTTGGCTATGACTCTCTTTACGAATATGATATATAGGCCATATTTAACAATATATATATATAAATAATATATAATATATTATATATATATATATATATATATATATAGTGAAAGAAAGAGAATACAGATGAAGATGTACAGGTACACAGACATGGACAAATATATATATATATATATATATATATATATATATATATATATATATATATATAGGTAGATACATAGATGCATATAAGCAGTTAAAATAGATACACTATCAGTCTCTTAAGCAATGATATTCTGAAAAATAATTTATCATCAACTTCAGCTCGTTCAAAGTAATTCCCTTGAGGAAGCGCTATAGCAAAAAAGCATTGGTTCTAATTTATATTCGAGATTTATAGATCAGATTATATATATATATATATATATATATATATATATATATATATATATATATATATATATATATATATTAGAATAAGTGTATTTTGGCTGCATTTTTTCTTTTATACAAGTTTTGTTTAACTGTACAGACAATTCTTGTCGGACAAGTTTTTGGTTGATCCTTTCTAATTTTCGGGTCATCTTATTGGTGTCCGGGCGGAACTGGTGTAAGAGTCCAGCAAAGGTTTCGATACGAGCGCTTTCGGCAATACATCAGGTAGGAAACGATGGTATGGTTTCGTGTCTCGTTTTTAAGGAGAACGAGTAGTAGCAAGGAATTAGAAGTGGGAGGTAATAACAATTGGTAGTGGGAGGTTGTAGGAATGGTAGTGGTTCGATGGAACGATGCAGTAGTGATTTTTTTTTGGGGGGGGGCACAAGTTGTGATAAGGGGAGGGGTATAGTGGAAGGAGGATAGGCGGGAAATTATAAGCATCTGAGAACATGTTGACTTATTTCAAAGTTTATTTTGTTTAAGGTAGATTTTTTTTGTTTGATATATAAAGCTTTGATTATTTGAAGTTTTTGTTTGTTTTTTTCTTTATGTAGTGTGCGTGCATTTTCGGTTAGAATTTTGCAGTAGGTAGAGGGGGCATGAATGTGTTTTAAGGTGCTGATTAATGGCACTGGAATCAGATAAGTGTAGTGTTAATCTGCATGATAATGTGTCCGTCGTGTGGCCAATATATGTATTATTAATTTTGGAGAGACAATCTCCTACGGCACATTTGAATTCATACACAATATTGGTCTCAGTAAGACGAGTAGTTTGAGGGGAAGAGTTGTTGCATGGGACGAGATTTGTAGTTTTAATTTTTTTGTAATAAATGTTCAGATTGACTTTTTTCTTAGTGTCGGTGGAAGAGACATTGTTACGTATTAATTTTTCAACGTATTTATATATATATATATATATATATATATATATATATATATATATATATATATATATAGAGAGAGAGAGAGAGAGAGAGAGAGAGAGAGATAAATAGGAAAAGATTGATAAATTCATATGTTATAAACTAATATCGTAGAATATATTTGAAATTATGAGGTTAGGGTAACCTTGAAATGTCCGAGTAAAAAACGAGATAATTGAACACAACCATATTAGAATTTAACTAAGAAAATTGGACAACTGAATCCAAATAAAACAAAACATAAATAAAGAAAACTATGGAAACAAACAACACAACAAAAAATTGAAATATTAAATCACAGAAAAAATGAATAACAATGATTTTTAAAAGGCCTGATGCTTAAAACACGAGAGTGGGCTGCAAAGTTCATAGCCAAAACAGTTCATATAATGACCTTATATATGATGATGACGACCTCATTGACCAATGAGAAGAAAGTACTGCAACACTGATAGATGTAAAGAGTGGACCACAATGGGGGCTATGCGGAAAAATAAACGGCATTTAGAAACAATTTATGGGAATATCTTGACCTATGAACTTTCAGTTGACCCTTAGACATGTGGAATCCACATTGTGGATTACCTAAAAGTAACACTCATGAAAGTATCATATTTAAAGGCATCAAGTCATTACGCAACACATTCTGCTTTAAATGATTTCTATCTATTCTCGAGAGATTATCTCAGCGAATACATAAATGCATGCGAGAGGCAGGAATACTCAAATGCATAACAACTGATCCAGACAGACTAGAAGAACTCTTTAAAACTTCTAAGGTGAAACATTAAACTCTCTTTTATTTTGAAATTCAAACGAATCACCAAATGCCGGCTAGAAGAACACATAGGATGGTATATCTATTAATAATGGAGATTCGCTTCCGGTTTTTCTCTGTAACAAAAACTACGTCACTGCTTACGTCACTATACCCGTCATAAATCGTCATAACATAGAATAAACACACTCAAAATTTGAGCATACACCATTAGACAGTCCTCGTTGTTTTTTAAAACAAGTTTTAATAAATACATGACTGGTATTATATATCTATATATAGTTTGTTTTATTTTAATACATATTTAAAGTTTACATTTTAAATTGTTTTATTTTTTAATCCTTTAACAAATTTGATGATTTTACTTACTTAGGGTACAGACTCACTGACATTGAATTTTTAACTCCTACCCTCAGGCAATATGTTTCAAAAATCTATTTTTACATCGCCTGGAGGATGTTTTAATTTTGTACTAGTATATATAACAGCAAAACAACTCGCCATATAGTCGACTTAGCTGGATCCTATCAGTGAACTGTAAACGTGGTTAATGCTGAAGGTGATTGTGACATTAATTGTAGTCAGTGCCTTTGGAACTGTCCCCAAAACGCTAGAAGAGAGAAGGGGGAGAGAGGAGATCAGATGAAGAATCGATACCATGCAAACTACAGAGCTGGTAAATCGAGCTAGTCTTTCATAGAAGTCTTGCTGTCACTCAGACTTCAGCAGAAAAACAATAATAACAGGAACAAAAAAAAAACAGCAGTTACTACAGGTGTGGAAATCCCTTGAGGGATGATAACTCTAATTATGTTAATTAGAAGAAGAAGAAGAAGAAGAAGAAGAAGAAGAAGAAGAAGAAGAAGAAGAAGAAGAAGAAGAAGAAGAAGAAGAAGAAGAAGAAGAAGAAGAAGAAGAAGAAGAAGAAGAAGAAGAAGAAGAAGAAGAAGAAGAAGAAGAAGAAGAAGAAGAAGAAGTCCTTTTTAGCTGGGTTGAAATTGAAACACTCTAAAATTACTCCAGTAAAAATACCACACATAATGCCTTAAAAGACGACCATTGGTATCCAATATGACGAATCTAAAAGCATAAAACTGAATGTTACTAGCAATGGAGTAATTAGGGAATATTAGAATAGAAATGTGAAGCTTGGATTAAGGTAATGTCATTAAGAGAATCCGAGAAAGGGAATGACTTGTTTGGGCACGGACCATTAGTTTTTTATAAACATCAACTCGGTGGGCGTTGACAATTGTCAAAAATGAACATTTTACATGATTCATGAATGTTGGAAATGAAAGGAAAAAAGTGTAAAATATCATAAACGGTGAAGGGTTGAAGAGAAGGAAGAGTGACGTTAAAATGTAGAGAGAGAGAGAGAGAGAGAGAGAGAGAGAGAGAGAGAGAGAGAGAGAGAGAGAGAGAGAGAGATAAAAATGTTTAAGAAAGAAAAGACAGAAAAATAGTTGAAATGATAATCAATATAAATAAAAAAGATTTAATTTTTGACTGAAGTAGTTATGTAATTCTATGTAATATTAATGTATTTACTTAACTCCTCCTTACGAGCAGGATGTGACACAATATCAGTTTTAAAGGTTCGAATTCAGAGTTTCCTTTCTCGTAGACCGGTTGTCTAGACAAGGTTAAAAAAAACCTTTTTTACCTATAGCCGGAGGGAAATTATGCATACTTTTCCGGACTTTTCCTACGATACTGATAACCGTTACACAAGGAGGTTTACATTCTACATAGCCTTAACACCCTTGCTAAATGTATATATCAACTATTCTCTCTTCAGCTTTGTAAGAAGTAGGGCAGACTGGGCAAGCAAACTAGAAGAAAACTGAATTTAAAACTGTTGAACTCTGCTTAAGAAATTGACTATGTGACACATCCTGCTTGTACAGAGGGGTTGATATATATATATATATATATATATATATATATATATATATATATATATATATGGAACAAATTGCCTCACATAGTTTTAAAAGGAACACCAACGATTGTGTGGCGCTAACTTCTCTATCTTTTTCATATTTGAGTTAATATTCAAAAGATGCAACAGTGAAAAAACAAAACTTACAATCCACTGTTTTTTTTAAGCTTTTTCCCATATAAATGAATGCCGTGACGAGTATTGCTAAACAAACCGAAACATTATGGTGTCGGCTCCAACATTAAAATATTGTCTATTTGAACATCTTGTTTTTTGTTGTTGTTTTGTTGTTTGTTTGTTTTTTCAATTTTACTCACATTTTTATTTTTCATCTAAGTTAGGATAACGATACCCTAACTTAAATATAATTGCTCTGTCCACGATATTGATATAAAAAGAGTACGAATGAAAGTACAAAGAATATTAGGTAAAATGATAAGATAGATTAAAAACAGACAAAGAGATTCCTTTCATATTTCCTCTTTCCTTCAATCTTTTTCCTTCCCCTTTATGTTCATCCTTCCTTTATTCCTTCCTTCTTTCTTTATTTCCTTCTATCTTTACTTCCTTCCTGTAGCGTTAACTAATAATCCGAGTTTAACCGAGGCTGTTGGTGTTTAATTTTGTACCTATGACCATGGAAATGGCCAGAATCAATTACTTTTCTCCCAAGATATGGGTAAATAATAAGGTAGACCAGGCTCCTAAGCCTTGGTACAGCAACTAGTTTAAGAATTAGAAAACTCTAAGCCAACTCTAATCATCTTCAAAATTGACGTTGTGTCATATCCTGTTTGTATTGAGGGGGTTGGGTAAATTCGTGGGGGTTCCTAAAGGTTCCTATGCTGAAAAGTTCATTTGATGACATCATGTGTGCTATGTCGAGGGTATGGCGTGAAACTACATCTAATGGTGAAGTTCCAATTTTGGAGCTCTGAGAAGTAAGGAATTCCCTTCATCACCATTAATCCCAGGCCCACCCTGCCTCGGAGTGGTAGTTTCCAGTTAGGCTCCCATTTCCCAGTTAAATTGATCAGAAATGAGTTTAAAAATGTGTTTTTAAAAGATTGAGTTTAAAAGAATGAAATATCCAACAAGAATGAATCAAACAAAATTCCTTAGCCATAAAATACCCTAAGGGCTGACATGCCAAAAAACCAACCAACCGACCAAGAATCATATGTGATATTGACGACTATTTATTTTAAATGAGATGAAATAAATGCAATGCCGATGGAAGTAGAATGTGGATTGCAATGGGAAAATGTTGAAAAAGAAACCTCATTTGGTAGCGGGTTGGGAGGTCCTCATGGCGTAGTGGTTAAAGCGCTGCACCGTGATATCGTAGTAAGTGATTTCGAACTTCAGTTGTTCTATTACGTTCACTTTGGAACTAATACCCTTATGAAAGTTATAAACCCCTTATCCCCCAGCAAGAGTTTCACTACTGTTTTCTACATAGCATGCTTTGATATTAGATAACCCACGAAGGTTTGTATCACATTAAACAAAATCTAAACCTCACTATGTCACACTCCATGATATTATCTTGGTCAGTCTTTGAACTTTTCGGTCGAGCCTCGTATATATATCGGTTAAATTTTATTTAGAACTTGCGCTGCTACCCGGTGCTTAAAAAGTTGAAAATAAATCTCTTATCTATACTTATACATAGATTAATACTTTTTCCCTATATATTTGTTTCATTATCTTTTATTCTTTACATATTCTTGTTTATTTAAGTTGTTTATTTTTATTATTCTTTTTGTATACATTTTTATCTTTTATTTGTCATCTATTTGTCTTTTATGACGTTTATTTTTTATTAATTTTTTTATGTTTTAATCGTCGTTAATTTAATTTTGGTATTTATACCGTTATTATATATTTATTCAGCTTTTCTTATGGAAACTAAGGGATAAAAGTTATTTAATCCACAAAAATAGGGCCTAAAATTTATCAAACTTTTGTCTTTACTGGACACCATCAATTTCTCCTTAAATATGGAATTACGCTCTGTCATTTTAAAAACTAGCATACCGTCATTCACAATCTATTGTCTCTATATATAGATAATATATTCAATGTTGATCTGCTCTAGAAATTCCCTTAAAACTTAAGAAGTATAAATATGTCATAGTCCTTCATACATGTATATATTTCATTTAGCAAAGTTTATTGAAGGTACGATACTAAATATACAAAATACTTACGTAACTAATTCCATATTGTTAAGATATTTCATTGCCAGTACATCCAATTCATTAATACAATAGCAGATTATTACGTGAGACTGTATTATATTTTCCTAGCATTTCGGCAAATCTATTGTTTCTTAGTGGGAAGCATCTATCGAAATCGAGTGAACCGTTGAAAACCCCATTGACAATTGTGGTGTTTGTATGTGCTGCTGGACAGTCATTTGTAGAGGCAAGGTTGGCTTGTGAGAAGAAAATACCGAAGAAATTTTGCAAGAACGGTTACCTAATAGCCGATGGCGTACCTGCAATTCTTAAGAAAAGACAGACAGACATAGACGAAGAAAGAGAGAGAGAGAGAGAGAGAGAGAGAGAGAGAGAGAGAGAGAGAGAGAGAGAGAGAGAGAGTGTGTGGAGAAGAAATAGAGATAGATCAATTGTAAAGGACAGCTGAAACTAATTTTTCCAAAGGGCTTTGGAAATTTTGTAAGGAACATGACAAATATTGATTTGACTTTAACTGTTTTCTTTAGCTTTCTTTCATTCTTATTCCTAGAATGAAGAAAAAGTGGTTGGAAGCAGCGGGTAATGTTAGCCTATAACTCATTCGTAACACCCAACATTCAATTCTCCTGCATCATCTGTCATTACGACTCCTTTTCTATCTGCCCCCTTTTTTCTTGTTCTATCTGCTCCCTATTTTTTCTTCTTTCAGAGACAGATGGAACTTGTTATTGTGTATACGTTTCGGGAACATTAATTATTAATACGACGATGTCTGAGCCACTTGTGTTGGAATTCGAAAATTCCTGGTTCTGCTTCAGATGAGCAGATGGGGACAGTCCGGAAATAGGGAAATCATGTTATCAATTTTTACTTGTCAAGATGACTTGGTAAGGCCCGGGATAAAACATCTCACTTCTCGATCCAGTATAACATCGCCTTTGGCTAGGTTGTTCAATAATACAGCCATGAGAAATCTTGTGAACATTTAGCGGATTCGGAAGCCCCACCCGTGAAAATTAATATCACACACACGCAGGCACAAGTGATATATATAAATATGTATATGTTTGTGGTGGGTGTGTGTGCGTGTGTGTGCTCGTGTGCGTGCGGCGTGTTAGTGTGTGTGAGTGTTTTACAGCATAAATTTTAACAATGAAACCAGGAAGGGGACGTTTGATTCTATGTTTATGAGTAATCAATATTCAACTAGGAAATAAGAAACTACAATACAGTTCATATATATATATATATATATATATATATATATATATATATATATATATATATATATAAAACCTCTTCTGTATTTTCTTATAGCTTTATATATATATGTATAGATAAAAGTGAAAACACACAATATTGTTAAAATTAATATATTCTATATCATTTTCATAGGTAATATTGAGCAATATTTCGATTTATACGTTATCTGGACTCATCGAGAAAGAGGCAGAAAATAATTCAAACTGGAAGCATTGTTTTTCCAAAAAGCGTGAAAGCTATGCGATCGCTTCGTCATTTGTACATCCGCTGCGTGTTTCGTCACTACATTCTATTTCTTCAGTGTAACAGTTTTTGAAAGAAAAATAAATACTTCAAATTCAAAAATAGAAAAATTCTCTTTTTCAAAAAAGAAGAGTTTTAATCCGTTCATGGTCGGTTTGTAACGGATTTTTTTCAGAAAAGAAATGTTTATGGTATTCCTGAATATAATGTTTAAACCTGTATAATTAACTATCCATAATCATCAAACACACACACACACACACACACACACACACACACATATATATATATATATATATATATATATATTGTAATACAGGTACAAGTAATAACTACTCGAGTTTCACCATAAGGATCTTCAGGGTTAAATCCACTGGATTAATCAAGATATTGATTAATCCTGTGGATTTAACCCTGAAGATTCTTATGGTGAAACTCGAGTAGGTTATTACTTGTATATATATATATATATATATATATATATATATATATGTGTGTGTGTGTGTGTGTGTGTGTATATGGGGGTGTTAGATGGATTATGACATCCGTAGAATAGATGGCTGTGGAAAAAACTATTACATATATATTGAATTGCCATGATGAAAACAGCTGTTCCTTTGAATGATATGGAATTAAACGTCTCTTCCCTCTGAGGATTATATATATATATATATATATATATATATATATATATATATATGTGTGTGTGTGTGTGTGTGTGTGTGTGTGTGTGTGTGTGTTCTCATCGATACATATCTGCAATTAGATTCCCCCGTTGATAAATGGAACATATAAAACTATGATATCAATATAACACAAACGTTAGGTCTGTGATATAAACGTAGACTTCCACTGGAAATGACAAATGATCAATGGCATATGTTTATATAAATAAGTGAAACATAATATAATAAACAATTTACTTTACATTATTCCTATTTGATATGTGTGGCGTAAAGTGACATAAAATCCGTGGATTCAACTCTGGTTTACTCCCACTTGCTGAAAATATTTTACTCCGGATGTTCCTCTAGTATTGAATAGTATGCATTAAAGTGGATGTCGGTCTTGCTTAGTCGGTAGAGCGTTCGACTGGGAACGACAGGGTTGGTGCCCTTGGAACGGTTCCCAAAGCTCTAGACAAGCATTTGGGTGAATTGGAAATCAAAGGAAGAATCGAGACCACCCAAACTACAACACAGTTGCGATCGGCTAGAACACTCAGAAGAATACTGGAGACCTGAGGAGACTTGCTGTCACTCAGCCTCCAGTGAACCACCGGCTACGGCCCGTGTGAAATCCCATCATAATGGGCCATTCACACTGTAGCGTTTGTTTGTATTCGCCTGGTGGAGTTGTCTGCCCCTTTTAGTTTGATGATGCCCGCTAGGCACCAGAGTATTTAAGCGCCGGTTTCAAAACACTTTCGCTCAATTTCAGCAAACTACGAGCCACATGGGGTAGATTCTATCTAAACCCTCTCGTGGGTTTCCACCCCCCTTACATTACTGTAAGTCCTCACAGCATGACTATTCCTAGTCTCATGTCTGTGGCTTTTATATCTGTATCATTCATGAATGTGTCTATCTTTATTTGTGTAATATGTACTCTTTACTATGAACGTAATCCATGTGCTTGTTATTAAATGTTGTCATTAATTCGTCGGAGTTATTTGTATCCAAAGTATGTATAACTTTACACCAACGTTACAACACAATCAAATCGCTCACTCAATTCATTATTGCACTGTTACTGTTTCTCTACTTTCCGGAAATTCATAATAATTAATCCCTCTTGAATTCTCCAAAAGCAGAAGATTACTTTGTATCAGTATATTACACGTAAATTGAAACAGAGCATTATCCTTTGTGAAGAAACCTTTGATTGCTCCTTGTGTTTGGTATGATCCTTTGGTTGTTCCTGATGTCCCTTAGTGTTGGGTATGATCCTTTGGTTGTTGTCCGTTCAACAAAGTCGAATAACGTGCAAATGAACGGTTGTCAATATCAGCGATTAAATAGTTAACTAACCATGTAATCGGACTGTTAATTTTATGTGGTTTAAACCACGTGACCTATCTGAGTCTATAAGTTTAAGTGGTGGATTACTGCATACCTTATATACAGAAAATAATCCAACAGTTTCGGATTCTCATGATACATAAATAAAATATTAGTTCCCTATCAGTCAATGCTTCTTTTAATTTTGAGATTGTTGCTTTAATTCAAACTTAATTTGAGAAATTTCAGGTATATAAATTGTTAAGTATCTGGCAGCCATCCTTCGTTCCAGATGTAATGAATAAGTAAGCAAGCCAATAAGAATCCGGTGTTAACGTATTCCTTGTAAGTCCGTCGTCCAAGGGAATCCAAATGTCAATGAAATAATCTCAGATTGGGGTCTCTATTAATACAGCAGAAGCAGCAGCAGCAGTGCCAGTGATTGGACAATAAGAATCCTTCTCAGGTCACGTGTTTATAGTCGAGTCTATAAGTAGAAGTGACCATTTACCTTATGCCTTATATATATCACAAAATCCAACATAAATAACCGAGGCTCTTAAGGACTTTTAACAGTTTATAATTACCTGCAATATTTATTTTTCGAATCAGGACGAGGTCTGTGGTTTTTTTCTCGCTTGGAATATTTTCCATAAATTCTATTTACTTTGGCTAAATTATGATAAGCAACCTAATGAAACTTACTTATCACAATATTTGGCAAAGTTTCCTAAGTTATCACAAAAAAAGAAAACACTTAACTTAGATAGAATCGGAAAAATTAAATAGTTAAAAGAAAGAAAGAAACGTTAGTGAGGAAACAAGAAAGAAAGAAAGGTTAGTGGGGAAACATAAGAATTAGAAGATAACTAAGTAATACGTAAATATATGAAATGAAAAAAGAGAAGAACGAAGAAAGAAAGGAAAGAATTTGTACACGAAGAAGAAAGAAAGAAAGAAAGAAAGAAAAAAAGAAAGAAAGAAAGAAGTACATATGAGGCATATGAATAAAAAATAGTAAAATAAACTAATAAAGATATATAGAATACCGAAAGAAAGGAACAAAGGAAGAAATGAAATAAATTATAAACGAAGAAGAATGCTTGAATGAAAATTTAACAAAAATTGTTTTTAAAAACAGAAAGAAAGTAAGAAAGAAAGAAATACATATTAGGTAATTAAACAAACAGAAGTAAAATTGCAGAAACAGAAGAACGAAACACGGAATGAAAAAAAAAGTGTAAATAAGAAAGCACGAAAGAAAAAGACAGAAAGAAAGAAGAAAATAAATAAAGAAACATATGTGGAGAAATAGAAGAAATTAAAGAAAATAGCTTAATTAGAAAATGTATAGAATCCACAAAAACAAGTGCGAGGAAAAATGAGAAATCATTTAAGGATATATATATATATATATATATATATATATATATATATATATATATATATATATATATATATATAACTTTAAAAGAAAAACATTTAACTCCTGCCTTGGATCATTTCGTTTGTCAGTGTGGCTTCATGGCTCGCAGCAGGTTGGGCTGCTGTCACACTCGAGGAAACATAAAATGTCTTCTTGACAGCATGCACAACATGGGAGGAATCAAATCTTTCATTGCTGACCCTCATCTA
>CM042137.1:4819137-4826637 GCA_023376005.1 Doryteuthis pealeii
TTTTGGTTTTTTTTTTCATAAAACCCTATGGAATTCTAACGATATATTCAAGGTCAAGTAAAAATTGCTTAGGCAAGAAAAGCATTTTCAAACGTATAAGTAAAATGCCAACTGAATTTTTACCTCCAACATATGATGTATGCATTTAATTACCTGTATTCTTGTATCTACTCCAGTCATTCATATGTTTACTATTTTATATACTTGGACCGACATGTTAGATTAATGTCAACACTATATTTCTCAGAGAAGGATATCGCATATTTCCACACAAAATTAGATAGCCACACACACACACACACACACACACACACACACACACACACACACACATATATATATATATAATATATATATTATATATATATATGTAAAAGGAAGTTTGGCATGTAGGTGTCGACGTATAACTCAGAAAAGTGATGTCACTCAGATTCAAAAACTTGCATATACCTTAATATACCTGCAATTAGGAAACACACTAAATTTGGTTATTGATTTCTACTGATTAAGGGTTATAATCAATTAATTAAACAAAAATCAAACGATTTGCGATAATCGTGGCATAGCTGCTGCTGCTAATATAAGAAAAGATCGCTGGCTGCTGATCATTTTAGCAGTGATAAAAAATGGACACACGGGGCCGCCTGTTAATAATTTGAAATAGACAAATTCGTGCCCTAATCGTTTCAGCTCGGAATCTTTCGCGTCCAATCTTAAAATATATATTTGGTTAGAAATAAAATAAAATAATCTTTCTAAATATATAATTTTATGTGGTTTTATCGATCGAATTCATTTTTACAGCGAATTAAATAACAATAATAAACGAAAGAATTTAACGATTAATAATTACTCACCTTTTTTTATTATTAATTCTTTCATTTTAGAATGAAATGTATCCATTCTTCTTTGTTACTTTCTTTGTTATTTTTAGGAGTCGAAAAAGGAAATAAATTAAACTGATAAACATCTACAATTTGTCGTATGTACAAAAGAGTTTTAGAAAAAAAAATATTATAAACTAAAATGAAAGAAAAAAAAAAAAAAATGGAAGAAAAAAAACAAATTGTAATACACAATTGTAAGTATTTAAGAGAGAGAGAGAGAGAGAGAGAGAGAGAGAGAGAGAGAGAGAGAGAGAGAGAGAGAGAGAGAGAGAGAGAGAGAGGATCTATCTCGCTATTTAGTAGTAATGGATCTGTGAGATTAACGTGTTACCCATCACACCACGATGGGACCTCTAACAGCACACTCTATGTATTACGTTGTTCACGGCGGTAGGTGAGTACTGCTGTGATTGTCTTGTAGTGAGAAGAAGGTTATGTCACAAAAGACGTCCAAATAACTGAAGAAACGTTTTTTTTTAATTTGAAGAGGCCGAAAATGATATGGTTCTGGGTTTTCAGATCAGGTGTCTGGACGCAAGGTAAACACCAGGTAGAAGATTTTCCGTTCGTTTTCCTTTGGTGACAAGCGTGTCCACATATTTCAGCCAATCTATAAACACGTAGGGCCTATATTTGTGACACCGCACTTGGAAAGTCTTCTAGACGGTACATAGTGACTGCAAAATGTTGATGAGTTTTTGCTGGTCAGCCAATACTGGTGTGTCCATTTATAGGTGTCTATCATTGAACGTTACTTATGAGTTCGTCCTTACTTCTCCAGCGTGTCTTGCTCATCCTCCTTGTATGGTTTGTAAGATAGGAGGTAATTGCTGTTTTTTCGGGTGTTGTTTCCAGGGATTTTTACAAGACAGCATGCAACATCCTCCATTCCCACAAGCGTTTCTTTGGTTAAAATAGTGTAACCATACAATAGTTATGACACGGTTACAGCTTAGAAGAATTCCCATTTTATTCTATCAGAGATCAGCTTTCCATATATTCGATGATCTATCAATAGTATCTATGCTTTACCAATGTTTTGTATGATTTGTATCCTTCTTTGTCATAAAAATGTTTAGCTTTTTTTTTTGTTTCTTTTTGTCTTTTTTGTCGGTGGTCTGGGTTTTGCACTGTATCGTAAAACTTTATTTACGCTCTAAGTTCTTTGTTATTGTCTTCGATGACATCTGCATTTACTCAACCTGCTTTGGTATAATTTGAGGTTAATTGCATTCCACAACTTATTACAGGTGCACTCACTGATAGTTGCATTCTGCAACATCAGGTTCTCTTCCAGATCATCATATTACATGGGTGTTGGCATGCTTATTGAAATTTACTTAGCTCTTCATGTGCATTAAACTCAATGCTTTAGAGTGGATTGAGGAATAACTTTTTAAACCTTACTCAATGCACAGTGTTTTGTTTAGTACATTGCTGAGACAAAAATCAAAAAGTGACCTACAGTCATAAGAGGATCAATTCCCTCATAGAATACATTTAGAATTTTATCTAAAATACACTATTCATTATATCTAAGTGACTACTTATTGGATACTTTAGGCACAGTCTTATGAATCATTTGCGTATTAAATGAACACATGAAGTGATTTTCTAAGGTTCTTTTACCTATGTTATACGGCTTCAATGGAGTACACTCAGTAAGGATCAACATCGGCTTTGTTTGGTATGGTTTGGTTCCGTTTGGTTTAAAGGTATGTCAACTTCTTATAGGTAATTTAATACCAATATTTGTAAATAATCATGAATTATATTTTCAAAATTCAATTGCAATCATTTGAGTCATTATTAATATTTGCCGTTAACAATATTAATTTTGCTAATTTCTGTGCATATTATTTTAATGTCAAGTAGTTCAATCTAATACTAATAATTTGTACAGAATTATATGGTTTCATGTACCTATTTCTACTTTAATAATAATAATAATAATAATAATAATAATAATAATTGATTGATTGATTGATTGATTGTCACCGTTCCGTCCACTAAGGAAGATGGCGTTGTATTAAAAAAAATCAATAAATAAATGATCTGCATCTGCGCAAGTGACTGTACAGACCAATTCCTGAGTGACAGTCTTTGGTACTGACTGCACAAAAACTGTGATGCTTTCTGGGGCTGCTGTCTTTTCTCTCTTTCTGTTTCTCTTTGCAGTCGAAGCTACTCTCCTCTCCCCCTCACGCCTCTCCATGCCCTCCCACCTGTTTGTGTCAATGTGACATATCCTCATGTATCTCCCGCAGAAATCTTTAAAGCGTAGGCGTGGTTATCTACTGATCGGAGCCTTCTATTAATTCACCATACAAAAGATCTTTTGGGGGGCGGCCATTTTCCATTCTACTGACATACTCAAGCCAGCGAAGGCACCTCTCGCAGAGAATAGAGAACATGATGTTTATGTTGGCGCAATCCAACACGTCTGTGTTGGGCACATAATCCTGTGAGTGGATGTGTAGAACACGTCGTAGACATCGGAGGTGGAAACTATTGAGTTTATAATAATAATAATAATAATAATAATAATAATAATAATAATAATAATATAAAGAAGAAGAAGAAGAAGAAGAAGAAGAAGAAGAAGAAGAACTGGATTTTGTGCTCCTGGTAGACTACAAATTGGAAATGAAGAAAAAAGAAAAGATAGACAAATACTTAGACCTTGCCAAAGAACTGAAAACTCTTTAGAACGTGAGGATGTTGACGGCACCATATGTAGCTGGTGCCCCTGGAATGGTCTTCAACGGTTTAAAAAAAAAAGAGGATTTGGAAATCAGAGGGAGAACCAAGACTATCCAAACAAGAGCATTATTAAGATCAGCTAGAATACTCAGAAGAGTTCTGGAAAACTAAAAAGACATATTGTCACGCAGACTCCAGTGACAGTCCGCCCACTAATGCTGGTGGGAAAAACTGGGCGTAAAATGATAATAAATATTTGTCTGTACACAGTTATATGGTTTCAAGTATTATTATCCAATATCAATACTTTATGAAACAGAATTTGCAAAGCAGAATCATAGTTGATAGTCTAACGTTCACTACGACTCTGACTCAGTGTCGACCAGGTTATAACGGTAATAAAGGGGTAACGCTCTCTAGCTCCAGAAGTGGAGCCTCACCACTGGATACAGTTTATGGTCATACCCAGGTTCTAAATCTTCTTTGCTGTAAGATTTTACTTGAATAAAACTACGCAGCATAATGAGCATTATATAAATATATAGTACTTTTCCATTTTTTTTCTGTTTTTTTTTATCTCGTGATTTGCGCCAATTTTCATATCGTATTGTTTCTTCTCTTATTGAATCTATTTTCTTTCTTTGCACAATTTGATGCGGTTTAATATCGGCTCTGGGCCAAAGTATCAATATTTTGTAGAGGAAATCATAATAGCCCCAAGAGACATAAACAATCACAAGATTTCAATTTTGTTGACTTTCTGAGAATAACCTACCTACACTTGTGGTTATATATATATATATATATATATATATATATATATATATATATATATATATATATATATATATATATATATATGATAATTTTGTTGATATATATATATATATATATATATATATATATATATATATATATATCAACAAAATTATTCATCTCACAATTTCTGTATCATTCTAGCACTTTTGTCTTCATGTTTTTTTTAGTTTTATATACAATCTGGCAATTTTTACCTGCTTTTCAAACAGCCATTGTTTGTTCAACAAATCAAAAGCATCGATGTCTCTTTTGTCTGTAAGAATATGTTTAGAAATAGATGAATTATCAGATAATTTACGTACACTGTTATTTGCATTCCTAATTCTTCTTTAAATCTATTGATCCAATATATATATATATTCATGTTGTATTTTAGGGGTCTCCGTATGCTTCTCCCGGTCTATACTTTTATGTCTTTTTTATATTGAAGTTATGCGTTATTATGAAACATTTAAAAATAAATGAAGGAACTCGATGTTATGGAGTACTGGATTCACTTATTTTTTTATTATTTGTTATCATAAATGTTCGGGATTGTTAGATTCCCTTCTTCAAATGAACGTCGCTCCTGTTCAACGGATCATTTGTCTTTGTTCTTATTGACAGCGGCAGCGTCTGTAAAATATTTCTAATAACGGAGTGTTCCGATATCGGCGTTTAGTCCCCTCACGTGAGTTCGTAGTTTTAAAATCCATTTGGTTTCTGCTTGTTTTCGAGATTGCGTTGTTGGAAATGTTTGGTCTATCAAAATACATTTGAGGTGTGTAAGGTTATGTGGTGGGGTGTTAAAGTATTCAATCTTAGTCTAAAAGATGTAGATGTTTCTCGCACATATCCGCTATTTATGCATTGTGTGCAATATATGTAATATACGATATTGGAGCTATCGCATGTTAGGTGTGGCGGATGGATTGTTATGTTCGTGTAGGGTATTTTTTATTTCGGTTTCAGTGTCTATAAGGCTGCAAATTTGCGACGTTCATTTAAGAATGGAATCTAACGATCCCGAAAATTTATGATAACAAATAATAAAAAAATAAGTGAATCCAGTACTCCATAACATCTATTCCTTCATTTATTTTTAAATGCTTCATAATAACGCCCAACTTCAACATAAAAAGGCATACACACACATATATATATATATATATATATATATATATATTTTTTTTTTTTCTCAAAAAGTATGCATATATGGGACACTTTCTAGTAGTACAGTGGTTAGCAAGTAAATCATCCAGAATAATAACTACTAAATAGGGAATTTGATACATCGTTCTGCATATGTATGACTACATATCGAATCTAAGTCAATAATCTCTGCAGCGTCTTATCGATTGTAGCTGTAGAATACGCCGAATGTACTTCTGTATTCTATGGTTGTTGATCCGTAATGTTTAAGGAGGGAATCCTGATGACTGAGCAGTCCATGCAACACTCCACTTTGACAATTACTTAGGCTAGATGGGCGGTCGTAGAGGCCTCCCTCTGATCAATCGGCTGGTCATGTCAAGCCCTAGCACCTATATGATTGTATTGGTGCTATTTCTCTCAAAGCACACCACAGCCCTTTTTATCATATGAGCTACAATGTGCTGACAGAGGATCTTAGTTTCCTGGTCAAGACGTTAAACTGCATCCAATGAAGTTTCAATTTTGAAGCGTGGAAACCCTTTCATCGCCATTAATCCCAATTCCACTCTGAGCCAGTGTTGCAGTTTCTATTAGGCTTCCATTTGGAGGTGGGGGAATAAAAAAATGAGTTTTAAACGTTTCTAAAAATTGAGTTTAACAAAATATTGAATACCCATCAATAATGAAGAATATTTTTCGGCATAAAACAACCCAACAAGGGTTGAAATGCCGTAAAATGTAACAGACCAACCAATCAACCAACCAACACCAACAACTAAGTCTATGTAAGTCTGGTTCATTATTGTTTTGTTTTACGGCATATCAACCTATTTCAGGTTATTTAATGCCGAATCAAATTCATTTTGATATCTGGCTGCTTACTAATGACTAAGTATTGAAATGCCCCATCACTGCTTAACTTTCGTGATCTAGTGTGATCCGGTGATTTCAACGTGACGATCGTAGTTCTATGTAAGGACGTCCCGTTTTACCCGTGGCAAATGAGGATTGGTAAAGTCTTACACCGAATCTAGATAACTACTGCAGAGTTGTGAGTTCGATTCTCTCAAGATTCTTCATACTTGCGGCCTTGTGCCAAATCTAAGCTACACTTAAATTTAAAGGGCACTTGGCGAGGCCAAATGGGAAAAGGGACTAGCACACCATGAAAAGCAAATTTGATTCTTGTTTTGCCTGATCACCTCAAAACGCTGACCATGTGCCAAAGATGAGGTTAGTTTAGCGATAGAGTGATTTAAAGACATCAGTATCGCAGACGGATTCAGAGAAGAGATTCCATGTCATTGTGAAAGACAGGAATTTCCTTCTCTATACAATCCGACGCAGATTGCATCAGAAAACCATTCCCCTAAGGTAACCACACCTCATCAGACAGTAACAACACGCACACACACACACATATATACACAAACACTATATATATATATATATATATATATATATATATATACTGTAAAGTTTGATTACAGCGCAAAGTATCCACCTATTTCTATATAAATATTTATTTATATACATCTCCCGTCTGAGGATTGTGTTATATACATGAAAATTGAGTAACGGAAATATAGCGTCCATAATTTTATAATTTTAGATTTTATATGCTCTGTTATTATAGCTTTGAGAATTTTTTCCTCATTATATATATATATATATATATATATATATATATATATATATATATATATAATGTTGTTCTGGTTCCAACGGGAGAAAATTCAATATTTTATAAGAAAAAAGGTCCGCAAAATGTATTATGTTCTCAGAAAAAAATGTTTTATTCTTTTTATTTTACATATGCGACACGTGTTTCTGATCTGTTGTCTTCTTCAAGCATTGAATTATTATTTTGGCAGAATATGTCCGATATTTGATAGGTTGTGTGTGTTTCTTTTAAGTAGAAAAACACAGAAATTCTCTAGAACGAAAAACAAATTTC
>CM042137.1:4831637-4839137 GCA_023376005.1 Doryteuthis pealeii
GATTCCAGTTTTCATATCACCTAAATCTTGCTGTATGTTATTATCATTTCGTTTATACTTTACAGAAATATTTTCCTAACTGGATTCTTAAAGTGAATGCAGAGGTAGAAACTACTTAATGTCCTCTTTTGTTTAAACCAAATTTTCTTTGAAAGAAACGCTTATTATGAAGCATATACAATGATACCTTGACTTAAAAGTCACTGAACTTACGAGTTTTCCGAGATAATAGCTGTCACTCAATCGATTTTTCCTTTGCGTTAAGATTTGAGCTACGAGCTATCTCAAGATATGATTATGTTAATAAGTTAGAAATACATTTTTTGCTGGAATAATTTCAAGAAATTCAGAATTGAAATGATCATAAGATATCCTATGTAGCAAATACCTAAAATGTGATTATTTTGACAATATATTTTTTACTCAAATGATTATAGGATTCAATTTTCTATGTGTCAGTCGTTTATAGGTTACCGTGTATACGGATTCTTTACTTCTTTACCTTAGATTTATACTTTGCTGATAAAATAAAAGATTACAAAAAGTATGAACCTAATAAATCACAATTCAAACTAATTTCATTCGGAAATATTTTCAAAGTAATACGCCATTTTGAATACAATATCAATTTGCCATATACAATGATACCTTTAATTATGAGTTAATTCGTTCTAACTGAAACCAATTTTTCGTATATCAAATAATTTTTCCCACTGAAATAAACGCAAATGCCAGTAATCCGTTTCAGCCCCTACTCAATAAACGAAATACACCCTATTGTTTTTTGTTACGTGTTTTTCCATAGGAAAGGTAGCACTGTATTTAAAAAAAAAAACATATTAAAATAAAAAGCAATGAATTATGTCTTGTAATATATTTTACTATTTTTAGTGAAGCAATCTTGTGCCTAATTTTTATCTCTCAACACAAAGCAAAAATAAATCGAATAACAGCTCGTAACTCAGAAAATTCGTAAGTTAGGACACTCGTAAGTGAAGATATTACTGTAGTGTATATTAAGTATACTAGCAAATATATGCACCCTCCGGGTGCAAGTATTTAAGTTTTAATGCAATAAAATATCATATTAAATTAGAAAAGCTAATGAAACTAAATAAGAATGCAGATAAAAAGATTGAAACAGAGGGGAATATAATCGAAAAATAGAACAACTGAAATTCACTCTTCCATCACTCTCGTCTTTCATTGTTATTTTTTCTAATTTAAGTATTTAGTTAAAAGAGGAAGTAAAGAATACAATGACAGTTATCTTTTCTTGTTAATGGATTTCATTTAAGATTCATTGAAGAGATTTTTGCTTATATGCATTAAAATAAAACCAAACAGTTAGAAACCAATAATACTAAGCATATATTTATTAAAATTACATTTTTAATATCAATATGCAAATTAGCCTTTCCGTTCACACTGTAAACCGCTATTTTGTTTTATATATAAATACAATTGCATGTTATTAGTATGTAGACATGGTTAACAGTATAAATAATGTAAATCAATTTTATTAATAATTAAGGTTAAAATAAGGATAAATTCATGGTGAATGTGACGTCAATTACTAAGGGAATTGTGACTTAAGTCGTTATTTAGTTTCGGTTACAGACAGAAAAACACACAATCTCCATTATAATAAGATATGTTTATCGTTCTTGCATTTTAACTCTTAATTCTTGAAACCAATTTCTGTAAATTCAATGACAATGTATTCTTATTATTAGAGCCCTGTGCCAGTCTTATCTTGGTCCTGTAAAAATGAACTGAAACGTAGAAATGATAAATTCATGGGGCGGTTTCTGTATGAAATATATGTGTATTGTACTCAGCACGAAAGGAAGAAAGATCTAAGATACAACTTCATTAGTGGTGAAAAAAGTTTATAAAAACTTTAAATCCATGAAACACTTAAACTTCTAATATAAATACATTTTTTATCTCACGAGAGAAATGTTTATAGCATAAATATATTCATATATTTGATCGTTTCAAAAAAGTATCCGCTGTTTTGATAAGTGCAAAAAATAACAACAACAACAAAAAACTTAAGATATTTATTCATTTTTATTTTTATTTTTATTTTATTTTTTCTCAGACATTTTCGAAAGAAGATTTTCATAAATGTTTTGAAATAATATTTGCTTTTTAAAAATGTACGTATCGCAACGTCTATTTATTCACGTGGAGTAAAACTGGGGTGTAGAAAAACCACAGGACGTTTCCTATTATGTAGAAATAGGAGCATAGCACTTTTAAAATCCATCTACATATCTATCTATCTATCTATCTTACTCTCTCTCCCCTCTCTCCCTCTCTTTTTCTCTCTTTCTTTCTCTGTATATATATATATATATATATATATATATATATGTATATACATTCACTTTAGTCTTGCACAAAATTTTTTGAAATTATCATGAAATCATATATAGATGTGTTTATACATTTATTCTGTATAAATTTATCATATTAATAAAAATATCTATGAATCTGTGTTATTGGTGGGATATGTGCGTTGATGCATGAATATATATTTATCTATATGCGCTTTCCTTACTATAATGTTGAATGATTATATATATATATATATAATCATCCAATATATATATATATATATATTTATATATATGAATGTATATATACATATAAAGTGGAAGGGAGAGAGAGAAAGAGACAGAGAGAGATAGACAGACAGACAAGTTTACTATATACGCATATTAGGAACCAAAGATATAAATGTGCCTGTTGAATGGGAGTGATATGCGCATATATGCGAATATATATCCCTGTTCTTCCTTTTGTATAACGTCGGATGATCACATATATATATATATATATATATATATATATATATATATATAGATAGATAGATAGACAGACAGACAGACAGAGACAGAGAGGAAGAGACAGATAGACTGATGGATAAATAGACACATGAGCATAAACAACCGATAATATTTTCCAGTTATTTATTAGAAAAAATAAGATTATGTAAATAATTATTCCTATTTATTTCATCACATTTTATCTTTACACACACACACGCACACACACATACATACATATGTGTGTGTGTGTGTGTGTGTGTGTGTGTCTTTGTGTTTGTGTGTGTGTATAATCGCAGAGGCGAGAAAATATATATACATAAATATGTGCATATATATATATATATATATATATATATATATATATGAATGAAGGCAACAGTATATATATATATATATATATATATATATATATATATATATATATATATATATATATATATATATATATATATATATATATATATATATATATATATATACATATTTATGTATATATATTTTTCTATATATATATTTCTATATATATTAGATATATTTTATCTGAACATTATTGTTCGGTTTCAATACACTGTTTTATTTCAATACGCTAATTCATCATATTATTAATTATCACATTTAAACTCTCTCTCTCTCCCTCTCTCACTCTCTCTCTCTCTCTCTCTCTCTCTCTCTCTCTCTCTCTCTCTATATATATATATATATATATATATATATATATATATATATCGCTTTGCTGCGGTGTTTTGTTTTTCATTTGTGTTTTTATAAAGATAAAATTAGTACAAAAAGCTTTGTAAATCATAATAAATAATGGTTGACATTATCAACAATATATATGTCCAGACTGTCAATTCTTTCTTGTATACATCCACATATATCAATATATCCATCTATCTATCTAACTATGTAATCATCTATATGTACGTAAAGGGAATGACTTACCAGTAAAGAAATATTGGGTTGATCTCAATATTTGTATAAGTATAATTGTTTCTAGGATAAATCCGCGTTATAACAAATATAAAGTGCTCAGTACGTAAGTAGAGCGAATTTAGTATTATAGTGTGTACAGAAATAACCTACTCGAGTTTCACCATAAGGATCTTCATGGTTAAATTCTCTGAATTAATCAGAATATTGATTAATTACAGTTAACTGCGGAAGCTCATATTGTGATTGTGGCCGTTGAAAACAGTTTTGCAATCAATGAACGCTGTTACGTCATTTTGAAAAGTTGAGGGATAAACGCGATGTTGATGCGTCGTAAATGTAGATGTTAATATGGATTATTTAAAACACACACACACACACACACACACACACACACACACACACACACACACACACATATATATATATATATATATATATATATATATATATATATATATATATATATATATAGAGAGAGAGAGAGAGAGAGATGAGGTATCCAAAACTTGGTAGTAAGGGATGATTCTATATGTGATTTCTAAGACACACTGTATTATTATTGTATGATCCAGTATGTATAAATACAGTGAATCTTAAATCATTACAGAGAGCTCAATGTATAATAATCTTTTCAGATTATATACAGAGCAATACTTATCATTGAAAGGAAGGAAAAAACGCAACACCGTTATTCCATAATAAAATTATTTCGACCAAAATTGGGTCCTTTATAAATCTAAGTTAAAGCTTACTAATATCAAGTCTTATCAGATGGATAAGCATCAATAATTTGAATTGCATAACAGAAAAATTTGTTGAGCTTTGTTAAATCAACTTAGATTTATAAAAGCCCCGATTTTAGTCGAAATAAATTTATTATGGAATAACGGTGTTGAGTTTTAACTTCCTTTCAAGATATATATATATATATATATATATATATATATATATATATATGAGTATAGATAAAAGGATATGAAACAACACAATATGCTGTTAAAGTGAAAACATTTTATAACATATTCATAGCTAATATTGAACCATATTTCGATTTTATAAAAATCATCTTCAGAGCTTGTACTATCAAGAGCGGAGACGAAAGTCATATGAATTCAAAACGAAAACCTTGATGTTTCAAAAAAGTGATATGAATTCAAAACGAAAACCTTGATGTTGCAGAAAAGATTTTGATTTTAAAGGTGCCAAAATATTAACCCACATACACAATAGAACACTACGTAGAATTATGGAATCTTGCGTTATTCTCACCCATCAAACCATACCCCAAAGACAAGGCTTTTTTATATATATCCCCTTTCTTAGCAACACTTGTAATCAGAAATCATAAAATTCCCTTCACATGACATTTTTCCGATATATACTTCCCAACAAATTTAAATTTCACATTATCCAACAAAATTAAAACCTTACAATCATTCATACTTTTTTACTTTATATATAAGAAAAATAAAAATAGAAAAATAAAAAATTACAAAATTAATTACATAAATAAAAATTATTTTCTAAAAATCCGTTGCAGGCCTACCGTCAACGGGTTAATACTCATCCTGTTTGAATAAGAGAATTTGTCTAGTGTCGAACTTGGAAGATGTCTTCTTTTTTCAAAAACTTTTGCAATAAGATATACATGATTCGGTGACCGAGATAAGTGTGGTGAAAGTGCTCATATTTTAAACAACCACATAACTTTTTTGCAACATCGTTTTGAATACATATCCTCCTGTGCTGCGAGGGATGACAGCCTCCTGAGCTGACTGCCAGTACACTACTGGCTGTTGATTGAGACGTGTTGCCTACGCTTAACTGCCAAAATCCGTTTTGATATATATATATATAATTTAATGCTATCACTTACATTTATTGCATGATAACTAAAAAAAAGAAGACATAAGTCACACAATATTAGAAATTAACCCTGAATGCATATACGCCTTTATGTACAGTATGTGTACAAAATGTACAGTATGCATATCTAAAAAAACTAGAGGTGATGAGTAAAAACAAATTTCAAATCTGAATTCAGCACCCCCAAATTAGGTTAAAACAGTTATTTTTGTACTTGCCTCAATTTCTTTGTAAACCAATGTAATCTAGGCACCCTCACAACTTCAAGTCTGGAAGATATATTATCGAACAGAAAGGGTCCGCGAGACGCCAGCTGCACAGGAGCTAAGCGGCTCAATATCGAGATTAACAGGGCTGCAGAACGCCGACGTCTTTGTCGTCATGAACCACCAAATGCAGATGGGAATTTCCCTTTCAATGTGTGTAACTGCATCTGCAAGTCCAGAATTGGACTAACTAACCACCAGAGGGTACACGAGTGTTAAAGACATGGAGTGACGTCATGGTCGTCTGCGACGGATTTCTAAAAGAAAAAAGAATCGAATCCAGGCGAATCATCTCCTTTTGTTTCCAAACCTTCTCCTAAGGAAAAATCGAGACCCCTAAAAAGGGATTTCTATAAATTTGAATCCCAAAATACATGTTCGCTTTGAAGTTGTTCATGAATCGAACACAAAACTAGAAACGCAAACTTAATGATCATTTCCTTCTTTTAATGTGTCTATATGATCCCTCGTTGGTGATCCCTTAGGGATTAAGTGCCTTAACACAAGTCCGAAAGTCTGAGTACGAGTCTCACTGAATAAATGATACAATGTTCAATTTTTTGTACAATTACTACCTATATAAGCATTTCTAAATCTCTCTGCACCCTCAACTCACGTACACATACACCCATATATTAATATTGATAATATAGTGTGCTCTACATTGAGTATAGAGGAGTCAACGGCGCGTGTTTACTTGCAGCTTCCTGCCTATGCAATTTTCAAACTAAGATTATATATACCCTTTCAATAAATCGCCGATAGCCAGGAAATGAATTAGAATTGGGTTACATAGATTAATAAAATATTAAAACTGGGTTTGAATAAAATGAGCAATTAAAAATTTAAATCAACCTAAATACATTCATTAATTTCACATACCTTACCGTATTTGTCTTCTTCATTATATGGTTACATAATCTAATCCAAACCCTCGCCACAGGTAGGATGCGACACAAGCTCAAATTTTAAGCGGAGTACAGCTGGTTTGAATTGAGATTTTTTTCTTACCAAATCTTAAAATCCATACTGTACTATTATTTTCCCATAACTGTTGCGCAAAGAGACGATTTCATGCTTTTCGCAAAGGGCATTATGGTTTGAACCCGTGTCTCCGATTCTATTTCCTTAAATCAAATCATAAATATTAATCAGTTCATGATTCAATTGGTGGACAATATTTAAAAATAGCAAAGTCAATTTCAGCGGAATAAAATATGTTATTCCTAACTAGCTGTATGTTCTCGGTCTTGCTAGAATAGCCAGCTAAATTCAAGTTAGATTTTATACATTTCTTATTATTCAACATTTGATAGCAGTACCTATCGCTCTATATGATTACTGTGAATATTAACAACGGAAATTGTGCGTGTTAACATATATTGAATATACTGCAATACTAATACATTTTAAAAAGTACTGATACACAATATCATCAGTTTTATCATTAATAGAAATGGTCCTATGGAAATTCATTTAATTTGCAATTTATTGTGAGCCTATTTATATATTTGCTATTTTTCACGGACGGTAATTTGACCCCAAATTAATTTAGTTGTAGATATAAAAACCATCATTGAATTCCTCGTAAAATT
>CM042137.1:4844137-4864497 GCA_023376005.1 Doryteuthis pealeii
TTAAGAAAAATTTTATAATAACAATAATTATATTAATATATATTGCAATAACAATAATAACAACTTTTCAATAAAAATTATAAAATAATTTTTTTTTATTTTTTTTAATTATAATAAAATTATATGTATATATATATATATATATATATATATATATATATATATATATATATATATTTATATATATACATATATATGTGTATAATTTTATAATGTATTTAGATATAATAATATAAGTATATATGTATAATTTTAATAATGTATTTAGATATGATAATATAACTAACTTTAATAATAATAATAATAATAATAATAATACTATAATTCATTCACTTATACGTAATTGTAATAATAATAATAATATTAATATATATTAATCGTCAAATAATCAGTACTAACTATAAAATTACAATACTCTTTCTAAAAAATAAATAAATAAATAAATAAACAAATTAAAATATAATTAAATCTTTTCTTTCCTTTTTTTAAATTCCCCCCCCACACACACACTCTCAGACTTACATCTCTCTTATTATGAAACATGAAAACTTCTTTTCATGACACCTCTCCCCTACCTCTTACTAATATACACAAACACACGCGCACACACACACACACACACACACATTACCTTGAGGTTTCACTTCCGCTGAAATTTATACACATACACACACTACTACATACGTAATAAACGCTCAATGTTTCTTTCAATGCATACACTTACAGCGCTACATACTCACACCTTAAAATAGAATATTTGATAGAATGGAATATTTGATGTCATATTTCAAAACCGTCTCCTTTTTTCAAACTTCAGAATTTTTTTTTTTTTTTTTTTTTTTTTTTTTTTTAAACAGAATTTGTTTTTCAAACGCCTTAAAAATAAAGAATTCATCATTTGCATCTGATGAGTCGGGAGAATTAGACATTTTTGTCTAAGCTCCCTGAAATAGTCTATAATGCAAGATCTATAAGTCTTTTTTATTTATTTAAATATATATATATATATATATATATATATATATATATATATATATATGTTTATTTCATAGAAACAGTAATATGTATGTCTAATTAAATACTTAACTTGAAAGTAGAATTATCGAAAACAAAACACCCGATTACTTTTGAAAGGCTAATGAATGCTGTACATATTTGTTTTTGAATGAATATGACCAAGAACCCATTTCGTAAATCCTTTTGAAAAATAAAACTGGGGAAAAGTACAGTACTCATCTAATGCATATGTCTAAAATAAATTCTTCTCTCTCTCTCTCTAACTACTCTCTAGATGTCATCCAGTGTCCACAAAATAACCCCAGACGTGTTGACTTTAAAATCAATCAATCTAAATCCCTTTACTTTTACATATTACATATTTCTCTACTTCCCAACTATTTCTTACATATTTGTCCATTTCCAACCTTCTTCTTCTTCTTCTTCTTCTTCTTCTTCTTCTTCTTCTTCTTCTTCTTAACCCTTTCCTTCTCGTCCGATTTCTACCTACGCCTTTTTATTCTCCTTTTTTTCTTTTTTCTTTATATTTTAACCAGATTTATATATTTTTTCTTATTCATCTCATTCCTGCATTTCTATCTGCCACTTATTCCCAAATTTCGCTTCTGATATTCTTTCCTCTTTTCTTCCTCTCTGGCTGACTCAATATTCCCCTACCCTACGCCCGACAGAGTATCGAATGTCTGGTGCAACTAGTCTATTCAATGTCTTGCGCTCTTCAAGCTACTGGAGATTTTCCAGTAGGAATATGTATAATTAGAACTCCTTTCGCAACAGGTGATCTCAAAGAATGCCTATCACTGAAAAAATATATTACCGAAGACCTACCTTACAGAAAACCAGACAATTTTTTCCAGACATGTACACAATAAATTCGTTGGAATGCTTCCTGTCATGGATAGTGACTCAGCATGGAGAGTGACTCTACCTACTTTAGTAACTCATTATGCGTATATGTAGGTATATATATATATATATATATATATATATATATATATATATGTGTGGTGTGTGTGTGTGTGTGTGTGTGTGTTGTTTGTTTGTTTGTATGTGTGTTTGTTTGTGTGTGTTTATATATATATATATATATATATATATATATATATATATATATATATATGCGGGATATGTCTGTGTGTGTCTTTCTGTGTATCTGACTTTGTCTGGTTGTATTTATCTATATGGATGCGTCACCATATGCCTGTTGTATTCTGGGTTTATATTTGTTTATGAACATTGACAATACATCGCGTTCTTGGTTCAATGTGCATAGAGATAAATATTCTAACATTTCAAATGCCCGGAAGCTATATTCAGATTTGGTCAAATATGCTTGCATATTATTATTATTATTATTATTATTATTATTATTATTGGAGTTTTTGTTTTACATCAGCTCTATTTCATAATTATTCACGAGAGTCTGTGTGACAGGAAATCTTCTCAGGTACTTCAGTCTCTTCTAAGTATCCTATCCAATATTTGTGATTTTGTGGCCTGGACGGTGTCAATTCTTCCACTAGTCGCAGATTATTATTATTATTATTATTATTATTATTATTATTATTATTATTATTATTATTATTATCAGTAGTAGTTGTAGTAGTAGTAGTTGTAAAAGAAGTTGTAGTAGTAGTTGTTGTAGCAGCAGCAGCAGTACAAGTAGTAGTAGCAGTAGCAGTAGTAGTAGTAGGCGTAGTAGTAGTAGGATTAGTATTGTTGTTGTATTCGTTATGCTTGTGATGAACGTGGACATAAGTGCATTGTCATATGTATTCCAATGTTTTCCAGAGAATCCGCGTTTCTTATCAATACATCGAGTAATATAAGAAAAACATTCAAAATTAATTACGCCATAAACGTTTCCTGGTTTGAAAAACGTTTTTGCTCGTTATGTCTAATATTTTGTTTTTATTATTTCATTTTTATTTGTCTTATATCTAAAATATTTTAACTAGAATATTCCGTGCATATGAACGAAATTTGATCGAAGCACGTGTTACCAAAATAAGTGCAATAGATTCCATTTAAACCAAACTATATATGTTTTTCTTCCAGTCATTTTTATATATCTATTCATTTCCATTTTCTCACTTTGGTTGCCTCAGCCAGGTTAAAGAGCACAACCTGCCCTAAGATTTACCCATAAATAGAGGGAGAATAATTGAACGCATACCTTTCCTAAAGGTATAAGTTTTATATGAAATGCAAACAGTCATTAGAATTTGAACTTAGCTCACTGAGTCTATTTACAACATCGATAACCATTACACATCTGATTTGGCAGGTGCTATTGTCGCTGTATATTTTATCTGACCTAAGTTAATTATGTGTACTAGCAAAATAAAAAACACCCTCCGGGCGATGTAAAAATAATTTTTTGAAAGATATTGCTGGAGGAGGTGGAAGTTAAAAATTAAATGTCAGAGTGTTTGAAACATAAATCATTAAATCATCAAATTTATTAAAGGAGTAAAAGAAATAAAGCAATTTGAAATCGAAACTAAGTTCTATTAACTTTGAATATCTATTAAAAAACAAAAAAAAAACTATGCATAAATATATGATACTGGGGATGTATCTATTAAAACTTGTTTTAAAAAACAATGAGGACTGTATAATTTTGCATGCTCAAATTTTGAGTGTATTTATTCTATGTTAAGACGATTTCGGATATAGTGACGTAAGCAGTGATGTAGTTTTGGTTACAGACAAAAACCGGAAGCGAATCTCCATTATTAATAGATGCACTCACGGACGTTTGTGTGTGGATGTATGTCAATACATGTTGGTAATCGTAAATGTCTTTTCTCCCTTCTATTATCTTTTCAGGTGATTAATAATAGATACTAACCATTTGCAAACAATATAATTCTAATGTTAAAACAACTAATTAGTAATTAGTTTCAAGTAAGCCTATATAATACGAATAGTTTTCAAAAGATCTATTGGATGAATTGTTGAGACACTAATAGAGACTAACACTCAAGGTCAGAGCAAATCTGGGAGTAATGACAACGACGTGGTGTGTAGTTTCGCAAGAGGATGCGGTTTAGTGTCATACCAATGCCTAAGTGATAGATTTAATGACTGATCAGTATGTAGAACGATAGTCTTCCAAATCATTACTACAGTAATTACTGCTACTAATTCAATCACTGATTGGGCTTGGTAATCTAATTCAAACTTCGTTAATAAACACACACACACACACACGTGCTCACATATATATACACACACACATATATGGGTATGCATACTTTTAAAATGTATCATTGTCGATATCAATTTGTCACTAGTCGCTAAGATTATTTGTCTTTGTATAGATTCTCTCTCTCTCTCTCTCTCTCTCTCTCTCTCTCTCTTTATCTCGCTTTTTCACACACACACTCACACACACACACACACACAAACTCACACACACACACACACCACACATATATATATATATATATATATATATATATATATATATATATATATATATATATATATATAGAGAGTTTATAATTTGCTTGAAGCATTGTGTATATATTGGTTTGGAGGTTGACTTTGAAGGCTATCACAATGCAGGTGTAAAGAAAGAATATAATAAGGTAACAATGGTGTTGTGTGTTAACCTGTAATAAGAATAAATTACAGGTTAACAAACAACACCACTGTTACCTTATTATATTTTTTTCTTTACACCTGCATTGTGATAGCCTTCAAAATCAACCTCCAAACCAATATATATATATATATATATATATATATATATATATATATATATATATATATATAGAGAGAGAGAGAGAGAGAGAGAGAGAAAAGAGAGAAGGGTAGATAGATAGATAGATAGATGAAAGTTTGGGTATCGGGGACATGAAGTCAATGCTGCCTGGTTACTAGCAGTTTCTCGCCTTTGCGATTTTCAAACTAAGTTGCTGTATTGATAATTCCCCTTATATTCAATGGTATAATGCTTTGTAGGAGGGAGGAGTCGAGTTTTATGGTTCTTAGGGTTTTTCCTTTAATGATTTTGAGGGGAGAGGATCCTATTTTATGGTTTTGTTACATGTTGTGCTTTTTCGGTTTTGAGTCATAAGGGTTTTTGGTGGCTTATTACGCATATATTTTTGCTGGCTTAGTAAGTATTCATTTTTGTGCCTACTTTTTTGTTTGAAAATAAGATTGGTGAGAAATTGTCATTAACCAAACTCCGTTGACTTCATGTCCATATTATGTTAACTATAAATGCTCTATCAACGATATTGAGCACTATTTGCTTATAAATATGCCACACTATATTATCAATAATAATGATAAGAAGAAGAATAAGAATAAGAATATATGCAAAAAAATTAATTTTGACCATGCAAAAAAATGGTATATGCATAAACCAGAATCTGTTCTTGAGAACGAAACGCATAAAATTCTCTGGGACTTTGAAATAAAAACGGATCACCTTATCCCAGCAAGAAGACCAGACCTAGTGTTGATAAACAAAAAAGAAAGAACTTGTCAACTGGTGGATTTTGCAGTGCCAGCAGATCACAGACTGGAGCTAAAGGAAAATGAAAAAATAGACAACTATCTGGACCTTGCCAGAGAACTAAAAAAGTTATGGAATATGAAAATTAAGGTGATACCAATTGTGGTTGGTGCACTTGGAACAGTCCCAAAAGGATTGGAAAAGGGCTTGGAATGTTTGGAAATCAGAGGAAGGATTGAAACCATTCAGAACACTGTACTGCTGCAATCTGCCAGAATACTCAGAAGAGTCCTGGAGATCTGAGGAGACTTGCTGTCACTCAAACTCCAGTGGAAGACCGTCAGCTAATGCTGATATGAAAACTCAAAAGGAGCAAATAATAATAATAATAATAATAATAATAATAATAATAATAATAATAATAGCAGATCACAGGCTGAAGATGAAAGAAAACGAAAAAATAAACAAATATCTGGACCTTGCCAGAGAATTGAAAAAGCTGAGGAATATGAGACGGAAAGGGATACCAGTTGTAGTTGCTGCCCTAGGAACGGTCCAAAAAAAGCTTGGAAAAAAGACTGGAGGAACTGGAAATCAGAGGAAGAATTGAGAACATCCAGAAAACAGCGTTGCTGAAATTAGCTAGAATACTCAGAAGAGACCTGGAAATCTGAGCAGACTTGTTGTCACTCAGAACCCATCGAAAGATCATGGTGTGAACAACTCACAAGGAGTGAAATAATGATAATAATAATAATGATAACAACAATATTATGCACACACACACACACACACACACACACACACACACACACATATATATATTATATATATATATATATATATATATATATATATATATATAATGTATATATATGTGTGTATATACTTAAGATGTGATAAAAATATCACAGACACACAGAGACATTTATTTATTTTTATTTTTCAAAAGCCATGATAAAAAAAGAACATATCTTGAATGTATTTATTGAATTTTTAAATCCTTAACTTCAAGTTTAGAATTTAATTGCCAACGTTGTCAGAGCTACAACTTATATGATAAGGGGATGATGTCTAAATTGCTGTCTAGACTGCTATTAGATATATGATAAAAATAACGTTCTGATATCATGAAGAGTTTAAATGTGTTCTTATTGACCCGAATAGGATGTAGAATTATCACTTCAATTTTATAGCAATCACATCAGCCGTGTTATTGTTTAAACCTAAATCTTCATTCCTATTCAAGGCTCAACTTATATTGAGATTAACCCTCAAATACATCCTCTTTTTATAATATGGAAGACGGGGTATTTTGAAGTGATCTATCCTCATTAGTTCGAGCTGATAGCATGGTTTCTCTTGACTCTCTCTCTCTCTCTCTCTCTCTCTCTCTCTCTCTCTCTCTCTCTCTCGCAATCCATTCCCATCAGACAAGACAGTTCCTCTGCTCGGCATCCAGTGTCCACACAAAGCTGTTGTATGAAAATCTTTGCTGGTCGATCAACACTCTTGTTTCCATGTTCGTAGACCTCAGTGAGTGATAGGAGTTAAATGGCCGTATAGCTATTGTTTTTTTGGATACTACTTCCAGAATCTGTTGAAAGTAGCACACAGCATTCTTGTTTAGTTCTCAAATAACTTTTTCTGCAAGCGTTTTGTCAAATTCCATCTGGTGTAGCCTTACAGTAGTACTGATACTACAACAGCTTGGAAAAATTCCAGCTTTATTCTATCAGAGATCAAACTTTCATATGATTGATAACCTAGCAATAGATGCCCATACCTTTCCGATGGGTATACTGGCATCGTTTTCTATGGATGAGATATTGCTACTGAGGTATGTGAACTAGTCAACTAATTTCAGGGTTTTATCATTTAATGTTGAGATGGCTCCATCTTGTTTAAAACAAACACAGTCTTTTTTCTGAGTTCACGGAAAGGTTAGTACCTTTTGTAGCCTATTCCGAGCTATACAACATATTCAGTGTGGGCATGTGTATTTGCGAGAAGGTCTAGATCATCTGCGTAATCTGTCTCCGCGATAGTTTATGTAGGATGTCGCGTGCTTCTTGGGTATGTTTTAGATTGAAACCCTTTTACTTCATTAGATCTAATATCATTATTTATAAACGACAATGTCAAAGAAATCATTAATGTTTTTTTTAATGATAGTGCTGTAATTTTTCCCGAAGTTCTTTTTTTTTCATAGAAATCTAAGTGAGTGTTTATCTGCATGAGTGTGTGTGTGTGTGTGTGTGTGTGTGTGTGTGTGTGTGTGTGTGTGTGTGTGTGTGTGCCCGTGTGTGCGTGCGAGCGTGTGTGTGCCCGTGTGTGCGTGCGTGCGTGTGTGTGCCCGTGTGTGCGTGCGTGCGTCTGTGTGTGTGTGTAAGCAGAAATTATCAAATTTTATACAGGCTGAAGCTCTATTTACGAAGACAAACATGATCAATGAATAAAAAGTTAATTTTCTTCCAATCAGTAACCTTTTTTCAGATAATCATAGCTAATTTTTATCCGTGTAAGTGTGTATGTACGTGATTAGTTGGATTATTTTGTTCATTGACAAAGCGACCATTGTGGGTTATTTAGTTCTAAATATTGTTTTATATAGAAATTTGATTTGTAAACTTCCCACTCCTCAAAGCGTCAGAATTGGAACATAACCACGAGGTGAAATTTAGCATCATATCCATTGTACTCAATTGGTAGAAATAAGTGTATGTCAGATATTTCATTAACTCCACATGGTTTCATAATTTGATAGAAATAATTTTCATTAACTTATATAATTGTTTGGTTGGTTGGTTAGTTGGTTTGATTTTCTAGCATGTCGACCATTTTAAACAAATGTTAATACTCATTTTTAATCTACTTAACCCATGGGACCCATGGGTTGATGTAATACATTGTAGGTTACGTAACTACTTAGTACCTAGGTCTGGGACAACTTAGCCACAAAATTCCGTCCTCAACCAATACGGCCCGTCACCCACGGCCAGCAGGTGACCCCATTGCGGTGGTCTTAGACCTCTACAAAGGTACAGTCATCATATTCTATAACCCTAACTGACAGGGTTGGTGTAATTTTTCTTCTTCTTGCTATCAATAACCAATATATACTACACACTTGGGGGGCATAGAACAACTATAGTGTGGCTCTCAGTTATAAACTAATTCACTAATAGTGACCTGTGAGGAACCCCCATCTGAAATCTTGCACTCAATGTTATGGCAAAGGAAAATTACATAAGTCTTTGGTTCCTTTGTTTAATGACATAACATTTCGTGAGATTTTTAATGCCAACGCCATCCTTGTATAAGAAAAGTTATAATACTATATAATCAATAGCGTTGTGGAATTTTGTGGGTGTCCCAGGCGCTGGGCAATAAACCCAGCCCTGCCCCTTTAAATCAAGGGGGCAGGTATTGCCTGGGGAGATAGCCCCCTGGGAACGACACTATTAATTAATGAACTTTACCGGTCCTGTGGCCAACACACACCGGACCCCCGCCCCGAAGGACGGGTTGGTGGTTTCTATAAACAGGTTTTAGATCTTGGGTGATATTACGAGTAACAATACTGAAGCATTTACACTAAGAAGAAAATAATTGTAAAAAGAGCTTTTATCATACAAGAAGGCTAGAGAGGATTATGTGTAAAAACATTTGCAACAAATGGAAAATAGTTGAAAGTATTTAAACACACCCGACGCGCTGAGACAAAATGAGGTGAACCAAGTTTTAGTTTTCATGTAAAATGTCTGATACCAATTGTGTCGATAAGGAAAATGTATCAATGGATGGATAATTCATCATACAAGTCTATATACAAAAATACACTATCGTGTCAATATCTGTATTTCACTCTTACAATCTCTTTCTTAATGTGTATATGTGTGTGTGCCACTCTCCCTCTCCCTCTGTCTCTGTCTGTCTGTTTATCTACCTCTCTCCCTCTCTCCTTTGTCTGCCTATTTGTCTGCCTGTCTCTATCTCTTTCTCTGTGTCTGTCTATCTGCATGTCCCTCTCTCAATATTTCTCTCTTTTTCTTTCTCTCTCTTTCTCTTTCTCTCTCTCTCTCTCTCTCTCTCTCTCTCTCTCTATATATATATATATATATATATATATATATATGAAATTATGACTGCTTTCTATGTTAATTTTATTCATTTTTTTCATTAAATTTAATGTAAATTTGATTTATCTTAATTTCGTTTGTGAGATTTTGAATGCGTTTGCGTAAATAAAAGTTATTTTGATTCATATCCGTCACGTGACTTACCATTTTGATAATGACATTTTAACCCATTACACGTGAAATAATCACAAGTGCGTTGATTTCTATTTTACTTTTACTTTTCTAATACAACTGAACAACAATATCGTATTTTTATGTATAACATCCCCAATAAAATCTCATGGAACGAAATGTCGAAATGTATTTGTTTTGTTTAACAATTAAGTTGATGGGAATAAAATAAAAATTAGATTATATAGTTTGAATTAATAGAAACTACCATGTATCTGTATCAATTTTCATTAAAAATCTTATTATAATGGAGATTGTGTGTTGTCTCTCTGTAACCAAAACTATGTTCTACTGAAGTCACAATTCCCTTATGATATTTTCGTCACTTCTACATTGTACTAATATGCAATTGTATTTATATATACAACAAAATTGCTGTTTACACTGTGAATGGGAAGGCTAAAAACCAGGTCTACGTATATATTGGGCATTTGTTAATATATTCATTCATTATTCTGAATTATTTGGTTCCTTATTCTTTTATCTTGACAAATGTTACACATCTTTGACTCGTTCAATTTTTTCTTTTTCGTTATCGTTCTCTTTCTCATATATATATATATATATATACATATATATATATATATGAGGAAAAATGAGTAAAGAAAAGAAATGTAGTTGGATAAAATGAATTTAATCGATATCACATTAATCGATATCACTTACACATGTGTTTCGGTCAGTTTACACATGTGTAAGTGATATCGATTAATGTGATATCGATTAAATTCATTTTATCCATCTACATTTCTTTTCTTTATGGGATCGGTCTGTCAGCTTGGCAGTCCGGTTTCAAATCACGCACAGGGCGGTCTTCCGATCTATAGCTCTGCTGATGAGGCCTAATAGGCCGAAATGTACATACAGAGATTGATTTTTCTCGATTTGTTTAGCCATACATTTAATAGGTATTCCCGCCTAATTCACTATTAATTAATTAATTATCAAAATTAGGTACGACTCCAATTAAGCACTTATTCTCCCAAAAATTATCGACAAAAAGCCATTCTAAACAAACCTTGTTTACATATATATATATATATATATATAATGGCTGTCAACTCGTTTTCGAGTAAGACCATTTCCCGTTTGTTTTTTCTTTATCATCATAGTTAAGTGCCAGTAGCATTTGACACTCTATCCTTGTGTTTTCTCAGATGACTCAGTGGAAAAGGGTGGCTAGACTCCCAGCAGGATGAAGATCAAGACCTGTAAAAGGGCGGAAGAAGCTTCTTACTCAACGGCCATCTAGCACATTACATTACGTGGGAACGTAGAAATACCGGCGTTGGTATCCAGGCGCGTAGCAAGACCACTTGAGGTATCCTTGTCTTGCAGTCTTGTCGAATTTGTTCGTCACAATGTCTCTTTGACTCTAATTATCAAGAAGTGGAGCTAGTTTCGTGCACACTATATCCACTAAAAATATTCTCTTCAGCACAGGTATTTCCCTGACTCAAAAGAATATATATATATATATATATATTTAAATAAATAACAAAAGACTTATAGATCTTGCATTATAGACTATTTCAGGGAGCTTAGACAAAAATGTCTAATTCTCCCGACTCATCAGATGCAAATGATGAATTCTTTATTTTTAAGGCGTTTGAAAACAAAGTCTGTTTAAAAAAAAAAAAAAAAAAAAAAAAAAAATTTTCTGAAGTTTGAAAAAAGGAGACGGTTTTGAAATATGACATCAAATATTCTATTCTATCAAATATTCTATTTTAAGGTGTGAGTATGTAGCGCTGTAAGTGTATGTATTGAAAGAAACATTGAGCGTTTATTACGTATGTAGTAGTGTGTGTGTGAGTATAAATTTCAGCGGAAGTGAAACCTTAAGGTAATGTGTGTGTGTGTGTGTGTGTGTGTGTGCGCGAGTGTTTGTGTATATTAGTAAGAGGTAGGGGAGAGGTGTCATGAAAAGAAGTTTTCATGTTTCATAATAAGAGAGGAGATGTAAGTCTGAGAGTGTGTTTGTGTGTGGGGGGGATTTAAAAAAAAAAAAAAAGAGGAAAGAAAAGATTTAATTATATTTTAATTTGTTTATTTATTTATTTATTTATTTTTAGAAAGAGTATTGTAATTTTATAGTTAGTACTGATTATTTGACGATAAATATATATTAATATTATTATTATTAATTACGTATAAGTGAATGAATTATTGTATTATTATTATTATTATTATTATTATTATTATTATTATTATTATTATAGTTTGTTATATTATCATATCAAAATACATTATTAAATTATACATATATACTTATATTATTATATCTAAATACATTATAAAATTATACACATATATATGTATATATATATATATATATATATATATATATATATATATATAATATATATATATATATATATTACATATAAATTTTATATAATTAAAAAAAAATAAAAATAAAAAAATAAAATTATTGTTGTAAAGATAATTGTTATAGTACATTATATTTATTATTTTATAATTTTTATTGAAAAGTTGTTATTATTGTTATTGCAATATATATTAATATAATTATTGTTATTATAAAATTTTTCTTAATGTTATAATTATTATTTATATTTTTATTATTGTAGTTGTTATTATTATAATTATTAGTATTATTATTATAATTTTTATTATCATTAAATTATTGTTATTATAATTTTTATTATCATTAATTATTGTTCTTTTTATATTTTTGTTATCATTAAATTATTGTCATTATTCTTTTTATAATTTTTATTATCATTTAAATTATTGTCATTACTAATATGTTATTATCATAATTATTCTGATGACAATTGAGTGCTAGTGAATGTTTATGCAAATAGTGTTAGTGTGATTATAATTATGTGAAAATAATTATTGGTAAAAGGGATGTATATTTTTGATTATTATTTTTATCAGTAGTTGTATTGTAATTGTATCAATGGGGATTGTAAATGTGTTGGGGGTTTAATATATAATATAATAAAATATACTAACATTATATTTTGAATTTCGCCTTATGTCTGCACTTGGCTATCAGTTCATTCCGTTTGTTCAGCAGTTTTCTATAGTCCTTAAACAGTATTATTTCTATTTTTTCTGTTATACAAAGCGGGCATTTGTCTTTGAAGTTAGTAGCTGAGTTTGAAGTTCTGACAATTCTCCATTTAACCACCGGGTCGTTGTTTGAGTTCTTGATTGCCCAGTAGTGCTTGGATAATTCCGTTTGGTTAGATAGTGCGGGGTTGTTAAAGGAATGCCTATGGGTGTAGTACCTTTGCTTGAATGGTCCAGCAGTAATCCCGAGGTAATGCATGGTGTTTTCCGGGCTGTTACGAGCTGATATTTGGGCTTCGTATATTATATTGTTGGCTAGACAGTTTTTATCTAAACTCAGCTACTAACTTCAAAGACAAATGCCCGCTTTGTATAACAGAAAAAATAGAATAATACTGTTTAAGGACTATAGAAAACTGCTGAACAAACGGAATGAACTGATAGCCAAGTGCAGACATAAGGCGAAATTCAAAATATAATGTTAGTATATTTTATATATTTATATATTAAACCCCCAAACCATTTACAATCCCCATTGATACAATTACAATACAACTACTGATAAAAATAATAATCAAAAATATACATCCCTGTTTACCAATAATTATTTTCACATAATTATAATCACACTAACACTATTTTGCATAAACATTCACTAGCACTCAATTGTCATCAGAATAATTATGATAATAACATATTAGTAATGACAATAATTTAATGATAATAAAAATTATAAAAAGAATAATGACAATAATTTAATGATAACAAAAATTATAAAAGAAACAATAATTTAATGATAATAAAAATTATAATAACAATAATTTAATGATAATAAAAATTATAATAATAATACTAATAATTATAATAATAACAACTACAATAATAAAAATATAAATAATAATTATAACATTAAGAAAAATTTTATAATAATAACAATAATTATATTAATATATTGCAATAACAATAATAACAACTTTTCAATAAAAATTATAAAATAATAAATATAATGTACTATAACAATTATCTTTACAACAATAATTTTTATTTTTTTTAATTTTTTTTAATTTTTTTTAATTTTTTTTAATTATAATAAAATTTATATGTATATATATAATATATATATATATATATATATATATATATATATATATATATATATATAACATATATATGTGTATAATTTTATAATGTATTTAGATATAATAATATAAGTATATATGTATAATTTTAATAATGTATTTTGATATGATAATATAACAAACTATAATAATAAATAATAATAATAATAATAATAATAATAATACAATAATTCATTCACTTATACGTAATTAATAATAATATATAATATATATATTTATCGTCAAATAATCAGTACTAACTATAAAATTACAATACTCTTTCTAAAAATAAATAAATAAATAAATAAACAAATTAAAATATAATTAAATCTTTTCTTTCCTCTTTTTTTTTTTAAAATCCCCCCCACACACAAACACACTCTCAGACTTACATCTCCTCTCTTATTATGAAAACATGAAAACTTCTTTTCATGACACCTCTCCCCTACCTCTTACTAATATACACAAACACTCGCGCACACACACACCACACACACACATTACCTTAAGGTTTCACTTCCGCTGAAATTTATACTCAAACACACACTACTACATACGTAATAAACGCTCAATGTTTCTTTCAATACATACACTTACAGCGCTACATACTCACACCTTAAAATAGAATATTTGATAGAATAGAATATTTGATGTCATATTTCAAAACCGTCTCCTTTTTTCAAACTTCAGAAAATTTTTTTTTTTTTTTTTTTTTTTTTTTTTAAACAGACTTTGTTTTCAAACGCCTTAAAATAAAGAATTCATCATTTGCATCTGATGAGTCGGGAGAATTAGACATTTTTGTCTAAGCTCCCTGAAATAGTCTATAATGCAAGATCTATAAGTCTTTTGTTATTTATTTAAATATAAATTTGCTCTGTGACTCTAACACAAGAGCACACATTGAGCTCTCTAACTGCGACAAGTTGTTTTTTTTTTAAAATACCTTTGTCGTAAAGGAAGATTTCTTCTCTGGACTTTTGGATTATATATATATATATATATATATATATATATATATATATATATATATGTGTGTGTGTGTGTGTGTGTGTGTGTGTGTGTGTGTGTGTATATATATATATGAAATGAACAAACAATCAGTTTGAGATGGCGGTAGCCGACAATTTTTGAGAAATTATTTAAAGTCATACCTAATTTGAGAATTAATTAGTTATAATTAAATGAATTAGGCATGCATATCGGTTTAAATGTAAGGCGTAAACAAACCGAGAACATACAGAGATTGACTTTTTCTCAATTTGTTTACGCCTTACATTTAAACTGATATGCATGCCTAATTCATTTAATTATAACTAATTTTCTCAAATTAGGTATGACTTTATTAAGCACATAATCTCCCAATATATATATATATAGTGTGTGTGTGTGTGTGTGTGTGTGTGTGTGTGTGATTGTTCGTGTAGCGTGATTTATATAAATATATATATATATATATATATATGTATTTTATGAACGAAGCCAAAATCATTGAAGTTTCGTCAAGATTTCGATATTGAGACCAATAGCGTCAAAAGCAAATATTTCATTATTTTTATTCCAACAAAAAACTATTTACCAATGAAATACCAGTGGCTTATGTTACCTAATGGATTGCACTTATCACGTCTTTCCAGGTAAAAAAAACTAAATCTTTAAACTGGTTTCCTACTTTGGCGTAAACAAACAGAAAATAATCAGCGATATTTGAATATGATAACGTTTGAGCTAAGTTCTAGTTTTGTCCTTTTAAAACATGACCATCGGGTTTGATCACTCCTCTAAATTGTAAGACGAACATTGATTTTATTACTAAATAAACAGTTCGAAAACACAGAAGCCAGATAATCTTATACAAGAAAAGAGTGAGATTCTAGTTATCTTCCAACATCTGAAACTCAAATTGATTTTTGCAGCTTTCACTTGTTTTCCTTGCAAGTTGCCGTCTGCCTCGTCTCTGATTTCACTGATAGGACGGCCATATTGATTTGTATTTTCATAGTAAACATTTTGCTTCTTTGTTGCTTTTACGTACAACTAACAAGTGAAATACTATTTCTAGCAATTTCATGTTAAATACTAGTTCCTTTGGCTATATGTTTGTACATCCTTTGAAATGGAACTGCTGAGATACTTTAATGTCTTGCTTTTATATAATACTTTCTGCAATTTTTCAGGCGTATACAACTAATCGTTTTGTGCACACCATAATATTATAAAGACTATTTAAAAATTAAGCCATTTTGGTTGAAAAGTATATAAGTCGTATAAAGCAAGATATATTTACTATAAACCCCATCACTCAAACTAGTATGGGAAAAGTTTGGAGACGCATAAATAGATAAAATATAGACCTATGTAGAATTGTAACAAAGAAACGTATTTTATTATTATTATTATTATTATTATTATTATTATTATTATTATTATTATTATTATTATTATTATTATTATTATTTACTCCTTTTGAGTTTTCACATCAGCATTAGTCTGTCACTGGAGTCTGAGTGACAGCAAGTCTCCTCAGGTCTCCAGGACTCCTCTAAGTATTCTGGCAGATTGCAACAGTGCAGTGTTCTGAATAGTATCAATCCTTCCTTTGATTTCCAGATTTTCCAAACCCTTTTCCAATCCCTTTGGGACCGTTCCAAGTGCACCAACTACAATTGGTATTTGACTTTCATATTCCATAACTTTTTCAATTCTTTGTCAATGTCCAGATATTTGTCCATTTTTTCATTTTCCTTTAGCTTCACCCTGTAATCTGCTGGAACTGCAAAATCCACCAGTTGAAAAGTTCTTTATTTTTTGAAAATATATGAAATAGAATTGGCGAGTCGAATTCGAATCCTGAACGAGACTGTTGAATTTTGCTTTGTGCTAGGGAGAATGACATGAACCCGTCTCTGCGCCTCCAGCTACAGGTAAAAAGTAGAGTAGATGTTTTTTTTTTTTTTTTTTTTAGCCACAAGTATTTATCTGAACCTCACACTCAAACTTAGAAAAACATGTTAAAATTCCTAACAAGCTGTCCACCGTCATCTCGATCATAGTATTATAGAAATACGCAAAGCTGATATTTTCTATCTCAGGAAATGCCACGTAAAACAATGTTAAAACTTAACAGCTTACATCACCATGGCAAATAAACAACTCGCACCTATCAAACTACCAACCAGTATGAAATTGCTGCAATATGATTGTAATCCAATGATGAAAAGAAATCCCATATTTAACACAGGTATTTAATGTGATAAATGATCTTTTTCATTTCGTAGTGTACACAAACCACAATGCGTGCTTAGCGTAACGTCGGAAGAAATAGAATCGACAACCGGAGTTCAAATAATAGACGAGGCTGTTTGCGTTTTTACTTCAGCATTTGCTCTTGGGAAATACATGAACCTATTTCTTTCATCGAGTAACAACAAAGCTATGTCTGAGTAAGTCAACCAGTCTAGGAAAAGGAAGACCCCGCTTATCAAATAGACCTAGGTCAAATTCTGCGCATGGCAGGGAAAGACGCAGGGGAAAACCCACTACGTTACACCTAGCAAATTACACACTTTAACAATCTTATCAACGTGCATCTATATGTATTTAATAACGACTCCATACGAGAAGAATGGGACACAAGTTCAATTCTTGATTGGAGTTTAATAGGATTGAATTTAGAGTCTCCTTCTTCTAGGCTGGTTGCCGTACTAAGATTAAAAAGCCCAGTATTCCTTATCATTTATCTACAGCAGTAGGGAGAATAGTAATAGCGCTACACTTCAACCAGTCTTGCTCAGGATTTGAACTCGTGTCTCCGTCTTCATTTACAATGGCGATAACCATTAAACAACGAGCACCTCCATGACGCACATTTGTTGAACTACAGGTCACAGAACTTTAGAAATGCTCATAAATGAGTCAGCTTACTAAATTATTGATCTATCCGCGGACAGTAATCATTTTTTTTTATTGTAGTCTTGAACTTGATATAAACGGTGAATTCAGAAAACCTTTCAAATAATACAATAATACTGAAACATCCGTTAGAAATGTACAACAGTTCTCCCTTTTTTATTTATCTATCTTTTTAATTCTTTGTCTTTTTTATTTTATTTTATTTCTATTTTTTGCTTTTGTTTTTGTTTTTGATAAAAGATTTTTGTCGCTGTCAATAGAGTTTAAGATAACCGGGCAATATTAACATCAACACAATCCTTGTATTAAGTGGATTCCCTAAGGATTCCTCTAAATGGCAAGTGACGGAACGTTTTTCTCAAATGGGTGCTCAGTCAAGCACCTTGGATTTTTTTCTTCTTTTTTTTGGTGGGTGTACTCATTACTGCTTTTGTCGTAATCTCTTTATGTTTATGTCGCTTGTAATGAAAGAGTCCGTGTATGAACCTGATGGAATTAATTGATCCGCATATTCTGGATCCTCCGAAGCCGGGGATTTTCACTGTGCTCATCACATGAAATCTGAAGGGATAATCATTCAATTCCTACAGTGTCTCAGCTGAATCTCTTCTTCACAGCTAATTAATGTCTCTCTCTCTAACGCTTTTCGTGTCCGTCCGTTTGAAATGTTACATTTCCTCTGATAAAAGGATTAACCGGCCAGCTCAGATCATATCCTTAATTAAAGAAGTTTATCAAGAGGGGAATCTTCAGAAGAACTCTGACAAAGGAAGATTTTAATCCTGACGTACTTCTGTCGGCGCTAGTTGGTCTTCTTTGGTAATAAAACAAATCTACTAGTTGGAGGAGCGTATTGTAATGGTTACCGTCGTAGAAAATGGCCACGGAAAGACGTGTTCAAATCCCGGAAGAGGCTGTTTGCATTTCACATTAAGCTAATACGCTTCGGAAATTTACTAATCCAACTATTCTCCCCTCAGATATGGCTAAATAAATAGGACAGACTGGGCTCTTTAACCTTGGTTATACAACCGCTCTAGAAGAAAGAAAAACTTCTCCCCTCCAACTCATCTTTCCTCCGGCTCTATGGCATGTCGTCTTGGACATGAAACTGCTTTAGTATAAATTAGATATTAACCCGACCCGTTTGCCACGGGTTGGATGTGACAGAATGTCGCAAGTATGTGTATTCAGGGAAAGATAAAACGCGCTATTTCAGTAGTAATAAACCTGCGAGACTAGCTTGATAACCATTATACACGCTCGGATGCGAAATACATATTTACACAAACCATTCGCCACGGATAGAATGTGATACAAAGTCGGGGTATGGGGAATCCAGCGATGATTAAACACTGACAATTTAAAACTAATGTATATTTCCGACTAATTTGCTCACCATTTCACCAAGATGGGGACGACATGGGACGTTGTTTACCCAACCCGTTTGCCAACTGATAGGATGTGACACAAGTTTGCAAGTATGTGGCATCCAGCGAGGATCGAACTCACTTTTCAATAGTAATGGTTATGCGAAACTAGCTTGTTAACCATTAAACCACATGAGACACAATTAGGTATTTAATCAACCCTTTACCACGGGTAGGATGTGATGCAAGTTTGCAAGCTTGGTGCATTCAGCGAGGATCGAACCTCGATATTCTGTACTAATGGATATACGAGACTAACTCGCTAAACAATACACTACGATGAAACACGCTGGATATATTCAGTTTATGTAAGTAATCAGATCAGATTTTTTAAAATTTGTAACATTAATTTATATTCAAAATAATTAGGAAACTGATTCATGGTATTGATCTTTTTTTTAATTTCGTAACATCATTGGTAAATTACCAGAATGGACAAATCTGAATTCAAAAAATATGTCGATTTGTAAGGATAAGGTAGAAGTCCAGGCAAATGGCCTAAGGGCAGAGAACACACGTAATTCACATATTTGAGGGGTAACAAAAATAGAAATCCAAATTGTTACCGACACAAAAATTGCACTTCTTCTGCGAAAGAAGACAACAGTTAAAAAAAAGAACACGTCAATGTAAAGGCATAATGAAGGGGGAAAAAAAACGGTTCAAGACGACTAGAAGAATAACAAGAGGTGATTGGAACTAAATTTTGGAAAAGGAAACTCGATGGACAGGTTTCAAATAGAAGATGATCGTTTGAAAGAATATACAATAAAAATGTTCGAGTACACACCAAACAGAAAGTGAACTGCACCGAGGCGATATTCATTTGACGCGGGGGAAAATGGTATTAAGTGGGTAGATGTGATATAAACTAGAAATACAGGCGAACTAATGGATAATCTCTCATTTCTGATGTACAGTAACATCGCGCTAGTTGGCTTCGCATTGTATAGAGAAAGGAATTAAATATATACCTGTTCAATCTTTCACATTTATGTTCCATGATTATCTTTTCTTCTCTGAATCCGTATCCTCTTCTCTTCTCTTTCTC
>CM042137.1:4864597-4887097 GCA_023376005.1 Doryteuthis pealeii
AGTGAACTTTCAGACGGTCCGATATTTTATGACGCACGGAAAATGGTCCATTAAGAGAATTGAAAGAACACAGCTAATAACCAATACAGAAAACACGCAGTTGGTCAGAATAATACAGTTAGCAATGTATTTTTAAAGGAAGTTTATTCTTTTCGTGGGTTTTGGGATATCATTTACCACTTTTACATTGCAAGTCATTTTTATCATAATGCCTATCAGACTGCAATAATTGCTGTCGCAAAGATACTATTGCCTAACTAAAGTGAACCACTACGATATATTTGTAATTTGATTAATGAATCAAGAAAAAAAAAATCACACAAATGTATCCAACATTTTCAAATCATAAGATGCTCTGACTGCGCGGATTTCATTATATATATTATTATATATATATATATATATATATATATATATAATAATATTATATATATTATATATATATATATATATATATATATATCACTCACTCAATGTAAACTTTTGCTGGTCGTCAACACTGGTGTGTCAATATATAGCTGTCCACTAGTGAATGTCACTTAATTAGTTTGTTTTACTTCTAGGGCCGGTTTAGCTCAGTAGGTAAAGCGTTCCGCTAGAAACCACATGGTTCCTAGTTCGATTCCGGTCCTCGCTAACTCAGCGTATGAGTAGCACAAGGATCTGTGCGGTAAAGGAAGGAGCTGATGGTAGGTGTGGCGCTCCACCTCAGATGCCAAAACAATCTCCTTTGTCTAGCGCTAGTGAAAAGGGGATAGACTGATTGTCTGATACCGACTTAAGGCCGCCCCGACGACTAAAACTTCTCCAGTAGTGGCCTTGCATGGTTTGTGTGATTGGAGGTAAGAGGTCGTAGCTTTTTTTTAAGAGAGCATGTAACGTGTAGTACTGACCACAGCACTAAGAAGAGGTTTGCGATGATGTTGACTTTCAGCGATTGACGCGGCGCGGTTGGCGTTTGTTTACCAACACAAACTTCTAGCAAACTTCTAGCAGCGATAGCCTGCCGGTTGTTCACCCAAATAAATCTTCCTCTTTTGTGTACGGGACTACTGTCTCCTGTGATGGTCAGATAATCTGTTTAGCCTCTTGCTGTTATTCTCGGAGTTGAGGGAGACTTAAAGGACGCGTGTCGACATGGTCAATTAACTTAAATCAACAGATTGGTTTCCTCTGGTTCTTCAGCTTGGGACAAGAGTGCTTACTGTTTTTTGTTTTTGTTTTTTGTTGTTGTTGTTATTTTCTCGTAACATTCCATTCACAAATCTTCGCGGATCGACTTAGTGTAGTACACAGGAATGTCTTTTCTTTATAAAATGTATTTTCTCAAAACAGAGAGAGAGAGAGAGAGAGAGAGAGAGAGAGAGAGAGAGAGAGAGAGAGAGAGAGAGATATCCTACTTAATTTATTTTGTATTCTTCGTTGACTTAACCGATCTGTCTTTAGCTCTCATTAACTTGATCCGTCCGATCCAAATACCAGCCGCTCAAGCCCAAAACTATACATTTAACTCGTCGGGTCAACCGCCTAGTCCCACTTGATCTCACTGATCCCTGAGCATCTGTTTAAGTATTTTCTGTTCAGAACTTTCTGGAACATCCCAATATTTCCACACGTGTATATCTAATTTGAATATCTTGGTGACTCCTAAGTCACCTGCTTCTAAGATAAAAAGGACGGATTCATTTCAGTCGCTATTAAGTTTAGATTGGCAAACTTGTTTACAAAAAGAAAACACAGGGTCTGGTTTGTTTATTTCTAGCCAGTAATGAGAAATTAATGTCTCTCTCAATCAACTTTTTTCTCATTATCATATTTCCATCAAAACCTATCCTCGGATATCATTTTTGCTTCAAGCTTTGAGACACCTGCTTATCCATTTAACCCGAATACATTCCAACCAAATAGCATACTTGCTTAGTACCCATCTAGCTTTCTCTCGAAGCATTTCGTTAAATTTCATCGGATGCAGCCATAATAATATCATTTAATCTTTATCTTATCATATAATCTTAACAAAGGACGATCAGTTTTTACTCATCATTTTAATCAAAAATAAATATAAAATAAATATTTAAAAATGATCAACTGAATAAATATACGAGGAAGACTTCAACATCATCCATATTTTCCCTCATAACATATCTTTATTATTATTCTCACATTCTGCGCATTGTTGTAAGCACCTGATCAAAGTTGATCCTGATCACACCATTTTGCTTACTGTCGTTATAGAGTAAACAAGACCGCCCCACTAGCAGTATGCTGCAAGGAATGACCCAATTTCCCTGGTAAGAAGGAGTGTCAGGGACTGAAATTCATCGTAGGCTTTTGGCAAAATACGGATAGAGTGCGTAGGGGCATGTATGCGTGGATAGAGAAATTTAAAAGTAGCCGGACAAGCGTGACTTACGAAGCGGGAGAAGGTTCCCCGTCAACCTCCCCCACTGATGAGAATATGCAGTAAGCTCTAGAGACGGTAATGGTAAATCGGCGATTTACCATCGATGAGGTAGCTTGTTCTCTGCAGATTAGTCATGCTTCTGTCTATCAAATCCTTCACAGTGAACTCGGTTTCCATAAAACAAGTTAGGATACTTTTCTAATCTCCCTTGTAAATCCCTTTGGTTATTAGACTCGGTCTGATACCCTAAAAAGTCTAATGCTATCAATAAAAGATGGCTGTATTCTAACTATCAACAATACACACAAAGCTAAAATACAAAAATGAATACGAAATTTATCGAAATCGAAAAGCGCCAATGAACATATTTGTATCGTTCTTTTCTTTTCTTTTTTGTAAACTTACAATAAGAATGAAAATTAACTGACATTGCTGCAGATATGTCTGCCTGAGGTGTTATTAATTTTCTTTAAAATAGGAAGGTTTGTTAAACGTGCCCAGGAGCAAATGACATAATTAAGACCTGTAAGAAATGTTCGAGTTGGGCGACGTGAGTCATCAGTTCAGGTTCACGATTGGATATCAACCTTAACTAACGAATACGCTTAACTCCTGAAACGATATTTCTAATCAGGATCTACTCTGTATGAAATTTCTTCCAACTTCTAATTTCTATTAAGCGACGTTTTTGTTATTTTCTTCTTTCATTCATCCCGTCGTGAATTTTTTTGTTGCTCTGTTAATCTTTCTTTCTTTTTTCACCAACTTTTCTTAAACTTCTGATGCCCATCCTCCTTCCCACTTCCCATATTTATCTTTTCTTCAAGAAAGTTTGTTTATTTAATTATTTATGTTTCGTTTTCTTTTTTAAATTTTCTACATTCTGTATAATTTTTGTGTTTTATTTTTTTCAAATTTAGACTGACTTTCTTGTTTTAATTTTCTTGTTTACTTTTCCATGGCTATAGGCGTTCCAACAAGCTTTCTAGTCTCGCAGATTCATTAGTACTGTATACCGCGTTCGATCCTCGCTGGATGCCCCATATTTGTCACATCCGATCCGTTCGGTTTGGGGAAATGTCTACTTTTCAGTCTAATCTGCGTCTATGTTTTCTTTATGTCTTTCTTTTTTTTTTTTTTTTTTTAGAAACTAACAGCTTTTCTCTTTTCTCTTCTCTTTCTCTTTTTGTTTGTCTTTTCCTTTTCGTTTTCCTTTTTTGTGGTTTCTTTTTATCTTCATTTTTAAACACTTACATGCATGTTATCTCTTTCTTTAGGTATTTACCCAGCCCCTCCACCAAGGATAGGATGTGTCACAAGGTTATTTTTTATGATAGGATGAATGGTTGTTTGGATTTTACTAAATGTCACCCCTTGTTTTTTTTATGGAGAAGACGTATTTGTTTTGTTCATTGTTATTGAGTATTCACATTTTAAAAAATCATTTTATATCTCTTCAACCCAATAGATGGGACCCTAACAGGTAATACTATTCCAGAGCAGAGTGGACCTAGGAGTATAGGGAAAAGTGGTACTCCATACACCCCAGATTTCCAGAATGGGAACTTCACTGGATGCAGTTTAACGTCATATCCAGAATACTAATCCCCTTAGGTTCCGTCTTCTAGAACATATATATATTTACCAACCCCTCCGCACGAGCAAGATCCGACAAGAGGTCGATTTTTAAGCGGATTTTAACAGGTTTGAATTCAGAGTTTTCCTTCTCCTAGACTGGTTACCTAGCCAAAGTTAAAAAAGCCCAGTCTACCCTGCTATTTACCCATAACTGGAGTGAGAATTGGATTCATACCCTTCTCATTGGTTTTATCGCCATGTGAAATGCTAACAGCTTCGTCCAGGAATTGAACTCGAGTCGACGAGTCCATTTCCTATGACTCTAACCATCAGAGCTCGCCATCCATCTTCTAGCATATATATGATAAAAATGCTCGAGGGTTGTCATAAGGGCCATAGGATCGGAAAAATAATATATGTGCTAGGGCTTGTCATGACCAGCTGATTAATCGAAGGGAACCCTTTTAGTCTAGGTAAATTCCAAAGTAAAGTGGTGAAAGACATTTTATTCCTTTTTTTTTTTACGTAAATTTCAGTCCGGCAGCAGCTTTACATTTCTTTAAACTTTTATAAAAAAATAGACATTGTAAATTGCCACATTTTTTCCATTAACAAATACTATATTTACACATCAAACACATTTCTATCAATTTCATACAATATTACAATGAACTAAATCTTTAAAAAGAGCACATATTTAAGAGAGAAAAACTGGTAAAAACGCGATATTTTGACAGATACAAATTTCAATTTATAAAATTCTCCCATTTATAAGATTGTAAAACAAATATTTTGTACATGTGGTTTTTAAAATCATTTATACAGAGAAAAAGTTTCATTCATTTTTCCTAGTTTTATTAAATTATTTTACCTACTTTTTCTTTATATATCTGCCTATTTATTTAATTTCAAAATGTGTTATTCTACTTTTCTTTCTATAATTTTCTTTCTTTTTTACATTTTCCTCTGTCTCTACTATTTTCTCACAATCCTGTTCTATTTTGTTGTTTGTTTCTTGTGTATCTTTAAGCATATTTCTGTATATAATAGCGATTTCTTTTTCTTTTGTCTTTCTTTTTTTGTCGCATTATTCTCTTTCATTCGTTCTTTCATTCTTCTATTCTTTCAAATTTTAATTCTGATATTCTACGTTTCGAATTTATTTCTATCTGGTCTGCGATATTTTTATCTAGTTATTTACAAATGTTTCTTCATTTTTATTATCTTTCGATCGCATTTTAACCTTCCGGTTCCATCTTCCTATCTGTCTCCAGGGAGATTTTTTTCTTTTCTTCATAATGTTCTCCATATTCCAAGACATTCTTTGTTTTTATTCTCTTGGTTTAATTCTTTCATTTCTAAAATTCCTTTTAGACATTTTTCTCTTTTATTTTGTTTTTATCTGAATCTCATATCATTTTGCATTTATTTTTGTTTCATTTACATTTTTTTGTTTCTAAAAAAAAATCGTAAATTTTACTGGGCGCTGACCCCTCACTTCCGATAATTCGTTAATTTCGATTTCATTCCATTTAGAATGCCAATTTACTCTTTCACTCAGACATAGCTCACTCGTTTCCTTCTTTACTTCCTTCCGTTTATTTCTCTTCCAATTCAACTTATTTTTTTCATTTTTGTGTCTAAATATCTGACAATAGTTCACTTCCCTCCCTATCTCTTCTTTTCCGTTATTTCACCTTCAAATTTGTTGTCTCTATTCAGTTCAACTCACAGGATTTCTAATCTATTTCACGACTCTTACATTTTCACTCTTTTTCCCTCGTGAAAAACACAAGATATTCAGATTTATTATGGTGACATTGGTACCACATAAAGAAACTTGGGAGACAAATAGCGTAGACACATCTTAGCACCTTACTTCACTTGAACATTTGCATTCAAAAGCGGTTTTGTTTCATATACCACTTAGAATTACGTTACGATTTCAACCATGAAATAGTTTAAACACAACACACACACACACACACACACACACACACACACACACATACACACACACACACACACACACACACACACACACATATATATATATATATATATAAACGTATTTTGTATTGGAAAAATGAGAATATAGTTCTCAATTACAGGTGTAAGAACTCTATTTATTTGTTATAGCATACTCAACTATCAAAACGCGATTGTTACCAGTGCTTTTAAACCACCGTACTAGCCGTTTATTCTCAGTAGAACGTGCCTCTGAAAAACACTATAGCCGATTTTAATTCAGTTATATACAGGGGTATATCTAAAAAGATATATATATATATATATATATATATATAATATATATATATATATATGTGTGTGTGTGTGTGTGTGTATATGTATATGTTATTTGTGAGGAATTTGACATGCATATATTTGGTTATATTTCTCCTTAGGTTGGAGTTATTGATGAATACTACGCATCATTTAAAGGTTTGGACCCTTCTTCATCCATATACGTGATGAAAGATAGAATGGATGAATGGAACCCACCTGAATATTGAAAGGGAATAATTTGTATCATGATGATCTGCCCCGGCCATCAAAATAAGGAGATTATGGTTGCTGCCCAATGCTCCCTAAACACTGTAAAAACAATCAGGCATGAACTGGAGAATTGCACTGGCGACTACGAGACTGTGGCTAGAAGAAAGTAACATAACTGACAATCGGAATGCGTTCGTACAGCAGAATTCCTCACAAATCTGCAGAAAAAAGTGTTGGAGAACCCTCAGATGCCTACATGGAGTTGCTCAACCCTGTAGTCAAGCCATAGATAATAAGGGTAGCCAATGGTAGGCCATATGTATGGCAGCAAGATTCGGCCCTCTGCCAAACATCTGGGAAAAGTAAAAAATCATTGTCGGCAAATTTTTACGACTACATCAGGTCCAATGTTTAGCCTCCGAACTCCCCACATCTTAATCCCTTGGATTATTATGTATGTGGCGCTCTTGAGAAAGACACCAATCGCAGTGCCAGTACTACAAAAGCCCAGTTAATCGAGAGAATTAAGGTATTTTAAGAGCCTTTCCAAGGAAACTGTAACATCAGCTTGCTCCTGGTTCCGGAGCAGGACTGAGGATGTGATCGAGGCTAATGACGGTTATTTTGATTTAAAATTGTTGAGAGTAGTGTATTTTCCGTACCTGTTTAATTTCCTTACAATTCATTCAATTTTGCAGTTACCAAGCACTTTTACTTTTTCCTTATGAAACTGTCAGATTTCTCCTGAACCCCCTCTCTCTCCCCCCCTCTCTCTATATATATATATATATAATATATATATATATATATATTTAATGTTGATAATGTATTTGTTATGTTTATAAGTAAAGAGTGGTTTATATCTTTGACAGGCATATTTAAGACATGAAATCGATTGGTAATTCAATTTCAAAACATGTATACATATATATATATATATATATATATATTATATATATATATATATATATATATATAAAAGCGCACACGCACGTGATTCATGTCTTATGAAATGCCTCTAGTTATGTGCATCAACAAAAGAATTACAAACAATATCATATACATATGTTTGATTTAAACTTACATACCATGTCTCTTTTTATAAATGCAGAAGTCAAAAATAAAAACGGAAAGTATATATATACATGTATATATACATATATATATATGTGTATGTGTGTGTGTTTGTGTGAGAGTGTTTATTGTGTGTGTGTGTGTGTGGGGGGCGTGTGTGGGCGTGAATGTGTGTCAGGGTGTTATTATGTCTGTTTTTATATATGTATGCATGCATATATATATATATATATATATATATATATATATATATATATATGGTATTTGTATAATTTTGTGTACGAATATTTCTTTATAATAATCATAAGAATACATAATTTTGTATCTGTGCTCTATTTTTCTTATACACATTGTACTGATTAGAGAATATATATATATATATATATATATATATTATATATATATATATATATATATATATATAGTATACGTTTGAACGTGTGTAAGTTTCCTAATACTTATATGTATTTATACATAGACCAAATATATTCAATAAATAAAAAATGATCCTGCTAGTCCTTAACATCCACTGAATCCTTGCACTTTTTTCTAACTAATTCTTTTTTGAATAAATTTATTGGATGGGAAACTAGACAATAGACCCTATCGCCATGACATGTACTTGGACGCCCACTTCTGGACATCCTTCAACCTGTCTCCGTCTTTCTCCTCCGACGGGCCCACTTTCCCGTCCGATCTGACTCACCCTTCACCAAATCCTCCCTTTGCCTTCGGGTTAGAGAAAATCTACTTTTTACCTAGACAACCACTTGCCCATCTGTCGATGTTTTCACTCAGCAAACAAACTAGACTGATGTCTCTTCCCAGTTATCATCATTAGCAGTACTTCTCTGGACAGACCGAAATATCGTGATGACATACCATTGAAAAAGTATCATCACCATCAGAAATATCACGAAATCTTCTTCTTCTTCTTCTTCTTCTTCTTCTTCTTCTTCTTCTTCTTCTTCTTCTTATTATATTATTATTATTATTATTATTATTATTATTATTATTATTATTATTTACTCCTTTTGAGTTTTCACATCAGCATTATCTGATGGTCTTTCACTGGAGTCTGAGTGACAGCAAGTCTCCTCAGGCCTTCAGCACTCTTCTGAGTATTCTGGCAGATTGCAGCAGTGCAGTGTTCTGAATGGTTTCAATCCTTCCTCTGATTTCCAAACTTTCCAAACCCTTTTCTAATCTTTTGGGACTGTTCCAAGTGCACCAACTACAATTGGTATTACTTTGACTTTCATATTCCATAACTTTTTTAGTTCTCTGGCAAGGTCCAGGTATTTGTCCATTGTTTCATTTTCCTTTAGCTTCACCCTGTGATCTGCTGGAAATGCAAAATCCACCAGTTGATAAGTTCTTTCTTTTTTGTTAATCAACACTAAGCCTGGTCTTCTTGCTGGGATAAGGTGATCCGTTTATTATTATTATTATTATTATTATTATTATTATTATTATTATTATTATTATTATACTCTTAAACAATTTTTGATACCTTCTCTAACTGGTGTTTTTTTTTTTTTTTTTTTTTGGCTGAAGTCTGAATGACTACACATTTCGTCAAAAATCCAGTCAAAATATCGTGTTGTTTTGTGATCAGCTGAAACGGCAAAATTCTCTAAATGACAAGTTATTTTCTTCTTTTTAATTAGCGTTAGAATTTGAAGTCTGGAATCCACGTATTCTTCTTTAATGAATTAGATGAAAATAACATGACCAATAAATATTTACATATAATGGAGATTAGGTGTATGTCTATAACCAAAACTGTGTCACTGATTACGTCACAATACCACCAGGAATTGCGTAAGTTTATCAATGGGTCTCTATTTCATAATCAAAATGCTTAATACATAGAACAAAGAAAAAACCTGTATCATATACACTCAGAAAGTTAGTATGTAACAATATACGGTCCACATTGTTTTTTAAAACAAGTGTTGATAAATATATTACCGGTATATATATAATATATATAATATATATATATATATATATATATATATATATATATATATATACTTTTCTGTTATTTGAATAGACATTGAAAGTTATCTAACGTATAGATTCTTACGAGAAAATTATTTACAAAGAAGAAATATTTTTTACATTAAATTTTGAGATGTACGTGAATTTAACTGTATCCGATTTAGTTCTGCCCATGTCAAAGTTCTGTTTACATTTTTACGAAAGAGCGTGGCAAAAATTATTTTACGTAATTTTGGACGTTGATAAAATCGAAATAAAAAAATTAAAACTTATATATTTTTTACACTAAAATTAAAATTTTAATAAGATTTTGTAGAATTATATAAAACTTGGTATATACTTAAAAATCATTTCTTTGATCATCAAAACTGAAAAAGATTTTAAAAAAAGAAGAACACACGATTCAATTAGCAAAAATAACTATAGTAACAAAACAAATAAAAGTCTGGCTAAATAATGCTGTATAGACTTTTTGTTCGTGGTTTTAGTCGGGTAAACAAAAGAACAAGGAATGAAATAAGAAATTGTATTAAATCATTGAAAAGAGAAGAATAACTAGGAGGTAAATACGTCATTCTCAAGTTGGGCGTCCCATCATGGTGTAATGGTTAGCCAAGCCAGTCTAGTTCATTGTACTGAATACTGAGTTCGATCTTCACTGGTGGCCCCTTACTCGCGAACTTGTGTCACATCCTAATCGTGTTGAACCGTTGGTTGGATTTTAGAGAATGATAACTGTAAAAATTGTCGTAAAGCAAAAATATCTGTGGAGTGGAGTTAATATGATGCTTTTTAAGCAATGTAATCAATTTTTAAAATATTAAATATTTTATTGCATTTAATTAATGTTCCCCACCCTAGGTAGTGTCTTTCAGAATTGATGTTTAAACCGCCGAAGGGGTTGATTTTGTTAGTTTTACTAATTTAAACAACTAAAACAAAGTTGAAAAGGATAGAAAACATATTATTCTCATGTTTCTTTTCAAACGGCATTTCACTGTACGTACATTAGATTTCAACACTTTCTTTTATTGATTTACATTAGTTATATACATAGGCCATGTTATTTCACCTAATATAATAAATACATATACACGCATGCACACACACACACACACACACACACACACACACACACACACACACAAATATATATATGTATATATACATACATGGTGTGTCAAAAAAGGATCAACATTTTTTTGTACTTTTTGACAGTTTGCATTCTGAAGAAATAACGATCCATTCATTTCTATCTTGGTAAATACAGCTTCAATCTCGATACTTTTATGTCACACCCTATATATATATATATATATATATATATATATATATATATATATATATATGGGGGGGGGAGCGCGTGAGGTAAAAGGAAAATTGTACAAAAATAATGACGCAAACAAGTTCAAGTAGGAGAGAAATATTTCGTCCTTCTTATGCGAAGAACATCCTCAGAAATACTGCCGGATTTTACTCCAACTATCCTAGCTTCATATATATATATATATATATATATATATATATATATATATGTGTGTGTGTGTGTGTGTGAACTTTATACACAATGGTAAGATTATTATAAATTCTATTGTAATCTGAGTACGGCTTTCTGTTGTCCATCGATACAAATAGACTTGGTTTTATATCAAATTAGACTGAGTGGATAACAAACGATGGTAACTATTAAAATCGGCATCATTATCTTATTATATTCTATTTTTTTCAAACACATCGTCTCGACTTTCTTACTAATTAGAATAGATTTGAAATATGGCGAAAGAAAGTAAATAGGATATGAAGTTTAGATATTTGAAATCAAGTGAAAACTATAATAAACTAATAATGATTAGATAAATATTTGTTTATGAATTGCAATTGATGGTGAAAGCGTCAAATTAATGCAATGGTATATTAATTAGAATTTATGTATTCTTCTTACTGACCAATTAAGATTACGCCTAATGTATGAGCTTCCCGAGAACCAAAATATTTTGTTTTATGTTGAATTCCTTCTCTCTTTGACATAGTAGTTGATATCGGCGTCTCCGAGTCGGCCAGCAGTAAAATCGCTTTTTATAGAACTTACTAAATCGCCGTGTCTTCTCGACAGAAAATTCCCTCACTTAATTTTCTCACACATTTAAAAGTGATTACTTAACAAATTAAATATGAGATTTTCTTCTAATTTTGTTGTTTCCTTTTTGTTTATCTTCGTTTAGTCATATGTTCAAATTAGATGAATTATATGTGCATATGTAAATTAATATCAGATTTGTTCCTATTAAAATTAATTTTTAGGGGGCAATAAAAACCTGACATTTCATAAAATTACACTTGCGGCCACACATTTTCACATATATTAGTAGGTATGCAACATTCTGTTGACATGCCCATAAACAGGAACTCTATTGACTGTTACTTATAAGTGAATACATTTCAGTTATTATATACATATACATACATATATATATATATATATATATATATATATATATATATATATATTTATATATAAATAAGTACACCTGACAATATTTTTCTACGTTTAATTTATATATATCTTTATCGCAACAAAATGTTATATATCTTACGTTAGTTCGAATTAACATGCTCACACACGCACACAAACACACAGACACACATATATATATATGTATATATACACAATTAATGATGATGTGATAATATGATATATCTATAAGTCGCCGGGGCGGCCTAATATCGGTATCAACCAGACAGCGAGGGAGTCTATCCCCTTTTCACTAGGGCTAGACCAAGGAGATTATTTTAGCATCTGAGCTGGAGCGCCACAACTACCATCAGCTCCTTACTTTACCGCACAGATCCCTGTGCTACTCATACGCTGTTGGCGAGGGCCGGTATCGAACTAGGAACCTTGTGGTTTCTAACCGAACACTCTACCGACTGAGATGTGATAAATATCATTGATAGCGCATATAACATTTGCACTCGCGCGTGTGTGTGAGTATGTGTGTCTGTGAGTTTGTGTGTGTGTGAGTGAGTGCGTGAGTGTGTGTGTGTGAAAGAGGACGAAAGAGAGGAGAGAAGTCTGTTGACTTTTCACTTTGCCCTACCCCCCTTATGAAGGCATGCATTCATCTCTGCATCGTATAGTTATGGCTTAATAGTGAGGTAGCATGGGTTCTTTAACCTGAGTTAGACAATTTGTCCGGCAAGAAGGAAATATCCATATTAAAACCAGGTTTATTCCGCTTAAGAATTGATTTTTTATCAGATCCTCTCACATGCAAAAATGTTGTATATATATATATATATATATATATATATATATATGTGTGTGTGTGTGTGTGTGTGTGTGTTTGAAACCATTCCTATCGACATTAATTACAAAAGTTATGGATTATCATGACTAATTATTTACAAGACTAATGATGACATGTCGACTGTATTTGATTAATTGTAACATGACACTTCTTTCCATGAATGACTCATAAATCTCCCTGGATCTTATACGTAAATTATTATATATAACAACATTACAATTATATTTCCAACGAGTTTTTCTGAAATATTTTCTACGACCTCTTAGTTAATTTCTATGGTTTATATGAAGCATAATGAAGAATATGCTTACTATCCTCCAAATGTTATTATTTCCTCTAAAAAAGTGCTATAGAATTGAAAAGTTATACCAAAATATAAGGATTTCCCGTCCAAAAAGTTACTATGCCCTTATATATATATATGTATGGAATTTGATTTATAGGATTTGTAAACGGTAGAGTTTGGTAATACCTAATACTATAAAATTTGACTGTATGATGTTACATAATAAATAATAATATTATTATTATATACTGTTTTAACTCGTGTATCAGACCTAACAGAAAAATAATCGGAAGAAACGAGTATTAAGGATAGGGGAAAAAGGTTTGGAAAAAGGTTTGCTAAGAAGGTATGTACATTTCGGCCTATTAGGCCTCATCAGCAGAGCTATAGATAGCTCTGCTGATGAGGCCTAATAGGCCGAAATGTACATACAGAGATTGATTTTTCTCGATTTGTTTAGCCTAACATTTGAATAGGTATTCCCGCCTAATTAATTAATTATTTATTAACTAACTTTCAAAATTAGGTACGACTTCAATTAAGCACATATTCTCCCAGAAATTGTCGGCTAAAAAAGCCATATCAAAACACATCGTTTGTGTATTTGCTTCTTATATATATATATATATATATATATATATATATATATATATATATATATATATATACCAACTCGCACCCCAAGCAAGATATGAGACAAGGTCAATTTTTTAAGCGGGGTTTAACGGGTTTGAGTTCAGAGTTTTCCTTCTCGTAGACTGGTTGCCATACCAAGGCTAAAGAGATATCTGCCCTACCATTTATCTATAGCTGAAATGAATAGTTTTTAACACTATATAAATATCAGCCAAATATAGATAACTGAATTTCAAACAGCCTCCTCTATGATTTGAACTCGGATTGCAGAGTCAATTTCCGATGATGATAACCATTACACAATGCGCCTTTGTCACAGAAGTACATTTACTTATTTAATGTTAGTTATATACATATTTATTGATGATGCTGTACTTCACCTGTGTTATTGTAACGAGGTGAGTTGCCGGCAGACAACCGGATGCTTGGAGTTAAACTCATGAACCCATATGTTCATGTGTGATTTGAACGTGCAGGTGTGATCCACATGTCGGTTTGACTGCGAGAAGAAATAAATTACTGACGTCTCTGAAGACGATACTGGATCACATGTGACGAAGCCGAAGGCACTTTTTCGTAGATTCAGTCGCCCCACAAATGCCGAACAAGTGGTCTCGTGTTCTGCATCAACTCAAAAGTTGAAACTAAGATCACGTTCCAATATATGTGACATCATCACGTTGAAGGAAAGGTCACACCAAATATATCGGACCTTGTAAAAGATATTAAATTTAAACAAAATCTTAACAGGGTATTTGTTTTCTGTTCTCTACCCTTCACAATACAATATCGCCGGTGTTTTGCATCGCAAGTAAGAGTTATACTTGCAATTTCGAACATTTCCAAAAATTCTCCGTTTTTCCCCAACGAATTTTTTCATTCAAAATAAAATTTCCCTCTGATGAAGGTCGAACCTTCTCTGTGTGCGATATATTTTCACACAGATGAACTGACCGAAACAAATGTATAAGTGATATTGATTAAATTCATCTTTTATTATCCATTCTATACTTTCTTTTCTTTATTTATTCTGCCTCATATTGTCGGATTCAATTCCAATTTCCATTTTTACACACACACACACACACACACACACACACACACACACCATATATATATATATAATATAATAATATATATATATTAGACTACGAAAAAGCATGTTTTTCATCCTAGGAGTATCTAATAACGATATCCAACTCCAAATACTTGAGTCCTTGTACATTTCCAAACTACAACCAATCCCATGCACACAAAAGACCTTCCACAAACTACTATTGTTTGATACTTCCAGCTTAAACCTTTCGTGTGGTGGAACAAGAAATTTTCGAGCCCCAGCCCCCCCCCCCGTATGGTTCGTATTTACAAATATTTTTTCTTTCTCCTCTTTCCTGTAAATTTTTTTTTTCAATTACAATCCCATTCGTAACTGCAATCATCTATCAATTGAATTTCTCTGATGAGATTGATCGAAAAAGAAAATTAACCTTAGAATGAAATATCTAATTATAAGGGTTCCCTACTTTTCTTTCATAGAAATTCATCTTTTAAAATCTATACGCTTTTTAGTACTCTAATAAAAGTATGTACTTATAAAAAAACTTTATATATATATATATATATATATATATATATATATATAATATATTATATATAGAGAGAGAGAGAGAGAGATAGATTAGATAGATAGATAGATAGATAGATAAGTATTGTGTGTGTATAACATGAACATGAAATGATAAGATAAACAGGTATATTTATTTTATGTGTATATTTGTATATATATATATATTATATATAAATATATATATTTTTTGTATCTAACACTAGATCACCCAAAGACTGAAAACGTGCAACACTGAACTTTTATCCTGTTTTTGTTCTTATTACCCTATTTATACAGGAAATATATTGTGATAGTGTTCTTTACGGGCATAGAGCACTGTAAAGATTTTACAGATTAAAACGCTTTGGCATAATTTCCCTTACACACACACACACACACACACACACACACATATATATATATATATATATATATATATAGAAAGAGAGAGAGAGAGAGAGAGAGGGGGCACCGGACATAGAGTGTTAATTAAGAAAGAAGCCACTTAATTCATAAATATGAGTCAACCAACCTAGTGATCAATTGATAACACTGCTTGGGGTAAATATCATTTTAGTTTCACATTTTTGCATAGGTAGGAGAAAGAGTAGGCCATTCTGGGAAGAATTCCAAGAACCTCTCTTGGAGTTTGGCTCACTGCTGCAAGACAGGTCAGCAGATCTAGATTCGATCATATTTCCCGCAGCAATACGAGACGGGCCTGGGGCGCGTGCAAATCAAACAACGTCCAATTTGCTACAATTGCTGAATGTTGTTAGGTCACAACGTCAAAACCATGGGGGTCAAAGTAACATGACGCTATTTAGATACTGGAACAATTGCTGATCTTCTATGCGGCACGCTGACCACGGGGAACGGCTGTTTTGCTTTCTCAGAAGTGTTGCAATTTAACATTGAGCCATTCGTTGAAATATGCCGTGGGTTTTGAACCAGAGCATTGGGAAGATAAAAAAGGTCACTCAATATTGGCTAGAACAGGAAAGCAGGTTGATTTCGTAACAGCTTACGTTCTAGTCCGGTGATGAATGGCTGGCAAAAGAGATCGTTTTTTCCGTTCCGTGCATATATTTACCAACCCCTCCGTACGAACAGGATGTGGCACATGGTCTAGTTCTGTTAAAACGGATTGTAACTGGTTTGAATGAATTCAAACCAGTTACAATCCGTTTTCTCTTCTCTGTAACCGGTTGCCGAACAAGGGTAAAGAATCTTGTCGGCCCTATTATTTACCCATAACTGGAAAAAGAATAGATGGATATACGTATTTAGCAACCCCTCCGCACGAGCAGGATATGAAAAAATGTGATTTTGAGCGGTGTTTAACAGGTTTGAATCCAGGATTTTCCTTCTGCATCATTTGCCATAATAAGGTTAAGGATCCTAATGTGCCCTACCCTTTACGAATAGATGGAGGGTGAATAGTTGGATACATTGCTTTCCAAATGGTATTCCACTATATGAAATGCGACCAGTCTCGTTCAGTATTTGAAATCGGGTCACTGTGTCCATTTGCTACGACTATAGCCATTACCCCACAAGCATCTTTACATTCAGAAAATATCTAGTCTTTTTCGATTATTTTAACAGGTTGTAAGTAACTGTTGTTTTTGTTGTTGTTGTTGTTGTTCTTCTTCTTCTTCTTCTTCTCCTGTTGTTGTTGTTGTTGTTGTTGTTGTTGTTGTTCTTCTTCTTTTCTTCTTTCTTCTTCTTCTTCTTTATTCTGTTGTTGTTGTTCTTCTCTATTTTCTTCTTCCTGTTGTTGTTGTTGTTGTTGTTGTTCTTCTTCTTCTTCTTCTTCTTCTTCTTCTTCTTCTTTTTTATCCTGTTGTTGTGTTCTTCTACTATTTCCTCTTCTTCCTCTTCTTCTTCTTTCTTCTCTTCTTCCTCTTCTTCTGTTGTTGTTGTTTTGTTCTTCTTCTTCTTCTTCTTCTCTTTCTTCTTCCCCTTCTTCTCTTCTTCTGTTGTTGTTGTGTTGTTGTTGTTGTTGTGTTGTTCTTCTTCTTCTTCTTCTTCTTCTTCTTTTCTAGTTGTTGTTGTTGTTGTTGTTGTTTTTTCAAAATTTAAAACAATCAGCCGCCTAAAACTACTGGCAGGCAATGATTAGTCATTGTTTTTTAAAAGGCATATATTTATATATAAACGTAAGATTATTGCAAATAAATATGCACCCACTCACACTACGAGTGTAGACAGGAAATAAAACAACTTTGTACCGAGTAGCCTGAACGTCTGGACGATTTCTTTTCTAAAAAGGCATTTTTGATGGATTTGACGTCAACGTATTTGCATGTCATCAAAATTCTTTCGTGATAAGCCGAGATCCTCTGTTAAAATTTCAAGAATGCAAGATCCCTTACTACAACGAAAAAAAAAAAAAAACCACAGAAATAATATAATCTAAACTGAATTAAATACAGCAGTCAAATTAAAGCTGTCTTATTAACGTCTTGGATAGAGCAATGTAAACGGAGTAGGCAAGTCTTAATTTTGCATAAACTATTACAAAAACGAGAAGGAAAATCTTAAATAAAATCTCGGGGGAATTCCAAAGGAAAACCGTTGTTTAACGTTGGGTGAAAAGCAATTAAAATAATTGCCATTGAGAAGAGAATGCAAAAGGAAAAATAAAGTCTCTCTCTTTTCTATATATATATATATATATATATATATATATATATATATATATATATATATATATGTAGTGTTAGCTTGACTTATGAGTGCCTCAACGTACGTGTTATCCGAGTTAGAGGCTGTCACACAGTCGTTTTTTTGTTGCGTTGTAATATGAGTTAACATGTGAGGTACAAGAGAAATTCAGATACACTTATATTAATAAGTTCAGTAAAGACATTTATGTTTTCAAATTCATTCCGACAAAGAAAAATATTATTGACAAATGATGAGTTATAGGACATTGGTTTAAAGATTGACTTTAATCAAAGTGTTTTGTAGAATTCTTAAAAACTTTGACAAAAGGCACAAGTCTGACTAAATTTCTGGGAGGAAAAACTAGATGGGAACTAGAATAAATCGATATATAGACAGACAGACTGAAAGAGATGTAGAAACGTCTGTTAAAAGTTAGAAAGTTACAATTTAGTATATAATTGCTTAAGTGTTATTAGCAGAAAAAAGTAAAATCTCGTAATGAAGTTAAAATTCAGAATGATGGTGTTCAAGTGACATGTTGATAATTCTTTAAGTACAAAGACAATAGAAATTCTTTAAAATAAAATTGTAAATTAAAAGTTCAGGTATTTATGGCAGTATTGTTTTAGATTAGTCGGTAGAGCATCCGCCGATGAATCACAATGTTTTGGGTTCGATGCCGACCCTCGCCAACTTACTGCTAGTACGGCTTGTATCTGTGGGATAAAGTGGGGAGCTGATGGTAGCCGGTACTCCATCTTAGACGCGCACAAACAATCTCCCTGGTCACATACTTGTAAAAAGAGGTTAGACTCCCGCGCTCACCTGCTGATACCGATACTAGGCCACTTACTTTTCTTCTTGTAGGTGTGTGTTTGTGTGTATGCCCGCCATTATAAGTATTTCTGCCCATAAGTATTTGGTTTTAAAATGCTGCTTTGAAAAAATACTTTTTACTCTATATTCGAACGCAGCCAGACAATTTAGTCCGTCGATTTCACTCGATTCATTGGGTGAGTTTGTTCATTTCCGGAGAAGACGTCATAATCATCTGAACTTCCCGTAAGAATCTTTAATGCAACAAAATTTAATGGAATTCGAAGTCACTTGAGGCTAATAGAAAACATGGGCATCAGTGCAAGACAATCGAGTCACAAAAATCATCGGAGCGGAACAAAGATTTTACGAATTGTTCAAGAAATAATGACTAAAAATTCCAACAGACTTATAAATATATTTTTAATCTAAGTAAGGTATACACACACACATACACACACACACACACACACACACTCGCGCGGAGACATACACATACGTACGTATATACATCTATCTCTCTCTCTCTCACTCTCTCTCTTCTCTCTCCACACACACACACACACACACACACACACACACACACACACACATATATATATATATATATATATATATATATACATACAAAGGGGGGCAGCGTAAATGTGATCTCTGCTTAGAAGAAAAGTTGTGTATATTACAAAATACAAACAATAACTTGTTAAATAAGAGAAGTGAACTCGTTTCGAAATGTAGGCATTTGAACAAATTTTTACTGTGTCACTTACCACCTGACCCTAATTGATCCCTTAATTTTCGCTCTCCTTTTATTTATTAAAAAAAAAAAAGAAATTCATCTGAACACCAACGTGTATTAAAACCAAAACAAGTTTGTTTGATTATCATGTTTTTTTAAACACAAATTTAACGTCATAAAATTACATCACGTGAACACGATCCACGTCACATGAACGTTAAACAAGCCACAGTTTAAAAAAAAAAAAAATTTTTAGCTTTATATTTCCCATCGCGTGAAAACGCTTCACGTTTATATAAACGCTAAAAAATTACTGGTTTTTAAAATCTCAGCTATTTCACGACTGTTTTTTAAGATCTCAACCATTTGACTCATCTGATGATTGCATTACCATGAAACTTCAAGTTATGAGTGTAAATCCATAATATTACCATTGATTATATATATATATATATATATATATATATATATATATATATACATAATACATAAATGTCTGTCTGTGTATGATGAGAAGTCCCAATAAGTAAAATTAGAAGAACAGAGGCAAACCAGCCCAAATGCTCAAATAGCTGATAGACGTCCTGCAAGCAACCATCTAAGAAGAAAGTACATATTATAAGGAGGTAAAGAAAGAAGACCAAGGCTATGCAACAGTATCAGCAATTTGTATTTTAATTTCTGACCATTTAATTCTATTTGTTCTCAATGCAAATAGATATGAGTTCCGAAAAGGGCGAAAAGAGATTTTATGTTCATACATCATATATTCATTATAAGCAAAAAATATATATTTATTGATTAATAACTCCATAAATGTTCCGTTTTGATTACTATGAATTGATTGCTTTATTATTAAGTTAACCAATCGGAATAATCTACGTGGGATTATTTACAATATCTTCAAGATCCAAACTCAGAAACCTCTGGATTTTCTCAAAGCACACGTCCTGAGTCAATATTATACATGTGATTTTCACCTGTTAATATACAAAGGTTGAATGAACAATCCTCTTTTAATTACTATAAGTAAATTTTGGCCAGGCACGCAGAATAAAAAAAATCCATCTAATATATATATATATATATATATATATATATATAAGGCGAGAAACTATAAGTAAATATGCCGTGTCCACGTTACCCTATATTATATATATATATATATATATAATATATATATATATATATATATATATTTGGTATGGTGGTTGGTTTTGAAGGCTACCATGATGCAAGCGTAAAGAAAAAATAAGGTAACTATGGTGTTGTTTGTTAACCTGTGATTTATTCTTAATATTTCGAGATAAAAAATCTCTTCTACAGAAAATCTCCGGAAATGAAGTTGTTGCTAGTGACTGTCTATTTGGTTCTGTCTCATTCCTTTCAAACTCTCTGTCTATGTGTGTGTGTGTGTGGGGGGGGATTTATGTGTGTGTTTGTGTGCGTGTGTGTGTGTGTGTGTGTGTGTTTATGTGTGTGTGCATCTTCAACAGTTTCTAATTATAATTCCAGATCTGGGTCACCCTCAAAGCATAATATTTTTGTTTATTAGCAGGACCATCTGATATATATATATATATATATATATATATATATATATATATATATATATATATATATATATAAATATATATATATATATATATATATATATATATATATAATATATATATAAGAGAGTAAGTAAAAAAAACAAATGTGTTTATTTGATATGGCCTTTAGCTGAAAATTTTTGAAGGTTATGCGCTTAATTGAAGTCATACCTAATTTTTGAAAATTAATTAGTTAATAAGTAATGAATTTAGGCGGGCATATATGTTCAAATGTAAGGCTAAACAGACATTTTCTTGATTTGTTTAGCCTTACATTTAAACATATATGCCCGCCTAAATTAATAAATTATTAACTAATGAATTTTCAAAAATTAGGTATGACTTAACCACATATCCTCCAAATATATATATATATATATATATATATATATATATATATATATATATATATTAGATCAACTGGCTGGGTGTCTTAGAAATCACATATAGAATCATCTCTTACTACCAATTTTTTGATACTTCACCTCTCTCTCTCTCTCTCTCTATATATATATATATATATATATATATATATATAATATATTGAGAGAGAGAGAGAGAGAGAGAGAGAGAGAGAGAGAGAGAGGGGGGGGAATATAGATAGCCAAAGGGGGAAAAGAGAAAGACTTCAGAATGTTTGGTATATTGCCGTAAATTGATGTAGGCCGTTCATTTTAATTGGACTTTAAAAAATTGTCCATCTCGCTAAATAAAATAATTTAAGAAAGAATTAATAGATGGACTGGTTGGGTGAAAGTTTAAATGCAAATAGATTGAACTCTTTATATTTTTGATTAAATTGGCGATCTTTTACATCGCACGAGGAAAAAAAGAAACTAGTATTCATTACATACACATCTTCGAGGCAGGAATTAACACACATAACACAGGTATGTCAACACATATAAGTCAGTATGTATACTAAAAACATTAACACAGGCAGAGACGCAAACACACAAATACATATAATTACATATATCTTTAAATAGTTAATAGTTCACAACATCCATATATAATGGACTTAGCTTACTGCAGGATAGATATTTCAATATTCATCAAATGAACCAAATAAATGATATGCTTCAAAAGATTGTATTACACAAACATTTTATCTCCCTCATATATATATATATATATATATGAGTATAGATAAAAGGATATGAAAACACCACAAAATGCTGTTAATATATTTTATAACATATTCCTTACTGATATTGAACAATATTTCGATTTTATAAAAATCATCTTCATAGCTTCTTTATACTCTGTGTTGTCAGGGATC
>CM042137.1:4889597-4894597 GCA_023376005.1 Doryteuthis pealeii
GTTTTACAACGTCTTTACTTTAATAACCAATATTACATAAAATATATGAATATTTACAGATATTAAAGTTAATATAAACATTTATACATACAATTATATTCCATGTAAACTTTTTACCCATAAGAAATATTAATTCATCATCCATTCAACATTATTGACATCAAAGCTTTGACTAAATTTACAGAATTACTTATTATATAAATGCCTTTGTGTGCCTGGTTCAGATAAAAAAATTATGATAAAATTTCAACGATTAAAAAATATTATTTTTTCTCCTCTTTGAACTTTCCCCGCCTTCAAACATGCACAGGCAATGAATACCCGGGAGAAATTAATTAGCTGACTGATTTTAAAATAATAAAATAATGAAATAATAAATTCGCCATTGTTTTGTTGAATACTTTTATAGTTAAATTGGTGAGATATTTAAATAAATCGTTTCCAATCCGGAAACTGATAAAGACGATGACTTTGGATGTTTTGGTCAACTTTACAGATTGAACTTTTTGTCTGCCAAAGTAATTTTAAGAACGTCTATCCGACTTTTTAAAAACACATTAATATGGACTATCAACAATCTCACTCTGACCTAATAGAAATGTTTATAAACTATTTAAACATTGTTTTAGTTTGTATACATATGATCATTGAGCCGCAATAATTTAAAATTTATTAGGACTTTTGCCAGAAAACTCCAGAAACTTGGACTTGTTTGAATATAAATAAGTGTCATATAGTACCTAAATAATGAGAATGGATCATCTGTTTTTTCTATAAATAATATATGACGAAACCTCGGAAAAGAGAAACAACGATATCTAACGAGACTTGTTAATTCAACCTAGCAATTGCTAATTACTCTGTTCGCCTCGTATCTTTACATAAAAAAAAAACTTTTTCACTATCCTTAATACTCGTTTGTTTTTTCCTATTATTTCTCTGTTAAATCTGTTACTCGAGTTAGAAGTATAAGATAGAGTGATTCAAATCTTTTTACAATTCCCTTTTATTTCCAAAAGTTTAAAATTATTTCTAGTTGTTTTTTTATGATTGTGAAATCAAATAATATTCTGTAAATATCAGCGAGTTGTGATATCTATAAGTTCATAATATAAGAAGGAGAAACCATGTTTATTTTAGAAGAATCTGAAAATGTCTGCATCAAAACTGGAATAGATTTAATGTCTTACATGAATTCCATTTTGATTTCCGATTCACTTCCAAATATGAATTTCTCTTTCGCTTCTGTCTGAGACGGAAATGTAATCTTCCTAGTTGCAAAATATGTCGCGCACTGTCAACTATCAGACATTTTGCAAATGGCTCACATTAGAAACGCAATGGCTTTCTTAGTTTCCTTTTATATTTTCCTAAAAGCTTTCTTTCTTTCATCTCACCACTCGTTCTTGTTTGTTTCACTTTCGTTTCATATTGTTTTATCTGTGTCTCTTTTTAAATCTCTTAATCTCATTTTTGTAGTCGTTCAGGATTTGTTCAAGGTTTCGTTCGATTTCTTTTTCTTACATTAAAACTTTCTTTGGTTAATAATTTTTGTTTGCTCAGTTCGAACATATTTAATCCTTTTTCTTTCTTTCTTTCTTTCTTTCTTTCTTTCTTTCTTTCAATTTACCATACTCTCCTTCTATTTTCCGTTCTTTCTTTCTTCTTTCTATTTACAGTTTATTCTATCTATCTATCTATCTATCTATCTATCTATCCTTTTTTCTTTCTATTTACCGTTCTTTCTTTTTATCGATTTACAGTTTTTCTTTCTTTCTATTTACCGTTCCTTCTTTCTTTCTTTCTATTAAACATTACTTCTTTATTTCGTTCTTTCTTTCTTTCTATTTACCATTCTATCTATCTATCTATCTATCTATCTATCTATCTATATCGGTCTATCAATTTTCTTTCTTCCTGTCTTTCTATTTAACGTTATTTCCTTCTTTCTATTTATCTTTTTTATCTATCGTTCTTTCTTTCTTTTTACAGTTCTTTCTATCTTTCTTAAACTAATTTCTTCTATCTTTCTTTAAAACTAAACAGACGGCGTGAAAGCCACGTGTTTCAAGAAATCCAGAACTCGTTAAAATCTTGTGGGGTATTCTTTCTATAATTCTTAATATACTTTGCCATATTCATAATTGTCTTGAGACAGATCAGAAAAAATAACATAAATAATATAAAATAAATTGACATTGGCAGTTTCAATGAGATGATTTTGCACTCAAGTCAAATACTTTTCAAGAATTATCAAAAATGTAAAAATGATTTCATTACCCAAGCAAGGAAATCTTATTATAATGGAGATTGTGTGTTTTTCTGTCTGTAACCGAAACTATATTACTACTCAAGTCACAATTCCCTTAATTATTTACGTCAAATTCTCCATGATTTCATTCTTTTAAACCTTCAGTTATTAATAAAAATTGTTTTACATTATTAATACTGTTGACCATATCTACGTACTAATAACATGCAATTGTATTTATATATACAACAAAATAGCGGTTTACAGTTTCAACGAGAAGGCTAATTTGCATATTGATATTTAAAATTGTATTTTAATAAATATGTGCTTTGTATTATTGATTTCTAATTGTTTGGTTTTATCTTAAGAAATATAAACAAAAATCTCGTGGATAAATCTTAAAAGAAATTTATTTACAAGAAGAAATAACTGTAATATTATCCTTTACTTCCTATTTTAACTAAATAGTTAAATTAGGAAAATGTACCAATGAAAGAGGGGAGTAATGGAAAATGATGGAATAGTTAGTTTCAAAGTTGTTCTATTTTTCGATTATACCCCCCCTGTCTAAAATCTTTTTATCTGCATTCTTAGTCAGTTTCATTAGCCTTTCTAATTTAATAAGATATTTTATTATATTAAAACTTAAATACTTGCACCCGGAGGGTGCATATATTTGCTAGTAATTCTTATGTAAATTAAATTTTTCAAAGACAATAAAGCAAACATTCGGATGTTTACCAAATGATTTGTTTTAAATGTAGTGAGAAAAGTAGATATGTATATAATAGGATGTTGGATGGTTGATATATGATAAAACGATCATTGCTATAAAAGCCATTGAGGAACACAGCCATGACAGTCATATACATATTTGGGCTTGAGGTGACCAGGCAAACTGACTAGATAGGATATCTGCTGTTGACATCTACACATGGACACACCAGCTTTGGTCTACCAGCAAAAACTTACACTAATCAGATCCGTACCGACATTGGATGCTGTGCGGAGGATTTGACAGGAGGTAAATGCCAAAGATAAAAGGCTTGCAAGAAAGGTGTACGATGCCACTATAGCGCAGCACATAGACAACTCAGAAAAATATCAAATTATGAACACTAGAAGCCATTTACCTTATTTTTTGGATGTTTTATGAGATGTGCACAATCATATATATATATATATATATATATATATATATATATATATATATATATATTATTCAATTGCCGCCTCAAACTTTCCGTTGCAGTGGCATCAATAAATAATCCAAAAGGCTCAATATATTAAAAACATAGAGCAGTAAAAATAATATTAATAATAATGATAATAATAATCTAACTCATTTCCTCTACTAATATTATAATGTTATTATATATATATATATATATATATATATATATATATATATATACACGTGTGTGTCCATGTGATTGTGTGTATGGATAGATATATATCCATATACATGCATACATCTATATATCTACCAGTTTTTTTCTCTCTCTCTCTCTCTCTCTCTCTCTCTATATATATATATATATATATATATATATTATTTATATCGATAAATGAGATACACGCACACATAAACACACGTGTGTGTGTGTGTGTGTGTGTGTGTGTGTGTGAGTGTGTGTGGGGGTGAGTCTGTATGTAATATAAAATTTGATCAAATTATTGTATAGATAAAAAGTTCCTTTTTGCCGGAAGGATATATTTTTAACCTTTTAGAATAATTGAATTTCTTACTATCCTTTCCATTTTTGGAAATCATTCTCATGGAAACATCTAACAAGACATAAATGACCCATAAAAAGTTAATGTAAGTGGCTAAATTAATAAGAAATTTAACAAACTGTCTTTTGTTACTGAAGATATTACTGCAAATATACAATAACACGATGCAAACATAAACTGATAGATTTTTACGGAGAAAGACTGGGTCTATTCGAGAGAGTGAAAGTGGAGAACGGTAACCCTGACCTGTTTCTAGGCCATATATATATATATATATATATATATATATATATATATATATATGTGTGTGTGTGTGTGTGTGTGTGTGTGCATCGCTAAGAAAAGTAAAGTCATCGGGGTGGCATAAAGTCGGTATCAGCCTATCAGTGAGGGAGTCTATACCCTTTTCACTAGCGCTAGACCAAGGAGATTGTTTTTGCGTTTGACGTGGAGCGCCACACCTACCATCAGCTCCTTACTTTACCGCACAGATCCCTGTGCTACTCATAACGCTGAGTTGGCGAGGACCGGTATCGAATATATATATATATATATATATATATATATATATATATTGGGGTTGAGCACTTTGGAAGTGATTTCACTGACGACTGCCAAAGTGTAAACGCAACGCTCTCCTATAAAATAGATAGAGCACTCTATGGCGGCCGTTACATACATACAAGTGTGTGTATTAAAACAGTTAAAATCCCTTTCGCATTCTGTTGCCGAGCGGTTCGGCTGTCCGACTGTTGCTGAATCGATCCGGTTTATATCTCAGCTGTAGGTAGCTCACAAATGTCTAGCCACACTGAAGAGATTTGATAAGTCGAAACGCGTATCTGTGGATGAGTATATATATATATATATATATATATATATATATTATATATATCAACCTCCGTACCAGTAGGATGTGCCACAAGGTCAATATTTAAAGCAGAGTTTAACATATAAATTCAGAGTTTTCCTTCTCCTAGAGTAGTGCTGTAGCAAGGTTAAAGTTCCCTGT
>CM042137.1:4899597-4912097 GCA_023376005.1 Doryteuthis pealeii
CCGAAAATCACAGTTTCAATAAGCTTGTGCCCATCGTTAATTTATAAATTCTTTGCAAAAATGTGTTTATAATCTTAAAATACAATTGATTTTTTAAAAAGATGAATAATAAAACAGGTATCTTTAAAATGAAATAACAACTTAAAAAGGTGGACACTTTCATGCCATACAGAATATTGTTTATAAATGCGGTTTTCATATTAAAAAAAAAAATTGATTTATTCAAGGCTTTTAAGCAATTTTTTAAAATCACAAACAACAAATCTCTCACTTCTGTCTACAGCAGCAATATAAATATTATGTATATCCTTAAGTGTTTATCACCAAAATTGGCATTATATTAGGATCTATCGAAAGTATATTATTTTTACAGAACTTTAATCCGATTTACGTACAATTAAAAAAAACTATGACTCCGCTATATTATTTTTGAGTTTTCACATCAGTGTTAGCTGATGGTCTTTCACTGGAGTCTGAGTGACAGCAAGTCTCCTCAGGTCTCCAGGACTCTTCTGAGTATTCTGGCAGATTGCAGCAGTGCAGTGTTCTGAATGGTTTCAGTCCTTCCTCTGATATCCAAACTTTCCAAACCCTTTTCTAATGCTTTTGGGACTGTTCCAAGTGCACCAACTACAATTGGTATAACTTTCACTTTCATATTCCATAACTTTTTCAGTTCTCTGGCAAGGTCCAGATATTTGTCAATTTTTTCATTTTCCTTTAACTTCACCCTGTGATCCGCTGGCACTGCAAAATCCACCAGTTGACAAGTTCTTTCTTTTTTGTTAATCAACACTAGGTCTGGTCTTCTTGCTGGGATAAGGTGATCCGTTTTAATTTCAAAGTCCCAGAGAATTTTGTGCGTTTCGTTCTCAAGAACAGATTCTGGTTTATGCATATACCATTTTGTTGTGTGGTCAAAATTTAATTTCTTGCATAATTCCCAGTGGATCACCTTCCCAACCCAGTCGTGTCTAGTTTTGTATTCTCGTTGTGCTAGTTTGCTACATTCGCAGAGTATATGGTTAACAGTCTCATCTCTATTACCGCAAAGTCTACATTTACTATTTTGTTGGGTCTTATCAATTTTCGCTTTGATGTAGTTTGTCCTTATGGCATTATTTGTGCAGCAATTATAAGTGATTCTGTTTCTCTTTGAGGTTTCCCTTTCTTAACCATGTCCAAGTCTTTTGATGTGCAACCTCATCTATTTGTCGTTTGAAGCGTCCATATAATTGTTTTTCTTCCCATTTTTGTTTTCTAGTCTTTGTCGTTCTTCTGTTTGTCCATCTGCCATTTCTACTATTGTTGGTCGCCATAAGTAATTTGTCTTTGCTCTTCCTTGTGTAATCTTCAAGTTGTTGGATTGTGGTTTCTACGCATTCCTCTATGTTGGCAAGACCTCTTCCCCCTTCCTTTCTTGACACATACAATCTATCTCTATCATCTCTAGGGTGGAGAGCCTTGTGCATGGTCATTAATTTTCTCGTCCTTTGGTCTATCTGTCTGAGTTCTTCTTTTGTCCATTTTAAGAATGGTATTATTATTATTATTATTATTATTATTATTATTATTATTATTATTATTATTATCATTTCACTCCTTTTGAGTTGTTCACACCATCCTAAGCTGATGGTAATTCACTGGAAGTTGGGTGACTACAAGTCTACTCAGGTCTCCAGGATTCCTCTGAGTATTCTTGGTGATATTAACAATGCTGTTGTCTGGATTGTCTCAATTGTTTCTCTGATTTCCAATTATTCTAGTCTGTTATCTAAATTTTGGGGGATTGTTCCAATTTCACCAATCACTATTAATATAACTTTCACCCTCATATTCGATAGTTTTTTCAGTTCTCTGGTGAGGTCCAGTTATTTGTCTATCTTTTCGTTTTCTGTATTCTTCTTCTTCTTCTTCTTCTTCTTCTTCTTATTTATTATTATTATTATTATTATTATTATTATTAGCTCCTTTTGAGTTTTCGCATCAGCATTAGCTGATGGTCTTTCACTAGAGTTTGAGTGACAGCAAGTCTCCTCAGGTCTCCAGGAATCTTCTGAGTATTCTGACAGATTGCAACAGTGCAGTGTTCTGAATGGTTTCAATCCTTCCTCTGATTTCCAAACTTTCCAAGCCCTTTTCTAATCCTTTTGGGATTGTTCCAAGTGCACCAACTACAATTGGTATCACTTTCACTTTCATCAGTTCTCTGGCAAGGTCCAGATATTTGTCCATTTTTAAATTTTCCTTTAACTTCACCCTGTGATCTGCTGGCACTGCAAAATCCACCAGTTGACAAGTTCTTTATTTTTTGTTTATCAACACTAGGGTCTGGTCTTCTTGCTGGGATAAGGTGATCCGTTTTTATTTCAAAGTCCCAGAGAATTTTGTGCGTTTCGTTCTCAAGAACAGATTCTGGTTTATGCATATACCATTTTGTTGTGTGGTCAAAATTTAATTTTTTGCATAATTCTCAGAGAATCACCTTCCCAACCCAGTTGGTTATTTATTATTATTATTATTATTATTATTATTATTATTATTATTATTATTATTATTATTAAACATTTTTAAATAGACTGACCAACAAAAGACTCTCACAGTCTTCTTATTCTCTGTGATAAATTTATTTTTCCTCATATTAACAAATGCCCTGATAAAGATCTATTAAAAAGGATTGAAACACTGCAGCGTTGGCTAAATAAACATCACTCGTTTTATGAACCTTTGTTTTTTTCAAATTTTTCACTATATTACTTATTGTTGATTCACTTCCATTTTTTCTCTTCACACACACACACACACACACACACACACACACACACACACACACACACACACACACACATATATATATATATATATATATATATATATATATATATAGTGGGACGGAAATAATAGGGCCGTCTATAACAGCAAATATTTCTATTGACTGTCATATTCAACTAAGTCTTGCATATATATATATATATATATATATATATATATATATATATATATATATATATATATATATGTGTGTATGTGTGTGTGTGTGTGTGTGTGAATACTGAAAGAGAGAGACGGAAAATTGAGGGGTATGATGGGGTAGATATATTTATATGTGTGAATTAATATACATATTCAAATGACTACGTGCGTCAATGTGTGTCTTCTGCATACATCTAAACGATAATAATTATTCGATGAAAACCACGTTTATGAAGTCACACTGGAGGCAAAATGAAAATGGTGGAGCGACCAAACCATACTGTGCCGATAAGCCAGACGTGACTCAAATATTCATTGGCCAAGTCAATTATATTTTTCTGCTTCGAGTTCGTCTCGTTAAATGCGTTTTATTCGCCTTTGAATATAAGCTATTAAAAAACGCCATTTCCCCTTTGAATAATTCAAGACTTCTATCTGACACTTGTAAACGATGGACGGAATGAGAACGAAGGCCTCGTGTGTCGAGGCTGAGAAATCTGAAAACCCTTGTTGACTTGGCAGGTTACTTGATTCTTCTCCGGTTACGATCTTTCCTTTCTTTTACTGTCATTTTTGTTCAATCTTTTTTTCCCTCAATCGACGATTAACTTTTCGGATATGTCCCTTGGTTTTTAATGAAAACAATTACTCTCAACACACACACACACACACACACACATACACACAGACACACACACACACACACACACATATATATATATATATATATATATATATATATAGATAGAGAGAGAGAGAGAGAGAGAGTAGAGAGAGAGAGAGAGAGAGATTCCTTTTTATTCAATGTGTTCTTTATTCTTATCCTCTATATTTTTATTTCATTTTTCTTTTATTTGCTTTCAGTTTTGTTTTTGATTTGGCGTGATTAGTTTATTGTATTCACGTATTTTCTTTTGTTATTGATTTTGTGTAAATGTTTTTATACCTATCTCAGTTCCTTGGCAATAAGATTTAATATTTATTTTTCTTATGCTTTTTAGTTATTTATTAAGCGGTCAACTGAGGACATTTCTTTATATATTCAATTAATTCTGTCATATTTTACCTGAGTGCCCTTTAACAACAAACGACACCACTTCTACCAAAACCATCACCACCAACAATGAATCTATTAATTTCTATCTTTTTTCATATCAGTAATGATTAGTGAAGTTCTCCTTTGGGTACATTCACATGGACACAAAAGTGTGGGTACACTTTGTTACGAATATTACATTTGTCTGTGAATGTCTATCAATTCTATCTACCTGTATATATATATATATATATATATATATATATATATATATATATATATATATATATACATGTGTGTGTGTGTGTGTGTGTGTGTGCGTGTCTGTTTTTGGGTATATATATATATATATATATATATATATATATATATATAGTTTACTACACATCCTTGAAGCAATATGCATAAAAAATAAAAAACCTGACATCAATAAAATAGCATTTAATGTCGGATACAACATATTAAATATCTTTAATAACTAACACACTTAACTTACACCCCCTTCTTGAAAAAAAATAGACTCTCCAAATTTAAGAAAAACATAGATAAAAGAACTAAAAAAATGAACTAAAACCAACTTATATACCCCATGATGACGACTGAAGAAACAGTCGAAAGCGCTCGGGATAACAGTATGGGAAATATTCTATATCAATTGGATCCAAACACTAGAAAGAGCGCCAGACTAGTGGAAAAAATACAGATCCAAAAAATGAAGAAAGAGTACTCTGTGTTATTCAATAGCACATGTCTGATATATATATATATATATATATATATATATGTTGTGTGTGTGTGTGTGTGTGTGTGTGTGTGAAATATATATATATATATATCCACACACACATATATATGTGTGGGGAGGGGGTCTGTGTGTATGTATGTATTCCCATCTCCTCACTATTGGCAAGACTAAACTAAATAGACTAGTACGCATACCTAGGTAGCAATATCTAATCTACAGAAAGCGAATTGAATATGTGCATAGGAAAGGCATGAACTGACATATACAGCTTATAGATCGTATGGCAGTCTGATGCCTCTGGTAAAAGAAAGCAATAATTCTTAAAAGCTTTAGCCGTGTCAGTGCTATTATATGATGACACCTCTTTGATTTTAACGGAATTCTAGGAGGAAAGGCTACATGGACTACACAATGATAGTGCATGCCCTCTTGAACAAATCCTGAAAAAAGAAAACTGTGCAACCACTTACTTTTTATCACACAAACGATCCAGGACGAACAAGTAAGGACAAACTTTTTGAGGCACAGAACCCCTTCCATGGACGATGACTAAGAGTCATGGGGATCCGTGTTGTCAACACGACAAGGAAACCTTACAAAAATTACGACAATAAAAAAAAGAATATTAGGATTAGGATTATTTAAAAAGAAGCGAGTTGTGTATTACAATGTATTTTTAAAAATATTTGTTTACTTTCAAAATAATATTAAAAATTAACCTCTTAAGAGTTTCGAAACATTATTTTTCTAAAGATGGTTTTGAACACATGACAGTAATTCAAATTCACTTCTTAATCGTTTGTTGAGTTAAAGTGATAAAAATGTATTCGTTTAATTTATTTTCTTTTTTACACCTAAAAATTTAAAAATAAAAGATGCTAAGAATTAAGAATGTGTCCTTATTTGTAGGTGGAAAATTGTTCTTATTAATTGAAATGAAAATTATTTTAATTCTTTGAATAGTTTATTTAGTATTAAAAAAGGGGTCTTTTTGGGGGGTGACTACTTACAATGATTAAATATGAGAAGTATTCATTTAAAAATCAGTTTTGAAGTTATCGGTAAACAATGCTTTTGTTTAAAATGTTAAAATGTTATTTATTTTTTGTATATGTCATTTCTAAAATTTTAAAACCAATTAATTTGTATTTAAGGACGTGTACAAAAGAGAATTCAAATAAAATATGAATACGCTATGATATATATATACGGTACGATAAATTTCATGTATGGTCGGAGAGCCGCTGTGAGTGGTTTAAAGTAAGCAAAGAGTAAAAGATGAATTTCAAAAAATAACATTATAATTATAATATCTATATTTCTATTCAAGGTTATGATAAAGAAAAAGTGTTACTATATAGAATAAACAAATTATACTCTTTATCGTAAAAATAATTTGAAAAAACATCGTATGAATTCTGTTAAATATATTGTTTAATTAATCCATAGATTATAACATTTATACATAGAAAATGTATATATAGCGTTGATCATAAATTATAACATCTATATTTTTATTTAATCAAAGTTAGCATAAACAATAGCAATGAGACTATTTATCTTAAGACATCAACTTTAAAAAACAAAAACAAAAAAACAATGCATATATTCTGTTTATCATTATCTATGATCATTAATATTTGAATTATAACATTTATTCTTCAGTTTAAACAAAGTTACATAAATGTTTATGATATAAAATAATCAAATTAGAGCGGCTATCGTAAAATACACTCACGATAAAAATACCTTTACAACATTACATACACAATCAAACCGTTTATCATTAAAAAGATCAAATGATTATGAACATATACTGTTCACTGTAATAATTAATTATGTAAATTACAATGTTCATACGTTACATTTTATTTATATGTACAGCTGATTAGGAATGGTGAATTAGTGTGCATTGTGCAAATAAGGTGGAACTTAACCATTGACGAATAGTAAAAGAATAATGATGAAGACAATGGGAAATTATCCGGGAATGCCATATTCATTAATCGTAAAATAACAGGTCTGTCTGATATTTGATGTTGCCACTGAGGTAGATTATAATTTTTAAGTCTTGAAAATGTATATAGATGCTTACACATTCTGGAATACACTTCCAGTAATTGACAAATAATTTCAATCAGTTTAATGCCTTTTACGTTCAATAACCAAATAAGTGCGAGAATTTCACAAGGCAAGCTTCAGCGTGACAGGGGGCGCACAGAGATAAGCGCAGGTACTAGCGCAGGCACCACAAATACATGATTGTTGCCAATAGCCACAAGAAGAGTTTCTCTTCCTCCCCAGCCCTTTGGAGGTCTTACTTTTTGTAGAACCCTAGATATATATATATATATATATATATATATATATATGTGTGTGTGTGTGTGTGTGTGTGTGTGTGTGTAGTCCCGAGTTTAATTCATCGAGGAGGCAGTTTGTATTTCACATCGCTCTAATAACCTACTGAAAGCCATACATGCAACTACTCCAGCTGTCGGTAAAAAGTAGGGCATACAAGAATATTTAACTTTGACTAGATAACCAGTATAGGAAAAGTAAAACTCTGAATTCGAACCCGTTATACTCCGTTTCGTTTAAAAAGTTGAGCTGATGTCACATGCTGGTCGTGACTAGGGGTTGTATATATATATATATATATATATATATATAATATATATATATATATATATATATGTGTGTGTGTGTGTGTGTGTGTGTGTGTGTGTGTCTGTGTCTGTGTGTGTCTGTGTGTGTGTAGATGCCTTATAATATATATATATATATATATATATATATATATATATATATATATATAATAAAATAAATATATAAAGGTTTTACATATCTATTTATTTGGTGACAAAGGAACATTCACGACCATTTTGGTTTCATGCGATAGCAATCGTCAGGTGAAGATGTTACAGTAAAAGCTGAAACAGTGACAATCCCACACACAAACAAATTTTTGGTACAAATGAATTTATATAGAATTTTAAAAAATAACATAGTTTTATTGATCAGCAATTAACAGAGCGAAAGAGAAAATAAAATAAAAGGAGAAACTTAAGGGCCCTTTCGACCGGTGCTTTTTCAAAAGTAACGACCGGTAGATCGTTTTAAAATCACAATGTATATGAAATGGGTAAAAGAGGGAGATTAAACCATACAAAATGGTTTTGTTCATATATATATATATATTATATATATATATATATATATATGGCGTGAAAATTGAACGAGACCCCAAGTAAACATTTAAATTCACTCGGGATTGGTTCATAAAGAAATAACTGGTCAGCAATCAGTCCTGATTACAGTCTCATTGAAAATCATTGGGAAGAACTAAAATTTTCCACAGGGGAAATGAATCCTATAAAGCGTGAAGGAAGATAAGACAAAAAAAAACTACCAACTGACAGCTGCAAAGAAATTAGCCATGGATACAAGATGCGTGTGGGGAGCAATCAACGTTTCTACTAAACAGCGTGCAAACAAATATTAAGTGAAGTGTTTTTTATTACTGTAGAAGTCATATTCCCAATATTTCTTCAAAACTATTACTCACAATTTTAAAGTAAAATGTATTTTTTAATAACTTAGGAAATCCTATTAAATATTAAAATCTTGTGAATTTGGCACATTTTCCTTAATTACTGAATATGTTTACTAGTTTAACTAATTTATCATAATCATCAAGTTGTATGTTATAATCCGTGTATCATTTGTAAAAGGGTTGAGTTGTTCCGTTGTTCACAGAATCCAGCCGCCCTGTCGGTGGGGCGTTAGAATACACCAACTGCACCTTTGCAGAGGGGTAAGACTCCCCCAATGGGACTACCTATGGGCCGTGAATGGCGACCCGTGATGGTCAAGGATAGAACCTAGGTGGCTGAGCAGTCCATGAATATTGCAATATCAACTTTAGGCTTTTCTTGGGCTAGACGGGCGGTCGGAGAGCCCCCCTCCGATCAATCGGCTGGTCACGTCAAGCCCTAGCACCTATATGATTGCCCCAACCCTATTGCCCTTATGGCCACCCCCAATCCTTCTTATCATATGGGTGCTTGAAGGCGCTGGCTGAGGGTCTACATGTCCTGGGAATGACGTTAAACTCTATCTAATGGTGAGGTTCCAGTTTTGGAGGTTTGGGGAATGTGGAGCACCCCTTCATCACCATTGCTCTCTGGTCCACTCTGACCCGGAGTGGTAGTACCTGTTAGGGTCCCATCTATGGGTTGAATAGAAAAACATGAGTTAATAAACGAAATTGTATTATGCATTAAGAATGAATTTATTTCACAACTTTGTCGACATTAAATGACCCACCGAGGTTGATATGCCGTAAAACATAACAAACCAAACCAAACAGAATCTAGTTCCTTTCCTTGTAATATATATGTCCAAATCTGAAGTGTTCCTTGTGATATCTCCAAATCCAAGTCTGAAGTGTTCCTTGTGATATCTCCAAATCCAAGTCTGAAGTGTTCCTTGTGATATCTCCAAATCCAAATCTGTAGTGTTCCTTGTAATATGTATAATTCTAAGTTTGTAGTATTCCCTGGTATTAATTCAAAAGATAGATCTTCATGACAGCAATTTCACCCATTAATTGATTTGAGGACTGTCGAAAACGATCTTAAATGTTTCCTGTCCTCTTATTTCATTAGCCAATTTCTACTGTTGTTTGTTGGAAAAGTTTCCTAAACAACAGTAAAGAATACAAAATGTTCTACTATTTACCCAAAGCTAATTGAAGAACATATGGATTCAAGCATTTTCCAAGAGGATTGGCCCCAAGTGAAACGCGAACAGCTTCATTTGGACAATTTCCTACGACGATAACCTTTACGCTAAGCACGCTTTGAAAACGTTCATTCACATTTATGATTATGTATGTATTCATTAATATAACTAAACGTTTTAACACGTTCGTTCGCTAAATCATATAACTAGCAACAGTAACTGTCGGAGGGCATAGAATACGGTTACTGTATCTGCTGCAAATGGTTACCCCCACACTATATGACTATATTGTATAGGAAACCAAACTGTATATGATGGTGAAGATCCAGTTCCGGAAATTTGGAGATTGGGGAATACATCTTCATTATCATTACTCCCAACTTCACTCGATTGGTAATATCTGTTAAGGTCCAATACGCGAGTAAAAGAGTTCTGTTTAAAAATCATTCTTTTCTTATAGGAATACTAGATGTCAGAGAACTGTAGATTATTTGTATTAAGAATATTTAATTGAAGATATAAATGTTTTCTAAGGAGTTTTATTAGTTACATGAAACCATATACCAGCAAACAAATGACTATTGTTAAACAGTAATAATTACCTGAAACTATATAATTATCTATTTAGATAGGAATACTTTAAATGACACAACAGTGTAGATATTAGGTGTATTAATTAGGAATACTTGATATGTTATAACTGTAGAATATTTGTATTAAGAATAGTCACTTGAAGCTATAATCTTTTACTAAATATTACTACTAGTTACTTGAACCAATATACCTAAGTCAAGCAAAGAACTATTTAGGAAACAGCTACTCAAGAATATATAGATATAAATTTAAAATGAACGCAATCACCTCGCCTCTAGGCATGAAATAAACATAGACCGGTTGACATGCCGTTAAAATCAATCCGGAAATCAACATAAAGCAATAATTACGTAAAATATATTTAAGTTTTTCTGTAGTTTAAGTAGTAAGATAAATCAGAATATGTTCTCCCGATGTAATGGTGAGAATAGTCACCTTATTTAATTATCAATTGAACTGAGGTGGAATAATTTAATCAATGCAGCCTGGTGAAAATATTGCGCGCTTCGAACCTTAAAAAGGAAACGTGTTAAAGAATAATGTTTTGAATAAAGAATGATTTCTAAAAGTCTTAGTTAACATTTCGTCAACTGGTTTCTCGCTTTAATTGGTCCAGATATTTAATGCACTTTTTTTCATAATTCAATACGCATTATTCAGTGGCAGAGTTAATGTTATTGTTTCATATCGGAAAAGTTAGGGGTTTTTAATAGGTTCAGCTAAAATATGGAGATTCATTGACAAAAAATATTTAAAAAAAAGAATCTACGTGTTTTTTTTTTATAGCCATGCCGATTATTTTATGGTACAGATTTTGTGGCGAAAGAGGTGCATCTGAAACGTAGAAAAATGACGAACAAGAAGAAGAAGAAGAAGAAGAAGAAGAAGAAGAAGAAGAGAAGAAGAAGAAGAAGAACTATAGCAGCAACAACAACAATGAAAACAAGAGGAGAATGGGGAGTGGGATGAGAGAGGGGAGTGGGAGGAAGGTACGAGGAGAGACTGAAGTCAGTGAAAATCTTTGTATTAAAATCAATGAAATCCTTTTAAAAGATCTATATTATCTTGACAATTATAAGTTGTGGAATGTTATTATAATGGAAGTTATAACGAATGAAACATATACAATATTTTTAAAAGATGAAGATGATGATGATGATGATGATGATGATGATGATGAAGGAAGTAAAATACGACAATAGAAAATGAGAAATACAATCTACCAAGGAAGATGAAAAAAGATGAAAAATTAAAAACAACCTGAAGCAAAGAAAGAAAGAAAGAAAGAAAGAAAGAAAGAAAGAAAGAAAGAAAGAAGAAAGAACTTACATTTTGAAGTTAAAATGAAAAATACAAATTGTTTGAAAATAAGAGGATCCTCATCATCGAAGAAATATTTTTTTAAATGATGAGAAAGAAAATCTACCGAAGAAGAAGAAAATAGAGGGAAAATGAAAAAGTGGAAGCTGAAACGAGAAAGAACGAAAGAATGAAAAGACGAAAGAAAGAAAGAAAGAACGAAAGAACAAAAGAAAAAGAACGAAAGAACGAAAGAAAAAAGAAAGAAAGAACGAAAGAACGAAAGAATGAAAGAAAGAAAGAAAGAAAGAAAGAACGAAAGAACAAAAGAAAAGAACAAAGAAGAAAGTACGAAAGAACGAAGAACGAAAAAATAAAGAAAGAACGAAAGAATGAAGAGAAGAACGAAAGAAAGAAACGAAAGAAAGAAGAAAGAAAAGAATGAAAGAAAGAAATAATCTAAAAAATGAAAGAAAATAAATAAATGTCAACTCTAGCTGTCTTGGCAGGAAGTGGTGTTGGTGTTGGTCGGTGATGGTCGGTGCAGAGGTCGTTTAAGGTGGGTATACTCCGATAAATAAACGGAATCTTACGTTAAAATATGAGAAAAAATGCAGGAGACGCGTATTTCTATGTTCAGTGTAGGAAACAAAGTAATAGAAAATGGAGAAACTAGGTGAGAGGTGAGAAAGCGAGGGCAGAAGGTTTTTGCCATCGCTGAAGTGGGCCTGCTCGGGCATGAAGCATCAGTTCTGGATTCAGCCTCCCTCACAACCTTATACCAGCCGACGTCTACTGACCTGTATCAAGCCTTGTCGAATTAAGAGCGGTGAAGTTGGCGTCGAAATGCCATTCTTCAATACTCTTTCTTAGTAGTCAAATCGACGTCCTTCATTTTTCTTATTACTATAAGCCTCTGAAGGCATCGACTACTCAACGTCACCCGTCTCTTTTCTGCGAGCCAGAAAGAAATCCAACGCCAGTTAAACCGCTCCAGTTGTCTTGATATACTTTGCCGTATTTCATTTAGTTTTTCCCTCACTTTTCCTCGGAAGTAAACGGACCTTGAAGTCTCCAGACTCCATTTAAACCCTTGACATTATTTTATCT
>CM042137.1:4917097-4927097 GCA_023376005.1 Doryteuthis pealeii
TAAGGGAACAACTTGTTGGTAAATATTTTGGTTTTAAATAAATTGTTAGTATGCGAGACATCAGTTGATAGTCAATTCTACTTTATGGGTGTATATTTAGAAAGATTCGTAGACGCATTTTAAATCTGATTAAAAAATTGGTTGCTTAGATTTTACGGCATGTCAATCCTAGGGTTATTTTATACCAAAAATGGTTTGTTTTATTCATTCTTGATGGGTATTTAATTTTAAACACATTTTTAAACTCATTTTTATATCTACTTACCCGTAGATGGGACCCTAATTGGTACTATCAGCCGCCGGTCGGAGTGGACGTGGGACCAATGGGGATGAAGTGCTCCACAATCCCCCGAAACCCAGAAGTAGAATTGACTACCAGATTGTAGTTTAACTTCGGGTCACCAAAACCCCCGGCCACCGGTTTCTAGGACATATGATAGAAAGGGGCGGGGATTTGCCATAATGGCAAGACTTTGACATGACAAGCCGATTCATATGATCAAGTGTCTACGACAGTCAGTCTAGGCTAAGTAAGAATGTCAGGGAATGCTCGGCAACCAAGATTCCCTCCTTAAACATTACGGGTCGCCACCTTTCGCCAACAGATAGTCCAATTTGGGGGGATTTTACCCCTCTACAGAGGAGTAGTCGGTGTATTTTACAGCTCTAATCGATAGAGTGGCTCACTAGATGGTAAGCTTTGAAATCAGTAAACCATTTCACCCAGATAGAAATATCTTATCTACAGAAAGCGAAGTCAAAATACACCATTATAAAGGCTTGGACTGATATAGACAGATTAGCGATAATATGGAAAAAATTCTCTGATAAGATAAAGGAAAAATCCTTCCAAGTTGTAGCCGTGTTTGTGCTATTGTATGGCAGCACGATATGGACTCTTATGAAATGCCTAGAGAAAATGCTTGATGGGAACTACACTGTGTCTTGCACATGTATTGAAGCAGTACTTCCCCAAAAAGCAGCTGCACGGCCACTTACGCCGTATCAATACAAGCCATCCAATAAAAAAAAACACTGCTGGAGAAACACGGACGAAATCCTAAGTGACATTCTTCTGTTGACAATTTCACATGGACACGCCGTTTTAGGCCGACAAACAACAACCTGATTCTGTGCTGATTCTGGATGCGACGTGGAGGACCTCCTAGAGACAGTTGGAGAGATCAATTCATGTATATGCGTGCAGTCAGCGTAACTTGATGATGATGGTGGTGATATGAATCTTTCTATGATAAACTCATTTCGTGTCCGGAAGTTTTACACTGAACCGCGTCTTCATTACGAACAAGTTTGAAATCTATCATGTTTCTATTACGTTATAATATTTCAGACTTTGGGAAATGTATGAACCCTCTCATTCCCCGGCTATGGGATAAATAGTACCACCAGAGTCCTTCTACAAGGATGGCTTTGGCATTAGATCGACAAGGAATGTTGATACGTATACTATTAAATAATAAACCAAATCAAACCAAACCAAACATTTTCATTTTGATCTGGGCCATATCCGCCGGATGGATGATGGACGAATCCTGAAGGACATCCTCTTTGCAGAGCTTTCGTCTGCTAAGAGACAGATTGGTTGCCCCCCGCTGCATTTTAAGGATATCTGCAAGAATGACCTCAGGTGCTTTGGCATTACTCCTTCCAGCTGGGAGAATTTGGCTCAGGACCGCCCTAGGTCGAGGCAGGCTGTCTGTAGCGGACTGTTTATGTGTGAAGTCACCCTTGTGCAACAACATGAAGCCAAGAGGTCCAGAAGAAAGCGGTGACAACAATGCATCGGTACAACAACATCTTTAGGGACAGCTTTCACATGCGACATTTGTGTTCGAGAATGTTTTTGAACAGTTGACTTCACAGTCACTGGAGGCGCTGTTACCTCAGGGGCATAAAAACTATATAGTCTTCCGAGACTGCAATGCCGATGACCAACTTTGTTAAGCCTATTTATTAAACCCAGAAAAGGGTTATAATGTTAAAAAAAAATTCTCATGGAAAAAGTGGACTTTTATGGAGAGATAGTCTTTAATGATAAGCAATAATCAAAGGGAGACAATGTTTCTGCAAGACCTATTTAATTGCAAACAGTTTAAATTTTCAAACTCTCAAAGAAAAAAAAATACTAAAATGAATTATTTGTTTACTAAATTAGTTTTTTCCCATTTAATTAAAAATTACTAATTAGGTTTATAATTAGCTCTTCTAGTTAGAGATGAAAATCAATTAGATAATTAGTTAATAATTGCTTAGTTAAGATAAACAATCCAGATAAAAAAAATTAAATCGGTAAAGTGTGCAATTAAATGATCCATCAATTACTTAATTAAAATGGAAAGGGCACTTGTCTGTTCACCGGGAGGACTAAAATATGTTTACTGCCATTATAAGCAGGTGCTAAACTGTATATGATGGTGAGGCTTCTGTTCTGGAGTTTTGAGGAGTTAGGGGTTCCCTTCATTGCAATTACTGACAAGTCCACTTGTTATTATTATCTGTCAGGGTCCCATATATGAGTTAAATAGATATGTTTAAAAATATTCGTATTAAACGGATCTCTTAAGAAACAACTACACAAAAAATGTAAACATGAATGTATTCGAAACGTGATTCGCTAACATCTAGGGATAAAATAACCGAATAAATCATAAGATTTTTAAAATAGGGAGCCACCTTACAATCACCCTGTACATTTATACATTTACACACACACATACACACACACACACACAGACACACACACACACACAAATATATGTATATATATATATATATATATAATATATATATATATATATATATATATTGTTGTGTAGTTGTCTTTTATTCTTTTATTGTATACAGCTCTATCGAATACGAACAATTTTAAACAGATCTATTTGAGCCATAGATTGAACCTGAACAGTAAATAGTACAATAATATATCTGATATTTCCTAGTTTGAGTGGATTTAAATATTTTGTGTTCTGCATTTGTGACCATTTGGCTGCATTAATTAGGTAAATTAAAAAAATAAAAGTAAAAACAAGAATTGACATGTTTAAATTAGTAAATTAATTAATCAGCCTCTTACTAGCTACAAATGGATATTTCATCTAGAATAAGATGTTTTTTTAAACTCTCTTGGTTTTAATTTAAATTACTTTTATAGTGAGAAATATTGGCCGAGTGGTCTTTTGTCACTATCAATTGAACAATGGGGAAGTCTATCCTCTTTTCGCAACACCAGAGATATTGTTTTTGCTGAGATGGAGCGACACACTTATTGACGAGGGCCGGTATCGAACAAAGAATCTTTTGATTCCTCGGCGGATGCTTTAACGACTGAGCTAAACTTTTCTTTCACTAATTCAGTATTCCCCTAAGAGTTTCTTTCTAATACATATTCTAATTATATATAATACAGAACTTGTATAATATAATTCACGACCCATAAGTTAGATCTCTACATTGGACATCTTGCTTTCTTCCCCTAAAATCAGGGTTTAAACTCTTCTTATATATGTTGCACTTCTGATTAATGTTTTTAACCCCATAGAATTATTTTCCTCTTTTATTTGCTTCATTATCTCCCTATTTCATTCACTTTGATTTTATTTTCATATTTTTTTCATATTGTATTTTTGTATTCTTTTCTCGTTTCTTTTTCTACAATACCAATGTTTTCCACGTGGTCTTTCATCCATCCCTTTTATTCTCTCTAACAATTCACGAACAATCTTTTTTTAAATCACAATTTTAGACGACATTCAGCGAACTGTTTTGCGTTCCTATCGTATTTGATATAGACTCTTCCCAAACCAATTCCACAATGAAACTTCTGTTCCACAATTTGAAAAGATGAAAATAAAATGAAAAAAACAAACAAAACAAAACAAAACAAAAAAAAGGCGAAAACCAACAACAACGAAACAAAAAGTAACATGTACACAAGTACTTGGTTATAAATCTAAGAAAAAGAAAATTGCCAAATATTTTGCCGAAGGCAGAGAAAAGGGGAATGGTTTGTTGAAATACTGGAAATCAGGGCGAACAATACCGCCGGCCGTATTTGACTTTTGTTGTAGGTTATTTTGTTTATTGTCGTACGTTCCTAATGTGAGGTAATGGGGGGTGAAATATTTTGAATTTCCCTGCATGCAAAGTTCCATCTCTGAATAACGAAAGTCACTGCTTTTCTTTCTACCCTTTAAAAGAAAAATAGATAATTGCAAAAATATATAAAAATACGACATTTTTCTTCCACACTTTTTTTTCTGTTATTTACCACTATTTATCAATTTAAATCCATTCGCTATTAATTATCATACAGTGATTTATCTAGACTGTTGACCTCACTTGTTATAGTTACTGAACTTCTGCCGTTTTAGCCCCGGGCCAATTTCATTTGTCTGTTATTTAATAATGTCTCCAGAATTTTGAATTGAGCCTGATCCATACTACTAATTGACATATAAATTCTTCCACTAGAGGATTTCTTTGTGGAATTCACAACCAGATCCATTCTAGTAGACATGATATTGGTTAATGTTATACATAAGATGAGATTCTATGAAATTCACAACCAAATTTTCGGAGTTGTAGTACCTGTTAGGGTTCCATCTATGGGTTAAATTAAAATGTGTTAAAAAATTAAGTTTCAAAAATAATTCGAATACCCATCAAGCATGAATAGAACAAAACGTCTTCGGTATGAAATAATCCAACAAGGGTTGACGTGCCTTAAAATCCTACAAACCAACCAAAAACTTGATCGATGCATAAAATAACCCTAGGCAGGTTGACATGCCGTTGATATCATTCATTAAATCATTCAAATAATTACTCCTCTTTCATTGTATCACATAATTTTTTTTCTTTCAATTTGATCTTTCGTGTTTATTAGTTTTCAGTAGATTTGATGGATTTAACACAAAAAACTATATTTTTATAAAGAAAGACAAATATAAGTAATTCAACTAATAACTTGTCCTGTTGAATTATAAACAAATAAAGCAACTTGAAAAAACAAAAACAAAAAAAGGCGAACGGTGCTCACTGAAAATCTCACACAACATGTCACGAATATCTTATATTTAGTTTTTAAAAAAACTTAGTTTAAAAGAAATCTTTTCTTAGAAAATGTGCTGTAATGGCTATGAAAAAATATATGTTGTAAATTTATTTTATCAATATTAAATATCATTCATCGGATGTAAAAAAAAATTAAGCATTCTATGTTTATTTTTCTTCAATGAAATTTATATTCCAATAATAATTGAATTACATATTAGCTGTTGATATATTTTATAATTCAAAGCGACTGCTGCTTTTGCAAAAAGTAATATAAATTTAAAGAACATTTAAGAAAGTTTTCGTCCCATTAAATATAGGTAAGGCATCAATATTTGAAATAAATGATATAAATGTGACGAATACACATGATTAAAATTATTAAATTGATTTAAAGAAAAGATGGAACATAGTATTTCCAAATTAATTTCACTCTGAATGTAAACATCAATATGGTGATAGAATGAATATGTCATTTTCCTATCTAGATAGGACTATTGAAACATGGCAGGGTTCTTAAAAAAAAAGCAATCAGAAAAAGACTACATGAGCCTGTTTATCATCAAGAGGTGTAGACTCTCTCTCTCCTCTCCCCTCCTCCTCTCTCTCTCTCTCTCTCTCTCTCTCTCTCTCTCTCTCCAACCATCTGTCCCGGTCAATATCCGTCCCTCTCGTCCATCGCTCTTGTTAATCCGTCAAAATATCACCCAGATGAATATACATTTTCCTGGTCAGCCAACACAAGTATGTCCATGAGTAGGAGTCCATCAAAAAACGTCGCTGATGAGTTTGTCTATACCTTTTTCGGTTTCCTTCAATGTTTTGTATGATGTTAGTTAAGTGGCCGTTCAACTGTTGTTTCGTAGGCTGATGCGTCCGGGATTCTTTTTTCTTTTGAAACTTGTGTAGATCCGAGCTAGGTTTTTCTCCAAGCACTTTGTTTAAGTCCAAGTGGTGCAACCACGACACAGCTACAGCTTGGATGTCTTAATAAACATACAGCCTGATCGTATCTTATTTAATAACTATTTTCAAGTCGAAACAACAATGTATACTGTTAAATTGTGTCTTTAATTTTCAATTTAATTTAGATGAATTTCACCTACATTTAAACTATGTAAAAACCAACAAACTGTACCCTGCCTTAATATAAATTTTGATTTTAAGAATATATATATATATATATATATATATATATATATATATATATATATATACCAACTCCTCTGCATCAGTAGGATGCAACGCACGCTTAATTTTTAAACAGACGCCTCTCAGTATCAGTGATTATGTAGTCAACCAGCCACGCATTAGGGCTTTTGATTGGCTGAGGTTTAAACCACATGACCTCGCCTAGTCTATAAATATAAGTGGTGTCTTGTAGCTCACCTTATATATCCAAAATATTCCAACAATTTACCCCTAAGCGGAGGGAGAATAATTGGATTCCCAAGTGTATTTTTGCTATGTGAAATACAAACAGCCTCGTCCGGGATTTCAACTCCTTTCACCGTGTCCCTTTCCTACGACGATAACCATTACACAAACACACCAAAATGTTGATATAAAACTATTTTTTTCTTTTTAATTGTTTTTATTTTATGCTGAATTGAAATTTTATTTTTTCCATTGTACATACACGAATACACACTATTTCTAAATGGCTAATGAAAATTACATTAAATTTAGATTAATACTACAAATTGCATGTAGTTTCGATGATTAAATCAAAACTCATGAGATTTATATTTTTATAATTATTATGCAAATAAGAAGATAGTTCTCGAACAGTATGTTTAATAGGCAAGTAAAAGGTAAAACAAGAATAAATGAAATATTTGTGTTGGAAGATTTGCTGTATGGCATTTTTTTTAGGAAAATCCGGGTGGAAAATGAACATCCTAAATAATGAATCGAAAACTGACCTCTGGAATCTGTTTTCAAGTCGTAACTATATATTCATTAAGATTAGTTTTATTACGACATAATGATAAATGGAACAGGAAAAGTGTCTTATGTCGGGTGGGCCTCTATATACGTTTCGGAATCCTGTTATTCATTTCGGTTTAGACAAGGGAATTTGGCACCGACAGGAAATATGTTGCTATTTCAGCCTTGTGGCTAAAATAGATAAGCATATTTTTGTCTAGTCTAAATTTTTGAAAATGTGTAGCGTATTCACCGACGACTGCTATGTCGGTGGTGGAGAGGCGAAACACAAAAATACAACTCATCTCAAGTTTTAGGACCTCTGTTATTTTATTGTCTACGTTCAGTTTCTGAGGCCTTGGAAGCAGGTGGCTAACGGACACAACTTGCGGGGAAGTTACTTCTTTGTACTTGGGAGCGGCTCTTATCTCGTACCTTTGATTCGTTCTCCGTTCTCCGTTCTCTGTTCACACAAACTTTTCTCCTCATACCCCAGCCACCAAAAGACAGCGAATCATGAAATCTATCATATAGAATCAAAATGATACGAATGAAATCGTCTATTTTTCTATAAATAATGTCTAACAAAATTAAGAGGAGAGAAACGACGAGATGTCATGGCATTCATTAATTCAAAGTAGCAATTGCTAGTTACTCTGTTCACCTTGTATCTTTGATTAGTAAACCTATATCTCTAAACTTAATACTCGTTATGTTTCTTTCTGTTATTTTCTTGTTAACTTTGATACTCAAGTTACGACAAAATCCGATCGTCTATTATTGGGTTTTACAGAACAACCCAAAACTACTTCCGTATCGCATGGGTGATATGCGATAGACCACTGGAAAAGATGTTGGACTTTGTCAACTTGTATTCTTTGCTGCTGCTGTCTTATTTGATAACATATCTATTCACACCCGTTAACATTCTCTTCCAATAGTTCATTCAATTTTACGAGGTTTTCTTATCATTATTTTTGCTAAATGCTGTTATTTTCTTTTCTTTAACATCTTTATATATCATTATTTATTAAGCAGGTTAATCTTTCGGTAGTAGCACCTCGCATAAAAAAGCATCTGTACGACTTCTCACCTTCTATCACATAAACCATCCAAGTAAAATGAACAAGTCATGCTAAGTGCTGCTGGAGAAGGCAGAAATAAATAATAAGGGACGTTTTCCTTTGGAAGCCTACACATGGGCGCACCAATTTAGGCCAATCAGCAAAAATATATATTGATCCGCCCTGAACGGATACTGGATGCCGTCTGGAAGACGTACCAGGACGGATAGTGTGTATGTGAGGGGGGAGTAAGAAAGATAGAGAGAGAGAGGGGGGAGATAGATAGATAGATAGATAGGGAGAGAGAGAGAGAGAGAGAGAGAGAGAGAGAGAGAGGGTCATGGTAATCCATGCTGTTACCTTGATCTGATGAACATGGTAATGATTTATTAAACTTAATTTATTCTAGTAGAAGGACGATAATATTGAAAACAAAAATTATGGAACCCCTAGTGAAGATTCCATGTATTCATGTAATTGTTTTGTATGATTTAATTTTTTGTCCATTTTAAGCCACTCTCTGAATACTATTATGCTTTTTTCTTTCTTTTCACATTTTATTTCATTTGCTTCCATATATACCTGATTGATTTACCAATACCTTCACTTCATATTTACCAATTCCATACTTATTCCTTTTTCTTCCTATTCTAATTTTTATACTTTTTCTTTTACAGTTCCTTAACATTTCCATAATATTTTTTTTATAGTTACATCTTTTTTCCAACCGCTTTCCCTTTTTTCACCAATATGATACTAATTTTATATCCTTCTTTCCTTTTATAAATTTGTATTTTGTTTTCATTTATTTAATTGTTATTTCCTACATTAATTCCATGTTTTGTTTTTTTTATCTTCTTTCTTCTTATTTTTTATTCTTCCTTTTCTTTTCCTTTCTTTTGATTCTGTCCTCTTTCTTTCTTATTTTCCTTCTTTCTTTTCGTTCATTTTATGTGCTCTTTTATTCTTTCTTTTAGTCCACTTCATTTGTTCCATTTCTTACTTTCTTTAGTTCTTCCTTTCTTTTGAGTTTAATTCATTGTTCTTTCTTTGTTTATGTCTTTGTTTGTTTCTTTTATTTTTTCGCTCACTTCATTCTGTCCTTTGTTTTTCTTTCTTTCTTTATTTTTATTCTCGTTATTATATTATCTTCATTTATTTATTTCTCTCTTACTTTCTTTCCATTTCTTTTGGTTCACATCACTTTTATTCTGTCTTTCTCTTCTCTTCTTTTTGTTCATTTATTTCTTTACTTTTTATTTATTTATTTAGGTACACTATATCAAATAAGCCTTCCTTATTTCTTTCTATCTTTCTTTCTTTCACTTTATTTTGGTGCATTTCATTATGTTCGATGTCATTCTTTCTTAACTTCTTCGATTTCTTTCTTTTGGTGAATTCTTTCTTTCTTTCTTTCTTTCTTTCTTTCTTTCTTTCTTTCTTTCTTCATTTATTTATTTATCTATATATTTCATTTAATTCGCTTCATTCACTTCCATCTATGTCGTTCTTTTTTCTTTGTTTTGGTTCACTTCATCATGATCTCTTTCCTTATTTCTTTTTCTTTTAGGTCCCTTCATTCTGCCATCTTTCTTTCTCTCTTTCTTTCTCAACTTGTCTTTCTTCTGTTCTTTTTTTGTCTGTCATTCTTTTCTTCGCCTGACTACCCCTCAGCAATAACTGTCCAATGTCAGGAATCAAAATCGTTCTTTGGAATCCTTTCCCTCACCATGCCATTACTCAAAGAGACGACATTTTTCACTCTGTCAATGGCCTCTGCTTTAACGGTCTCTGTTTCTGACTCCAAGAATTCCTTAGGGATATCATCCTTCACACATGACACATACACCACTGAAGAATAAGAATTTTGCCAGTGATTAACAGCTCATTGTGGATCTAAACAGATATTGTTGGAGAATGTATCAGCTGTCTGC
>CM042137.1:4934597-4952097 GCA_023376005.1 Doryteuthis pealeii
ATATAATTGTTTTTTTGTTTTATTACAGTTACATAGATGCATTTTGATATGTTTTAGTAATATACAGTCCCTAGATATGCAATGGGCTAGACGGGCGGTCGGAGAGGCCCCCTCCGATCAATCGGCTGGTCACGTCAAGCCCTAGCACCTATATGATTTTCTCAACCCTATTGCCTTTATGGCAAGCCCCAACCCCTTTTTATCATATGGATGCTAGAAGGCGGTGGCTGCGGGTCTACATGTCCTGGGAATGACGTTAAACTCTATCTGATGGTGAGGTTCCAGTTTTGGAGGTTTGGGGAATGTGGAGCACACCTTTATCACCATTGCTCCCTGGTCCATTCTGACCCGGAGTGGTAGTACCTGTTAGTGTCCCATCTATGGGTTAAATAGAAAAATGTATTCATAAAAAATTGTATTATCCATTTAAGAATTGATTTATTTCAAAACTTTATTGGCATTAAATGACCCACTGAGGTTGATATGCCGTAAAACAAAACAAACCAAACCAAACCAAACTAGATATGCAAGTCAGCCGCTCACAATTGCACTCTTGGCAATTGCATCCATACAAAACTATTCAACCCATGATCATTCTAGAACACACACACACACACACACACACACACACACATACACACACACACACAACTGCGCGCGCTATGCATATGCATGCTTCCTACGCATGTTTGTGTGTTTTCGTATCCAGTAGATGCTTGGTTTGTAGTTAAAAATATCTTGCTGTAAGTCTGCGTACATTGAAGTCTTCGACCCTCATCGGGATTTTGCGCACGTCACCGCTCCGAAATTGCACAGATAAAAGTTTCGATTGGCTGGCTTCGTGGTTAATCGTTTCTAATCACCCAGCGACAAAGGCGTCAAAACGTGAAAAGTTCTGACGACAGCAAACGATAAAAAAAATAAAAATAAAAATAAACAAAAACAACGTGTGAATCGTTCAGTTTTTTCTTGCAAATAACCAGCCGTTAAGTTACAAAGAATATATTATAAAGATTCTTGAAAAAACTCTCACGTACAACAGAGAGAATCACAAGAAGAGGTTGATAGAGATAGATATTAAGTTACTAAGTGAAGTGAACAGAAATATATGAGATTCATAAATATATATATATAATTAAAAATATATGAGAAATATAAATATATAAAATTATATATACACATATATGAATAAAGTTAGATACTAAGATACTATGGTAAGAAAGTAAGAACACATTGGGATTGATAGATAGCTAGATAGCTATCTATCAATCTGTGGTCGAGAATGTTTTTCAAACATCGAACTTCACAGTCACAGGAGGCGCTGGAACTTCAGGGGCACATAAAAACTTTCTAGTCTTCCGAGACTGAAATGCCAATTATTATTATTATTATTATTATTATTATTATTATTATTAGATAGCTAGATAGATTAGATAGAAAAATATGTGTTGTAGTTTGAAAGTTTTATTGTATTATGCTCGATGTACACAATAAGCATGGAAAGATTAGCTTTAATATCATGAATATTATATGTGAAATGAAATATTGCAATCTACTAGACAATGTTTTTATCGTTATATACAGCGCACACAAATACAGACAAACACACACAAACACAAACAAGCACACACATATATATTTAATTGTACATACACAGACACACACAAATAATTGGGAAGGGTATGAATACAACTATTCTCCCTCCAGCTATGAGGAAATAGTTGGGCAGACTGGGCCTTTGTTAGGCAACCAGTCTAGGAGAAAGAAAACTCTGAATTCAAGCCTGTTAAACTTCACTTAAGAAATTGACCTTGTGTCACATCTTTCTCGAGCGGAGGGGTTGGTACATATATTCATAGTCATACATTGATAATGATATCTATATAATATAGAATGGGCCCATATATAGATATACTCACTATATATAGAGAGAGATAAATTTTGCACGTATAACTATATATATATATATATATATAATATATGTGTGTGTGTGTGTGTGTGTGTGTGTGTGTTCGTGGTTGCGTATACGTGTGCGTCTGTGTGCGTCTGTGTGTATATGTGTGTGTGAGCTGAAAGAAAACATTATTTCAACACATCAAATATATATTTACCATACTCAAGTTATGGAAAAATATAAATGATATCCCGTATATGCTAACACATACAGATCAATACACACATATCTCCCAAATAAGGACGGTATGAACACTAATGGGCTTCCATATTGAGACGTTTTTTTTTTCACTGGGCGTTAACATAGGTATGTACTCTCTCGTGTATAATTCCTTACAGATTGCAATTGCATTATTCCACAGAGATGAGTTTGAAAATTTCATAAGAATATCAATTACCTATTTCCAAACACACACACACACACAGAGAGAGAGAGAGAGAGAGAGAGAGACAGACAGACAGACAGACAGACAGACAGACAGAGACAGAGACAGAGAGAGAGAGAGAGAGACACGCACACACACATACATACACACACATAAACACACACACACACATACATACACACACACACACACATACACACACACACACACAAAACACTAATCCACAAATACTGAGCTCAACTACAAACAAGCCACATTATTAACCTACTTTATTTGCCTAACGTTGCCGTAACTTCAATCAAAAGTCTACCTTTAGAAAATTAAAAATTATCACCAATTCATTTCAAAAACGTAGTCGGCATTAAATCACCCATTGAGTTTGATGTGCCGTAAAACAAGAACAAATCAAATCAATCAAAAGTCTATTAGCATAGCCGATAACCAAACAAAGCTCTTAGTTAAGACATTAAAAAACCTTAACAATAATTGTTACTACTTATTATAAATGTGCCTATAATATGCACAAATACTATAGATATAAACAAAGTTGAATACAATCTGAACAAAAGGTTTTTGTTGAGACATTAACAAAGTTATGTGGAAACAAGTTGGGTATACATATCGAGTAATCAAACTGAGTAATGGTTACAATGGTCTATTCTTAAGTGTTTTTTAATATTAGCCAAGATTTGGAACACTTGTTTATATTATTCTATGATATGCACTGTTAGAGTTTGATATGTTTGGAATATGCAAGTAAATACGACAGAATACATCAATGTTTTAACCACGTCGTTTTTTTATGGTATTGTTGAATTTTGATTATGTTACAGTATTTTTGAAAGTATGAATAAATGTTTGAATGTTTTCTCTTTGGAGGTTGAATAACTTTAGTAGATTTTGTAGATTAGCATATCCAAAAGTCGGGAGTCGTTCACTACACTTACTATATAATAAATTACTAAAATCCTCTGATAATACTAATTCGTTCATCACTCAGGTATGTACGGTATAATGAGTGTATATGAAGAGAGAATAAACCTTCTGATGTTAACTTACGTATCAAAAATTTATTAACAATGAATTTGATACACAACGGATGCTAGAAAAGATCAGTCTTGAAGTGCATTTTTCTCATTTTGAATTTGTACATTTCTAAGTGGCTGGTCATGCGTCCTATTTCGTGAATATCTGGGTCCGTGAGCTCGCAATTGGGCGAATGTAAACATATATATTACTACTCATTTTTCAGTTGTAAATTTATATATGGCAGGAAAAATGAAAATAATACTAATATTATGTAGAAAATAGAAAAACAAAGTATTCCAAAGAAGATGAATGTATTCGAGATGGTGAAGTCAATGTTAAAATATTTCGCTTTTTATTAATCATAATCATGACATTAAGATGGAAAAAGCTTTGTCATAAGAGTAATGATATATTTTTGAATAACGGAAGATGAGAACGTGTTTGCAGAAAAATGGTCATAACCATTTGGCAGCGTTCCTTTTCGAAAATGTGATGTGATTCGTATAAGTGAGGACGTTTAAAATATGTGACATATTTCTAAAAGATGGAATAGATTAAAAGATGAGGAATTAGTTATTTCTTTGAAATTTGTGAGAAACGTAGAAATAAAGGAAAAGAAAAGAAAAGAAAGAAAAAGAAAAAGAAAAAGAAAAAGAAAACTAACATACCATACAAAATTAAGTACAAATCTTATTAATATCAAACGTGAATATATTACCATCGACAATTTTATATTATCAAGTAGTTCGATTTTATGTATATAAATTCAGTGACCATGAGAATATGTGAGAGCATAGAATTGGAATAAATTTGATTCATAAGGCTAAAAGAAGTGTGTGAATTTGTATGAAGAAATGATTAATTAATGTTTGATATATTGTAACTATTTAGGACTAGTTTACCCAAGAATGGAGATAGATTGAAAAAAAACATGGTCGTGGTTTAACGGAAGTTAAGAGTGACATTGCAAGTTTATATTGTTATATGTTATTATGTCTTTTCTTTATGTCGTCCCTCTTCGCTTTCTTTTCCTGCATTTTTTCCTTTTTTTTTTTTGTAGCGCGCGCTGTTAGCTGGGGAGCGACCAATTCCATCCGTCGAGACCGTTTTCAATTGGCTGGCATCATGAACAAGAGAAAATTCCGTTGCGTTTTATTTTACTGATACTATTGAAAATGACAGCACTGAGGAAGGGTGTAATGGCGTGTGTTGAAAACGCTGCCAGCCTTATGGTTTGACGCGTTCTCTTATATCTCATGACATTCTGTGAGAATGTAACTCATGGAATTGGGGGAGAGAAACAGAATAAGTAAATAAAGGAAAAAGGATACAAAAAGAGAAAATAAAAATGTAGCAAAATAGTGACGCGAAAGAACCGAAAAACAAATAGAAGGGTGTGTATATATATATATATATATATATATATATATATATATATATATATATATATAGTGAGAGAGAAAGTGTGTGTGTGTGAGAGAGAGCGTGTACTAATTGATTTCTTGCGTTTTACGCGATTTTATGAATGGCATGTCAATGGTATGTGAATGCAGAAAAGAAATTCAAATAGCTTACTTCAGTTGGGCACAAGGTTATGAGGAGTAATGTGTTCAATGTATATAATTTAACGAAGGTACGTGAGACCAGTTTTATGAAGAACATCTAAATGTATCTGTGTGTGTAAATGCTTAACCGTAGATATGAACAATGAAACAAGATTTCCTATTTCATTGTTCATATCTACGGTTAAGCATTTACACACACACGAGGCCATTTCAAATCCTGAACGAGGCTGATTGTTTATCATCTACAGTAAAATCCCATGGGAAAGGTATGAAACCAGCTGTTCTCTCTAAAGGTATGGGTAAATAGCAGGTTTGACTGGGCTCTTTAACCTCGGTTAGGCAATTGATATAGAAAAAAAGTATGAATTCAATCCTTTCAAACTCCACTTAAGAAAGTGATTTTGTGTCACATCCTTCTCGTCCGGTGGGTTGGTATATATATATATATATATATATATATATATATATATATATATATATATATATATATATTGTGATGGAAGTCAATGGGGTAAAATACCTTCACCCCAATTGATTCCGGCTTGTATCTTCTTCATGTTGGTTGGATAAAAAATGGTATGTCTGAAAATTGTATGAAAAGAGCAGGAATCTGTTGATGAGGAGGACTTCAAGTATAGCCAGTTGCAATTCATTGGATGAGGATGCCAAAATCGAGAAGATTTCGGGCTTATCAGCTGCAGCACAATCAGGATTGTCCAACAGGTGTCGCTAAATGTAGAAGGTGAATGTGAATTACTTGGTGGAGAAGAGTGGTCAAAGTTGTTGTTACGGATATACGATGGAATGTGTTGGTTTATTCTGACCTCCAGTCTTTGGGTAGTGGTATTTTACCCCACTGACTTCCATCACAATATATATATATATATATATATATATATATATAAATGACAATATATATATACATAAGCAAACATATACTAATATACGTACAAGCATACACACACACACACACACACACACTCACACTCACACACACATATAAATATGCATATATATATATTGAGGGAGGGATTACTAATCGATCTTTTAATATTTACGAAAGTAGTGCGAATTCGTGAATAATGATGTATGAATACAGAAATGAATTTTTTTTTAAACTTAGGTCAGCTTAGAACAAGGCCTTTAGAGTGTATGGATTTACCAAGCCCTTTGACGATGAGCAAGATGTGTCACAAATTCTTTCTTTTTAAACGGAGTACCATTGGCTGGTATTTAGTATTCCCTTCATCTTGATCCTTTGCCTCAGCAAGACAAGAAAGTACAGTCTACCCTACTATTTTCTCACAACAAGAGTCGAGTGAAAAATGTACTCTGTGTAGAGGACAATATTTTAACAACAGATTTTCTCTCGAGTGAGTTGCTAGACTTAAATAACAATCTAGTACAATGTTAGAGTTGTGGTCCTATTCTGATGTCATTGAAATATACACTCTTTTATGTTATCCAGGACTGGGACTGTCTCTCCCTATACCTTAAATTGAAGTACTATGAAATATTTTGTTGGCTACTACTTTTTATGCACTGGATAGTGGATACCAGTTAAAAGGAAAATATAGAACCCCCTATAATACACATTATATTATATATAATATATATATATATATATATATATATATATGTGTTGTGTGTGTGTGTGTTATGTGTGTGCGTGTGCGTGTGCGTGTGTGTGTTGGTCAATTAGTAGTAGTGAAAGGTAATTAATCAACACCTAACTTAATTTACACATCCACCCCATATTAGCAGCAGTTACAATAGGAAACGATGACCACTACTGTCCTCCCATTCGAAACCAAGGATACTTATCACTGACAAAAAGAGAACATGAGTCCTCATCTCACATTCTGAAAAAGATCGTAAAACCCGAAACGTTATAGTGTCGACATTACCATCAAGAATATATATTCATCCTTTGAAATCTCCCGTGTTCTCTACATTCTTCCACATACTGGCTGGTGGATTTCCTTATTTTATACCCATTTATATATATATATATATATATATTATATATATATATATATATATATATATATATATATATATAATATAGCAAGCTTGGTAGATCCTTGCGGAGAGCAAAAACCCAGCAGAAAGTTTGATTGTAAAAATATACTACCAAACATCAGCCAGGAAGAAGAAAAATTTTTGAAAAAAAGAAATGACCAAGATATTCGTACCAACAAAAAATAATCTATTGGTACAGTATTTGGCCAAAAGAAAAAAATTTATATGTTTATATATGTATATAAGATACATATATATTCATATAACCGCTAGGAGAAGCTAATATGTAAAAAGTGCTCGATACCTAAGTAGAGCCAAGTAATAAAGATAATCTAATGAGTCAGACGAACCTACTATTAGTTTCGCATAAAGCTCTTCAGGGCTAAAATCCGACTCGAGTCGGATTTTAGACCTGAAGAGCTTTATGCGAAACTAATAGTAGGTTCGTCTGACTCATTAGATTATCTTTATTATATATATATATATATATATATATATAGAGAGAGAGAGAGAGAGAGAGAGAGAGAAAGGGAAAGAGAGAGTGAGAGAGAGAGAGAGAGAGAGAAGATAGATATATAGATAGATAGATATTTTGTGTTATTTACTTTTGGATTCTTCCCCAACTAGTTTCGAACTTATTATATAATATATAATTATATATATATATATATATATATATATATATATATATATATATATATATATGTGTGTGTGTGTGTGTGTGTGTGTGTAGATAAAAGGGTATGAAAACACACAATACGGTTAAAATGAAAATATTGAACAATATTTCGATATATATATATATATATATATATATATATATAATATAATATGTGTGTGGTGTGTGTGTGTGTCTGTCTGTCTGTCTCTCTGTCTGTCTGTGGGGAAGGCACTAGGCTAATGAGGTTTTATTAGGTTTGGGAGTAATTCATTTTAAGTTAGACGTGAGTGACCAGTGTCTCATTTTTTAGACTATATATGTGTTTATGACGCACATTTTATTACCAGGACAGGTAATTAAATTTCATATTAAATCCAAATGAATTAAAAGTTTTTAAATTTAGTATCTATTAGTAGTCCCATCTTTCAACTGCTGATTTTATGTTAATGTTGTTTTTTTTAATTATTTTCTATTATGATGAATTTATCACCAATGCTAAAATCGTGACCCTTTGATTATGTGTTGGTAATTGTTTAGTCTTAAAAGTTAACATTCTGACTTTGTTCTACTGGCTGCGTGTACATTCCAGTTAGTAATTACATTTTGACTTTTTTACATTTCATTCATGGTAAGTTTTAAAAGTATTTCTAATTAAAAAGTTAGTGAAGGAGTTGGGTGATTTTAGATGTTCCTAACATAGGTTGTTCTTAATATCAGATACTAGGCAAAATCAAGTTGATTTAATAGGGGTTCTTATTGATTACTTTATTATCTAGTATGCTGTTGCTTCCTTTCATTTCTCTGGGCCATATATATATATATATATATATATATATATATATATATATATATATATATATATATATATATATATATATATATAAGTAAAAAATAACAAAAGACTTAGAGGATTAGCATTATAGTCTATTTCAGAGAGCTTAGACAAATAGTTTAACCCTCCCGACTCCGATCATCAGATGAGTCGGGAGAGTTAGACACTTTATCTAAGCTCCCTGAAATAGACTATAATTCAAAATCTCTAAGTCTTTTGTTATTTATTTATTTATATATTTGCTCTGTAACTCTAACATTAAGAGCACACATTGAGCTCTCAAACTGCGATAGTTTTTTTTTAAATAAAACCCTTGTGTCGTAAGGAAGACTTGTCTGGACTTCGATATATATATATATATATATATATATATATATATATATATATATATATATATATATATATATATAAGGAACCGTTTAATGCGATGAGCACACACGTGTAGTCGACTGTAAGTAATCGGTATCTCGATTAATTCAGTGGATTTAAACCTGAAGATCCTTATGGTGAAACACGAGTAGGTTATCACTTGTACCTATATTGTTATATATATATATATATATATATATATATATATATATATATTGGAGGCGCGTGGTGAATGGTTAGAGTCGTAGGAAATGGAATCGTTGAATCGAGTTCAATTCCTGGACGAAGCTGTTTGCATTTCACATAGTGGAAATACCCTTGGGAAAGGTATGAATCCAATTTTCCATCCAGCTATGGGCAAATATCAGGACAGACAGGGCTCTTTAACCCTGGCTAGGTAACCTTTCTAGGAGAAGGAAAACTCTGAATTCAAACCTGTTAAACTCCGATTAAGAAATTGACCTTGTGTCACATCCTGCTCGCGCGGAGGGTTTGGTATATATATATATATATATAGAGAGAGAGAGAGAGCAAGATGAATATTATATATTATGAAAGTACATTTCTTAATCTATCCGTATATATATATATATAATATATATATATATATATATATATATATATATATATATCTAATAAGCTGAAAAACTGTATAATCAGAAACACGGTTTGACCCATAATATTTCTACAATTATTATAGCTCCATGTTTAGGATATATTGAACACACTGGATAAATTACTTCTGTCTCTGCATCGGAATTGCTAAAACAGCAAACCGACATATATATATATATATATATATATATATATATATATATATATATATATATATATAAATAAATATTAAAGGAACTGAGACCTGACTGATGAGTCGATTGCGTTTCCATCCGGGCTGGAGGTAGCCTGCAAATATCTAGCCACACTGAAGAGACGTAATACGTCGAAACACAGTGTCTCTGGGGGACTGTTTTGCTCCCCATTCCCTAGTGGGTTGAACACTTTAGGGGGAATTTCACTGACAACCGCCAACTAAACCCCACTTGTAGGTGACGATGGCCGAGTTGTCAGACGAGCCTGACTGATGATGAATCGATTGGGTTTCCTTCCCGGCTTGGTGTAGCCTGCAAATTTCAAGCCACACCGAAGAGACGTGATACGTCAAAACACCAGTAGGATGGGACACAATGTCAAAGTAAAGCTGGTCCACCTTCAGGATTTTATCTTTTAGACTAGTTGGCCAAGGTGAAAAATCCAGTCTGACCTGCTTGGACAGAACAGTTGAACTTATATATTTCTCAAGGGCATTACGGTAATGAGAAATATAAACAGAATTTGAACTCGGGTCAACGATTCCATTTCCTATGTAGATAACCGTTACGCTAAGCGCGGCTACATATATCTATGTATGTGTGTATTTAGGATGAAATTACATGAGAGGCCATTTGTCAGAGAAGAATGTAGTAAATGTATGAATGATTTAATTGAAAAAATGTCCGACAAAACGGGAAAAAATCTGACGGGAAAAGCATCGTTTGGTATATTTATCTATTTGATATAATGTTTTGCTATTTTATAAGATTTATCTGACAATTATTTAGAAATAATTCATTTTGTTGAAGAGAATAGCGGAAAAAATAAATTGGCTATGTGGTTGTTTGTTGTTGTATGAGTGGGTGAACGCAAATTAATGTGTTATATAATAAGTGTTAGTCTGTGCTCACAACAGTATGTGTGATTGAATGAGATATAAATTACGTTTGTTGCATAGAAGTGTATCAGCATATCTCAGTAATGTTAAAATATCAATGATTAAATAAGCAATCAAATGAAAATATGTTTACGTGTGGTACGTGGACTGTATATATTTGTGTGTTTTAAGACTCTAATGGTGATGACTAGTAATACGATTATGATTAAAGTTAAATTTCAAAAAGATTAAAAGAAAACAAGTTTTCTAATAATAAATAGACAAGAATAGACTGAGATAGATAGATAGATAGATAGATAGATTAATTAATTCATTCATTCATTCATTGAATAAATTAAGCTAAGTGACAAGATATTCAATCTTTTTTTCTGAATGTTTGAGATGAGGCGTGAAGATTAGTATTATCTGCGTTATTCGGAATATTGTCCCCATCTTCATTGTTATTTGTACAACGTTTCGGCCGATATGCCCTCTGGCCTTCTTCAGGTCCAATTGGACACATGGCCGAGTGGATTAGGTAGTTAAGTTAAGACAGTTCTAAGTGACAGTTATCTCTGGAACCCGAGTTCAATCCTGAGTGAAAGCAGTTAGAAAAATAATTAATTAAAACAACTCCTACCCCAGCTATGGTTAGCGGAATGAGAACAGGATACCCCCGTGACTAAATAAAGGGTTAGGTTCAAAGTTCCGTGATGGCTCCCGAATACGACAAGAAAGTTCCCGATCGAAAGAGGTTCCAGTCCGAGAAGTTCCCGAGTCTGAGAAGATTCCCTATCAGACAAAAAATACCTGAAGAAGGCCGGAGGGCATATCGGCCGAAACATTGTTACAGTAACACTGAAGATAGGGACAATAGTCCAATAACGCAGATAATACTAATATTCAATCTATTTATATTGTCCTCTCTTTCATTCTGGTCTTGCTATTTAGTGGACAGACTGGTAGATAATAATAGATAGATAGATAGATATGAACAGACCAAGATATAAGATAGATAGTTTGATATGAAACTGACTAAGATAGATAGATAGATAGATAGATAGATAAAGATTGGTTGAAATTAAATACTGGCTGACAGTGTAAAGAATGCACTCTAAGGTGGGCTGACGCCTTGCTCTTTATATTGACAAATAGATAGATGAAAATGTACTTAGACAATAGCTTAAGATTTAATAGAAAAGCATAAGCGCGGTATAATGTATATTCATAGGAAATGGACTTTCCCCCGAGTTCAAATCTTGACGTGGCAATTGCATTTCACTTAGCGCTAATACCTTGGGGTATAATCCTACCTCCCTCCAACTATGGGAAATAATAGAGCAGACTGGGCTCTTTAACCTTGGTTAGGCCACCCGTCTAGGAGAATGAAACTCTGAATTCAAACCTGTTGAACTCCGCAAGAAATTACCTCTGTCACATCGTGGAGGGTTTAAATAATGCAATCTTTCTTTCTTTGTAAGTTGAGCTGACTCCCAAAGTAAATAGTATCCATCTTCCTCATTAATAGATATACAATAGATAGTAAAATTGTACTTAGTGATTAACAGTGTAAAAAAAGTCATACAAAGTTGAGCAGAATTCTAAATATATAATCTTCACCATGCTATTTTGATAGATAGATAGATAGATAGAAGATTATTTTAAAAATATACGTTGACACTGGCTTCACAGTATGAATAAATGTCATCTGTAAGTTGAGCAGAATCTAAGATATATAATCTTCACCATGTATTTTTGATAGATAGATAGAAATAGATAGATAGATAGATAGATAACTATTTAAAAATATACGTTGACACTGCTTCACAGTATAATAAATATCATCTGTAAGTTAGCAGACTTCAAAGAAAAATATTTTTCATCTTGTCATTAGATATAAATAAAATAGATTGATAGATAAACATGAACACACAGATAGATAGATAGATAGATAGATAGATAGATAGATATGAACACACTGATAGATAGATAGATAGATAGATAGATAAATGCATGTTTGCTATATGTAGATAAATCGATAAATATACAGACAGCAAAAACGCTTTCGATAAAGGAGATTGCAACGGTAAGACATTCAAACTTATTGCCTCATTCCTCTGTGTACGCAATGGCAATACCTTCCGTTATGCTCCTGTCATTTTCACGGAACGAAACGGCTGCGACCATTCCACTTGTCTTAATCCATTATCGAAAATATTCAGCAGACATCCTATATGGCTCGATGCTTTTTGCGTTTGTAGACTCCATTAAATATCGTCTGCCTCTTCATCCAACATGACATGCAATCCTAGCAAAAATAGAATTATTTATATCTTCTCTCGCATTTATAGATTATTTTTAGTATCGCCTGTTCTTGATATCTTTACCAGTAGATTTTTCTTTTTTCTTTTTTTCTTTACTTCCTTCAAACACGTTAAAGAGACGACCTGTCCATTATATACAAAGTTAGTGAAGATTTTCTTCTCTTCTTCTCTTCTCTTCTTCTTCTTCTTCTTCTCTTCTTCTTCTTATTATTATTATTATTATTATTATATTATTATTATTATTATTATAATGCCGATAAAATATTTCATCTGATATCAAAGATAATACTTTTTATCAAAATATTCGTTTATGTATCCGTGATTTCGCTGGTAGAATCTAATGAATTTTCATTCAGGCTAACGATTAAACAACTAATCTCGCTGATTAATAAAAAATAGTTCCCATTGTATTTTTGTCCTGATTAAACAGTTTCCTTTTTAACGCTTTCTTTTACTGTTGCAATTTTTAACTCGAAACTCATATATCAAATTCATCAATAGTTTGTTCTATATTGTCAAACAAAATTAACAATTATAGCTTAGATAACTGCAGCCACAATGTTTATCTACTTAATACTATATTCTATTAGGAAATTATTTCATACAGATACGTATAAGCTCTTAATTTTTCTATCATGATTTGTATTCTCTTATATTAAGCAATATAATATCATTGTTATCAAATTATCGTGAATTGTTTTATTTTTAACGGTACGAGAAATCGATATATTCCACCACCCACTATTACATTAAACATATCTATATATCTCATTTAGCATGAATGTTGCTGAATACAGTACCTAATTATAAAATTACGGTTAAATCACGCTGAAAGCACGGTTCAACGTTATACAGAAAGCGCGTGTTTTAATACTTAATTGTGTGACCATTTATGCAACAGCGGGTATTGAAACAACCTGAGTCTATTGTTTATTAAAAGGATTTTATTTGGCATTAAGTGAACCGAAAGGCGTTGATATGCCGTTAAACAAAGAACAACTAACCTAAATATTAGAAACTTGGTTAGGCAACCAGTCTAGAAGAAGGAATCACTGAAGTCAAACCTGTTAAAACACTGCTAAAGAAATTGCTTTTTTGTGGCATCCAGCTGGTGTGGAGGGGTTGGTAATATGTACTACTGTCTACATTTCATTTCGTGTTAATGCTCTTGCGAAAGGCATCAGTTCAACTATGAGTAACTCGTAGGGCAGACTGTGTTCTCTAAATTCAAATCAATTTACTTCCATGAAAGATTGAACCTGTATCATTTCTAGCCCGCGATTCTTGCTTCTGAAAACAATATTGTCTGTCCATTGTGTTTTGTTGTTGTTGTTACACGTCGTTACGTCTTCTTCTTCTTTTCTTTTTCTTCTCTTCTTCTTCTTCTTCTTCTTCTTCTTCTTCTTCTTCTTTCTTATTCTTTTATTATTATATTATTATTATTATTATATTATTATTATTATTATATTTTACTCCTTTTGAGTTTTCACATCAGCATTAGTCTTTCACTGGAATCTGAGTGACAGCAAGTCTCCTCAGGTCTCCAGGACTCTTCTGTATTCTGAAAGATTGCAGCAGTGCAGTGTTCTGAATGTTTCAATCCTTCCTCTGATTCCCAAACTTTCCAAACCCCTTTCCAATCCTTTGGGATTGTTCCAAGTGCACCAACTACAATTGGTATCACTTTCACTTCATATTCCATAACTTTTTCAGTTCTCTGGCAAGGTCCAGATATTTGTCCATTATCTGAAGAGGAAGAAGAAGAAGAATATATGAAATTTCAATTGAAAGTACGCATCAGAATCTTGAGTACAAATTTTATCTTCAATTAAATATTTTCAAAATCTTGCAAACTGCAATATCCGTCCGTAAAACACATCATAAGATATGAGAAATAATACGAACAAATGATGTAAACTACTGGATAAACAAGAACGAGCTCATAAGTGACATTAACCTGTGGATAGCTTCACATGGACACCTCAACGTAGGCCGACTAGCCAAAACCCACATCAATCATCTATGCAGAGATTCTGAATGATTGTGTATGTCTATAGATTTCTGGATAATTCGTTAAATCCATACACGGTGAAGGCTTTTTGACTTAAAAATAAAACTATTTTCACTTTATCTGGTGGTACATCCCTTGTACAAGATAACTGTCACCCGAAACTCATCAATGCGGCCAAAGTTGCTGGTTTTGTGTGTTAAATGTTATGAAAATATCTGAATTCGGAAGTGGTTCATTGAATAATTACACAGATTATCGACTATCAAGCGAGAAGTGCCAAGATCCAACAGTGTCTGGCCAAATATCTAATATTCCCTTCTTTGGTATTTTCATATAACAATTGCGATGGGGTATGCCCGTGACGTAGTGGCTAACTTGCTGGGCTAGTCAATAGAGCGTTCAGCTGGGAACCTCATGGTTCCTGGTTCGATACCGGCCCTCGCCCACTCAGCGTATGAGTAGCTGTGGGATCTGTGTGGTAAAGTGAGGAGATGATGGTAGGTGTGGCACTCTACTTCAGACGCTAAAAAGCAATCTCCTCGGTATAGCGTTAGTGAAAAGGGGATAGACTCTCGCTGTCTGGTTGATACCGACTTTAGGCCACCCCGACGACTTTACTTACTAAGCGAGTTAGAAATCCAATCAGCTGTTTCATTCAGTTTTGGACTTATACCCTTCGGAAAGATATGACACCCTCATCCCCCACCTGTGGATTAAATAATACCACTGCTCTTATTCTATAAGGATGGATTTGGCATTGAATAATCCTAGAAGTGTGATACGCCAATAAACAAAGGAAACCCCCTTCATAATAATGGGTAATCCCAGAGGATAGAAATAGAAAAAATCGAGTTATAGTTTCGTATACTGAAGGCTGTTTCCAATATTTCTCGTTTTGGAAACCAGAACTCGTCACTAACATTTTAGAAGAGACTAGAAGCGGCTACCCAGTGTCACCTGGGTAGAGGAGAACAACAAAGAAAAAGTGGTGTAATCGTTAGCAAGTTAGTCTTGCTTGTTCCTTTACTACTGAATACGAAGTTTAATCCTCGCTGGATGACCAATAAAGATCCCCACGTAAAAAGACCTTACCTGAAAAAAGTAAATAAACAGAAAAAAAAGTAGATCGATTTACGCTTCCATATTGATTTGCTTAACTTTGAGTTTCAGGAACATTTTTAAGTAGAATTTTAATGATATTTAATGCTATTTTAATGTTTTAATATCTGAGGGAATATAAATCAAATCTTGATACATTTTGCACAAAATCTAGACTGAGTAACAGGAAATATATATATATATATATATAATATATATATATATATATATATATATATATAGATATAGATATAGATATAGATATAGATATCGTCCTCAAGGCTGATATCATATTATTGTGATGTAGAATCAATTGTAGGTGAATTCATCGTCGGTAAATTAATTTTGTGGTAAATTTACCATTGGTAAATTCCCGTTATGGTAAATTCTACACCAGTAAATTAATTGCATCAGTTTTTCTCCATCATCATCATCATCATCATCATCATCATGTCATGCTAACAACACATATTTGCATGCCATTGTTTTGCAGGGCTGTATAGGCTGTATAGGCTATTGCTGGTTGGCCCACTCTGCTGTGTCGAAATGTAGTTGTCCACATGAGAACTTTCCTTACTTCTCGAGCACTATCTATCATATTTTGTTCGTCTTTTTTTGGATTGTTTGTGTAATAGATTTTCTTTAACGCTACCCATGATCTTTTAGCACTTTTTATTAAATTCGTAAATGTAATGATTAAAATCAAAATTTATCACGAATAATTTTCTGCGATAAATTTGCCATATGGTGAATTAATTTACTTTCGATGAATTTACCGATGATGAATTTACTGTTAATGAATTTATCGATGATGAATCTATTGCGATGAATATACTGTTGCTGAATTTAACAATAAGGAATTTATCGATGATGAATTTATCCCAATAAATTTACCATCGATGAATTTACCGATGATTAATTTACCAATAATTAATTTACCGATGACGAATTTACCGTCGACGAATTTACTGACAATGAATTTACTGTTTTATGAATTTAACGATGATAAATTCACCGATGAAAATTTATTGAAAATGATGACCGATGATGAATTTATCGCCATGACTTTACTGTTCATTAATTTACTGATAATAAATTTACCGATGAGGAATTTACCATCGATAAATGTACCATCAATGAATCTACTGATGAATTTAACGTCAATGAATTTACAGGTGATTATTTACCATCAATGTATTTACCGAAGATTAATTTACCGTTGATGAAAAATACTGTGAATTTACTGCTGATTAATTTACTGATGATCAATTTACCATCGATAAATTTACCGAAAATGAATTTGATGCTTTTGAATTTATCGCGTTGAAATTACCGTCTATAGATTTACCAATGATGAATTTACCAACAATGAATTTACCAATAACGAATTAATCTATTATGAATTTACCGTTGATGAATTTACCAAAGATTAATTTGACAATGATAATTTACCGATGTTGAATCGAAGTTAACATCGATGAATTTACCGATGACGAATTTAACAATGCTAATTTTAATAATTATGAATTTACTGATGACTAATTTACCGTCAAATCTATCGAT
>CM042137.1:4957097-4964410 GCA_023376005.1 Doryteuthis pealeii
GAGATTTTTGTTTATATTTCTTAAGATAAAACAAAACAATTAGAAATTAATAATACCAAGCACATATTTATTAAAATAAATTTTAAATATCAATATGCAAATTAGCCTTCTCGTTCAAACTGTAAACCGCTATTTTGTTGTATATATAAATACAATTGCATGTTATTAGTACGTAGATATGGTCAACAGTATTAATAATGTAAAACAATTTTTATTAATAACTGAAGGTTTAAAGAATGAAATCGTGGAGAATTTGACGTAAATAATTAAGGAATTGTGACTTGAGTAGTAATATAGTTTCGGTTACAGACAGAAAAACACACAATCTCCATTATAATAAGATATATATATATATAATATATATATATATATATGTGTGTGTGTGTGTGTGTGTGTGTGTAGTATATTAAGAAAATTGAGAAAACACATGTTTAAATAAGTTGAGTGGTAAGTTTATTAGCCGACGCTGCAGTGTTTCGATTTATTAATCTTCAGGGCATTAGTTGGTATAAGGAAGGTGATAAAAAAAATTTATCACAGAATAACGAGAAAAGCAAACGATAGTTATTCTGTAATAATTTTTTTTATCACCTTCCATATACCAACAAATGCCCTGAAGATGATCTAATTAATAAATCGAAACACTACAGCGTCGGCTAATAAACTTACCACTCAACTTATTTAAACATGTGTTTTTTCAATTTTCTTAAAATACTACATACCGTCGGATTCACTTCCATCTCTTCAAACACACACACACACACACACACACATATATATACATATATATATATATATATATATATATATATATATATATATAATATAGTTGAAAGATTTATATGTCTGTAAGTATGTATATTTGTTTGTACAACAAACAAGCACGTTTTCTATTATAAAGTAAAAACCAAAATTCAATAAAAGCCACACCCTATTTTTTGATAGGAGATTGAATGAAATATAATAATATATATATATATAATATATATATATATATATGTATATATATATATATATATATATATATATATATATATCATGTGAAGATGCAAGAAACTAACAGTGAATATGTGAGAAACTACCAGTAACCAGATGCCGTTGACTGCATGTCCAAGCTATCTTCACTAAGATGATCGCTTAATTAATATTTGTTTACCACAAACCTATACGTATGGAAACGCTGTGAGATTCAAATTCATTAAAATTGTATTTCACACATATTTACATGATATCCCATAAGGAAACCCTACTCTACCGATACCTGTATGTTAATACACGTCTTCTTTAATGGTACGATCGTTATATGTTCCATATCAAAAGACGAAATAAAGAAATAATAAGAGTATAAATCAATAACATGATAAAAATCATTTCTAAAAATGATTAAAAATAAACCAAATTAATAAATCATAAACATAATAAAAAGGCAAATAAAAGAAACAAACAAACAAGAAGATTAATATAAGAAACAAAATAAAAAGAATTAGAAGTAATTAAACACATATATAGAAAAATAGTTTTTATTAATTTACATATAATGGATTTATTTTTAACTTTTTATATCCCTAGGATCTTTGGGTAGCTATTTTTCAAAATTATATAAACACCCGAAGTTAAAATATTAGAAAACTGGAGATCATTAGATTTTCCTTCTTAAAAAGTGACAGGTTAAACTAATATCGGATGGTGCTTGGTCACGCATAATTATATCTTTATGCTTACTAAATGACTACAACGAACAAAATTTATGTTGATTTAAGAGTAGGTATTTCAAAATAGCTTCAACACATATGCCAGAAATGATATTACTAACTGTAAGTAAGTAATGTCTGCGTAGTGACTTATTGTTGGTATCAGCCAAACATCGAGGGAGTCTATCCACACTTTAGAGTATACAATTAGCAAAGCTGGTTAAGCTGATCTGTTTCGTAAAGTATCTAGGAGCTGAAGATATATGTGGTGCCTCACTGCATCAAAATAGATATCGCTGGTCTAGCAATAGCAAGAGCGAGACTAAAATATAAAGTAAAAAAATGTTTTAAAATTCTACAATCAGTATTAGTTATTATATTAATTCTTTGCCTACCGAATTTCCCCCACGGCTCTACCAAATTTTCTTGGTATTTTTTACCTGTATGATGGAATATTTCAATGTTCATTATCTATTCACCTCAGAACTCATTCTATTCAAATAACGTCCTATTATTATTGTAATCTGTGCCATTTTGCACAATTATAATGAACTAACCATCAGTTTTTGTGGGTGGTGGCAGAACCTCTGTGATCGACTTAAAGAAGGCAAAAAGTTAAGATATTCAACACCTTTATTTTTTTACTTCTTGAAAATATCAATATCGGTCCAAAGTTATAAGTAAACTGATCAAAATGTATCGATGCTAAGTATAATTTTTAAAAATATCTTAAAACTTGAAATTTAAAATGTACATGAGGATATATACCATGATTTCCATAGGTTTAGAAGAGTCAATACCCAGTAAATAATGAAAATAGCCTGGGTACGTTTTGACCATTAGCTTTTGGTGAAACAGGGTTATGAAAGTGCAGCATCCTATACATTTTCAGACTTAGCTTTGTTCAATTTTCTGTTTACTTCTCTGAGCTAGAATTCCAGGTTACAGTTAAAATAAATACGACGACGCAGGTTTTAGCCATATCTAACCATATAAATGTGACATGCTTCGACCAGCGGAGAACTTGCTTGAAAATATATTTTGCATTCAATGGTAACTATTTCTAAGCATTTGAATATTTCATTTGTAGGTTCTCTCTGTCTTATATATGGTTGGTGAGTTTTAACGGTGTCTCATCCCATCTGGGGTTGTTTTATGCCTAGGGTTTAGGCATACGTGTATTTTTACACATACGTCTATATTTACAATTTTGTTGTTAACAGTTTTAACGAAATGTTAGCATCATCGGGGATTGTGTTGAGGAGTTCATTTTGTATGGTAATGATCAGATTTAATTTTATATTTTTGGTATGATTTCATATCTCTCAAAATGAATAAAATGTCATCTACGTTTAAACTTTCAAATAAGTTTGTAGGAAATGTATGTCTTATTATTTTTAAACGAATAATTTGTTAGAAAATATTGTTGTTTGGTTTGGTTTTATGAATTAGTAGAAATGATTTTCATGTTAGAATTATGATTAACTTTATGTTTCATCCATAAACGAAGGAATAATACTCATTAACATGCAAACTGAGCTATCAAACACATAAATGGTGTCCAAACTGGAACTACCAATCCCGGTCAGAGTGGATCAGGTAATAATGGAAATGAAAGGGTAATCAGCACTAGCTCAAGAATTGGAAGCAACACCACTAGATGCTGTTTAGCTTCATACCTCTGGATTCTTTTAAAAAACAGTTTGTTCATTGTACAACATTGATAGCGAATGAGATAGTTGGATGCATACCTTTCACAAAGGTATTAGCAATATGTGAAATGCAAACAGTTTTGTCCAAGATTTGAAATCGGATCGCCGAATTTCCTACAATGATAACCCTTACAACTCGCGCCTCCGGCATTTCACCATATATTGTAATATACATGAGAGATATGCAGTTACGGATCAATAAGTTGCACCAATTCGGCTTTGGCATAGAGCTGAAATATTCTGTGCTTTTCATATTTCATAAGAACATCTTAATCATTGCTCTATCAGACACATTAATTGGGAATGTCACTTGATCCTAATGATTAATATATTACTATCTTTTGTAGTATGTCAGCCTCCAGCCCATTAACATTTGATATGATATCATTATGGAGTTTGACTACGTACAAGAAATGTTCGCATTTAAATACACGTCCCCAGTTAAACAGGGTGGCAACAAAGTCACCTAGAATATCATTCAAAAAAGGTAAATACATTCTTCTTTTTATTATATTTATCTTAACTCTAATACATTAATTTAAAGTATTTGTAGAAAATAATATCTCTCAAAATACATTTGATTTGGTTTTGTTTGGTTTTGTTTTACGGCATATCAACCTCAGTGGGTCATTTAATGACGATAAAGTTTTGAAATAAATCAATTCTTAATGGATAATACAATTTTTTTATAAATACATTTTTCTATTTAACCTATAGATGGGACCGTAACTGGTACAACCACTCCGGGTCAGAGTGGACCAGGGAGCAATGGTGATGAAGGGGTGCTCCACATTCCCCAAACCTCCAAAACTGGAATGTCACCATCAGATAGATTTTAACATCATTCCCAAGACATGTAGACACTCAGTCACCGCCTTCTAGCACACATATGATAAAAAGGGGTTGGGGCCTGCCATAAGGGCAATAGGTTTGGGAAAATCATATAGGTGCTCGGGCTTGACGTGACCAGCCGCCTAGCCCAAGATAGGGCCAAAGTGGAGTATTGCAAGTCATGAACTGCTCATCCACCTTGGTTCTATCCTTAAGCATCACGGGTCGCCACGCACGGCCAACAGGCAGCCCCATTGGGGAGTCTTACCCCTCTGCAGAGGTGCAGTCGGTGCATTCTAACGCCCCAGCCGACAGGGAGGAATACATTTGATTATTTTAATGGTAATCCCACTAGGGTTAATCTATCCATATATGTTAGGGAATTGCGTCAATTTTCAATTTATATTCATATTTTTGCGTTGTTTTTTAAGAGTAATTTGTACAGTTTCTTTTATAGCAATTCTTTCAATCTGATAAAATAATCTGAAACAAATAATTAGTAATAAATTAACTAATAATTTAATAATTAAACAGATTGGTATGAAAGTCATTTATATTTCAACGATTGGAAAAACATCATTAATTATTCCAATCGAATACGAATAATTTGTAAACAGATTTATTTGATCCATAGATGGAAGCCCTACTTATACAACACTTGCTGATCAGTGTGGTCCGGTGAGTTATGGCAATAAATGAATACTCCACATTCTCCAAATGTCCATAACTGGAGTCTCTCTATTAAATTCAGTTTAGTATAATACACAGGACAAACCTTAACGCGGATGATAAATCCTTGTAGATGATATAATCAACATTTCCTTAGTCTCTCTGACAGGGCAATCTCTCAAAATAGAGTATATTTTTAAGTCCTATATATATATATATATATATATATATATATATATATGTGTGTGTGTGTGTGTGTGTGTGAAGAAAAAGGAAGTGAATCCGACGGTAGTATATTAAGAAAGAATGAAAAAACACAGGTTTAAAGGAGTTAAGTGGTGAGTTTATTGGCCGATGCTGCAGTGTTTCGATCTATTAATTAGATCATCTTCAGGGCCTTTGTTGGTATATGGAAAGTAATAAGAGATTTTTTTATCACAGAATAACGAGAAAAGCGAGTGGTAGTCCTTGTTATTCAGTCTGTTTAAAATTTGAAGTTTGAAAAAATGAGACGGTTGGAAATATGACGTCAAATCTTCTCTTTTACGGTGTGAGTATGGGACTGTGTAAGTGTTTGTATGGAAAAGAAAGCATTGTGCATTTTTTAGGTGTGTGGTTGTGCGTGTGTGTATACATCTTTTGCGATAACGACAGCGAAACAAACCTCAAGGCTGTGTGCGTGTGTGTGTGTGTATATATAGATGTGGCACAAGGCCAGTCGTATAAGGCTTCCAGTGAGAATCAAACTCACTAACAATGGTCTGTGAACCTATCCTGCTAACCATTACACTACGTAAATGCATATCAGAAACTATCTGTTACCATGTGCCGTTGATTACATTTATTTGCTGCACTTAGTTATCTTTATCAAAATACATATAAAATGCTATGTAAATATCGCACCATTCGATTGAATACGAAACATAGTTTAGCCAAAGTGTTGATAAACACATGAGCGTCAAGGTCAAACATAACTCCGGCCGGAACAACCAGTTTTTTTTCTGTATTTCTGTCTTTATTTATTCATTTTTGACACTTTTGACGCCAACACACCCGTGGGAGATAAACAGATGCTACACTTTAATCCTAGTCTGAAGACAAAGAAAAAAACGGTTGTCTATAGTCTCTATGTAAATAAAGTAAATCATCTTTGCAAATAATACGCAAGATATATTTTAAGAAATGTTTTGGAGGAAATGAGGGTCTAATATTACCACAAATATTTATATTGTACAATACTGAATCTTTGATTCACGTCAATTTATGATTGAATGTAAACAAGATAGATTTCAATCGAACTGTGATATGTATGTCATGGAACACTTCATGTATCACGTCCATCATGGTCAGTATTTGTCGTTTTGTCGTGCTAGAAAGTGAGGGTGTCGAATATATCGTTTCCTCGTAAGCTATGTGTAACACTATTGTGTTATGGGTTGATTGGCAATCTATTAATTAATTACCAATTAATTAAAACTACCCTAATTATTAATTATGGTGGTTTGTTAAAATTAAAAGTAATAATAATAATAATAATAATAATAATAATAATAATAATAATTATTATTATTATTATAATAATAATGATGTTTATATTAGAGGTATATATTTATCTAAACGAAAAATTTTCACGTAGACAAAGAGATTCCTTAAATTATGGAATTTGATATATATCATCGGAATTTTAAATTTCACAAAGTGAAATGATAAATTTGATAAATAAGATTCCAGTTTTTGAAAAGTTCGGCAACAATTTCAAAAGCTTAGATAAATAAAACAATGGTTAGCCTTGACTCCAAATGGAAAGACACAAGCTAGGCTGGCGCAAGGCAATTTAGACACGTAGGCAATGTTATCGAGTGGCTGGCCAATCAGAGACATATGTTAGGGGTGGGGAGGTCTGGATCCCATAAATAACAGACCGTGCGACAGAAGAGGAGAGACCGGGACAGAACGAAGACCGGAGAGGAGAGCTTGCCATAGCTCGGGGCCTTGATACAACTTTACCGATACACTCTGATGCCTTGCCACTCGGTACAGAATTGATAACTTAGCCAAAAACTAGCTGTAGATCGCCAATCAGCTGGACAAGAAATCACCTCGCTCCTTTGTAAAATAAATGTATATATTTTATACATAAGCATAAAAAAGGTGTTGTGTTCAATTGTTTTGTTGATCCGTTGACAGCTTTTGGTTATTTAATCTTATTTCAGCCGAGTTGGTAAAAGAAACGAAACCAGCTCTTTTTCAGTCTTCCTGTAAATCAACAGACAACATAAGAACGGGAGGTTGGAACGGGCAGTTTCGACGACTGTAATACTGAGCCGGAGCATCGTTCTCATACATCTATAACATACATAACATGCATACAGTGAGACGGTATTCCAGCAGATAGTATTATATATGAGTA
>CM042137.1:4964420-5031920 GCA_023376005.1 Doryteuthis pealeii
TCACCTTAGAGATGGCCATTCCTTTCAGCTGTCAGCCAGTATTTAATTTCAACCAATCTTTTATCTATCTATCTATCTATCTATCTATCTTAGTCAGTTCATATCAAACTATCTAATCTCTATATCTTGGTCTGTTCATATCTATCTTTATCTATCTATAATATCTATCTATCCCAAGTCTGTCCACTAAATAGCAAGACCAGAATTGAAAGAGAGGACAATATAAATAAAGATGGAATATTAAGCTATTATCTGCGTTAAGTTCGGACTATTGTCCCATCTTCAGTGTTACTTTGTACATGTTCGGCCGATATGCCCTCCCGCCTTCTTCAGTATTTTTTGTCTGATACGGAATCTTCTCAGACTCGGAACCTTCTCGGACTGCGGGACGCTTTCCTTTCGAATCTCGGGAACTTTCTTATCGTATTCGGAAAGCGCATCACGAACTTTTGACTACTTTATTAGTCACGGGGTAATCCTGTTCTCATTCCGCTAACCATAGCCTGGGGTAGGATTGTTTTAATTAATTATTTTCTACTGCTTTCACTCAGGATTGAAGCTCGGTTCCAGGATAACTGTCCCTTAGAAACTGTCTTAACCTTAGACTACCTATCCCTCGCATGTGGTCCAATTGACTGAAGAAGGCCAGAGGATATCGGCGAAACGTTTGTACAAATAACGAAATGAGATTGGGACAATATTCCGAATAACGCAGATAATACTAATCTTCACGCCTCATCTCAAACTTCAGAAAAAAGAAATGAATATCTGTCACTTAGCTTTAATTTATTCAATGAATGAATGAATGAATTAATTAATCTATCTATCTATTCTATTCTATCTATCTCAGTTATTCCCTTGTCTATTTATTATTAGAAAACTGTTTCTTTATCTTTTTTGAAATTTAACTTTATCCAAATCGTATTTACTAGTCCATCACCATTAGAGTCCATAACACACCAAACCTATAAAACACGCCACGTACCACCACCGTTAAAACATATTTTCATTTGATTGCTTATTTAATCATTGAATATTATTAACATTACTGAGATATGCTGAATACACTTCTATGCAACAAACAAACGTAATTTATATCTCATTCAACTGCACACATACTGTTGTGAGACAGACTAACACTTATTATATAACACGATTAATTTGCGTTTCACCCACTCATACAACAACAAACAACACACATAGCCAAGTTAATTTTTTCCGCTTTCTCTCACAAAATGATATTTCTAAATAATTGTAGATAAATCTTATAAATAGCGAATAAACATTATATGCAAATAGAATAATATACAAACGGATGCTTTTCGCGTCGATTTTTTTCCCGTTTGTCGGGACCATTTTTTTCAATAATCAATTCATACAATTTATACGATTCTTCTCTGACAAATGGCCTCTCATGTATTTCATCCTAAAAATACAAACTTACATAGATTAATATGTAGCCGCGCTTAGCGTAACGGTTATCTACATAGGAAAATGGAATCGTTGACCCGAGTTGTCAAAGTTCTGTTTATATTTCTCATTACCGTAAGTGCCTTGAGTAATAGTATAATTCAACTGTTTTGTCCAGCAAGGTCAGGACTGGATTTTTTCACCTTTGGCCAAACTAGTGCTACAAAAGATAAAATCCTGAGGTGGACCAGCTTTACTTTTGACATTGGTGTCCCATCCTACTGGTGTTTTTGACGTATCCGTCCTTTCGTGTGGCTTGAAATTTGCAGGCTACACCAAAGCCGGGAAGGAAACCCCAATCGAATTCATCATCGTCAGGCTCGTCTGACAACTCGGCATCGTCAACCTACAAGTGGGTTTAGTTGGCGTTGTCCAGTGAAATTCCCTAAAGTGTTTCAACCCACTAGGATGGGGAGCAAAAACAGTCCCCGAGACACTGTGTTTTCGACGTATACGTCTCTTCAGTGTGGCTAGATATTTTGCAGGCTACCTCCACGCCGGATGAAAACGCAATCGACTCATCAATCATGTCAGGCTCCTTTAAGCTGCTCGTTTATATTATATATATATAACTATATATATATTATATATATATAATATATATATATATTATATAGTATATATTGTCGGTTTGCTGGTTTTTAGCATTCGATGCAGAAGACAGAAAAGTAAGTTTATCCAGTGTGTTCAATATATCCTAAACATGGAGCTATAATAATTGTAGAAATATTATGGGGTCAACCGTGTTTCTGATTATAACAGTTTTCAGCTGAGTTAGTTATATATATATATAATATATAGTATATATATATATAATATATATATATATAATACGGATAGATTAAGAAATGTACTTTCATTAATATATAATATTCATTTGCTCTCTCTCTCCTCTCCAGTATTATATATTGATTATATACCAAACGCCTCCGCGGCCGAGCAGGATGTGACACCAAGGTCAATTTCTTATCGAGTTTAACAGGTTGAATTCAGAGTTTTCCTTCTCCTAGAAAAGGTTACCTAGCCAGGTTTAAAGGCCCTGTCTGTCCCTGATATTTGCCCATAGCTGAAGTGGAAAATTGGAAATTCATACCTTCCCAGGTATTTTCCACTATGTGAATTGCAAACAAGCTTCGTCAGGAAATTGAACTCGATTCACGATTCCATTTCCTACGACTCTAACCATTTTCACCACGCGCCTCCAATATATATAATATATATAATATATATATAATATAATATATATATATATATATATACAAATAAGTTTTACAAGTGATAACCTAAAGCTCGTGTTTTCACCATAAGGATCTCAGGGTTTTTAAATCCACTGAAATTAATCGAAGATACCGATTACTTACAGTCGAGCTAACGACGTGTGTGCCATCGCTTAAAACGTCTTATATAGTATATATATATATAGTATACTATAATATTATAGTATATATATATATAGTATATATATATAATTCCGAAGTCAGACAAGTCTAATCCTTACGCACACAAGGGTTATTAAAAAACTATCGGCAGTTTGGTGACTCAAATGTTGTGCTCTATGTTAGAGTTACATAGAGCAAATATATACTATAAATAAATAAAAAAGAGCTTAGAGATTTGAATTTATAGTCTATTTCAGGGAGCTTAGGATAAAGTGTCTAACTCTCGCGACTCATCTGATGGAATCGAGTCGGGGGAGGGTTAAACTATTTGTCTAGGCTCTCTGAATAGAACTGATAATGCTAATCCTCTAAGTCTTTTGTTATTTCTTTACTTATATATAATTATATATATATTTATATATATATATTTTATATTATATATATATATATATATAATATATTATATATAATATATATATATATATATATATATTGGGATCCCAGAGAATGAAGAGGAAGCAACAGCATACTAGATAATAAAGTAAGTCAATAAGAACCCACTATTAAATCAACTTGATTTTGCCCTAGTATCTGATATTAGAACAACCTATGTTAGGAACATCTAAATACCAACTCCTTCATAAATTTTAATTAGAAATACTTTTAAACTTACCCATGAAAAATGGAAAATTGTTTAAAAAAAAAAAAGTTCCAAAAAAAAATGGGTTTTTAAATTTAACTAAAAACTGGGAAAAAAAAAAAAATTGTTAAACACGCGCCAGCAGCTAGAACAAAGTCTCAAATGTAACTTTAAGAACTAAACAATTACCAAACACATAATCAAAAGGGTCACGATTTTAGCATTGGTTGATAATTCATCATAATAGAAATATAATTAAAAAAACAACATTAACATAAAATCAGCAATTGAAAGATGGGGACTACTAATAGATAACTAAATTTAAAAACTTTTAATTCATTTGATTTAATATGAATTTAATTACCTGTCCTGGTAATAAATTGCGTCATAGAACACATATATAGTCCTAAAAAATGAGACACTGGTCACTCACGTCTAACTTAAAATGAATTACTCCAAACCTGAATAAAACCTCATTAAGCCAGTGCCTTCCCCCAGCAGAACAGAACGAGAGATCAAGACAGACCAGACAGATCACACACACACACACACACACATATATATTATATATATATATATATAATATATATATATATATATCGAATACTTGTTCATATTTTCATTTTTAACCGTATTGTGTGTTTTTCATACCCCTTTTATCTACACACACACAACACACACACACACACATATATATATATATATATATATTATATATATATATATATATATATATATATATATATATATATATATATAATCTAGTTCGAAACTAGTTGGGAAGAATCAAAGTAAATAATACATGAGATGGATCGTTATCTATTCTGATAATCTAATCTTTTCTCTCTCTCCTCTCTCTCTCTCACTCTCTCTTTCCTCCCCCTTCTCTCTCGTCTCTCTCGCTCTCTCTCTCTTCTCTATATATATTATACTATTATATATATATATAATAAAGATAATCCTAATGAGTCAGACGAACTACTATTGAGTTCGCATAAGCTCTTCAGGTCTAAAATCCGGACTCGAGTCGAATTTTAGCCCTGAAGAGCCTTTATGCGAAACTAATAGTAGGTTCGTCTGACTCATTAGATTTATGCTTTATTACTTGGCTCCTACTTAGGCTATTGAGCACTTTTACATATTAGCTTCTTCGTTAGCGGGTTATATATGATATATAATGTATCTTATATACATATTATAAAACATATGAATTTTTTCTTGGCCAAATACTGTACAATAGTAATTATTTTTTGTTGGTAGAATATCTTGGTCATGTTCTTTTTTCAAAAATTTTTCTTCTTCTGCTAGATGTTTGGTAGTATATTTTTACAATTCAAACTTTCTGCGGGTTTTTTGGGCTTCTCCGCAAAGGATCTACAACACGCTTGCTGATATTATATATATATTATATACTATATATATATATAATACTATATATATATATAATATATAATATATATATAGAATGGTATAAAATAAGGAAATCCACAGCCAGTATGTGGAAGAATGTAGAGAAACACGGAGATTCAAAGGATGAATATATATTCCTTGATGGTAATGTCGACTAATATACGTTTCGTTTTACGATCTTTTTTCAGAATGTGAGATGAGGACTCATGTTCTCTTTTTGTCAAGTGATAGTAATCCTTGTTTTTCGAAATGGAGGACAGTAGTGGTCATCGTTTCCTTGGTAAACTGCTGCTAAATATGGGGTGGATGTGTAAATTAGAGTTAGGTGTGATTAATTACCTTCACTACTACTAATTGCCAACACACCAGCCACACGCACACGCACACACATAAAACACACAACACACACACACACAATATATATATACGTACGTATATATAGTATATATATATATATATTTTTTATGTTATTATAGGGGTTCTATATTTTCCCCTTTTAACTGGTATCCACATCCAGTGCATAAAAAAAGTAGTAGCCAACAAAATATTTCATAGTACTTCAATCTTAAGGTATAGGGAGAGACAGTCCCAGTCCTGGTGAACATAAAAGAGTGTATATTTCAAATGACTCAGAATAGGACCACAACTCTAACATGTACTTAGATTGTTATTTAAGTCTAGCACTCACTCGAGAGAAAAATCTGTTGTTAAAATATGTCCTGCTACACAGAGTTACATTTCTCACTCGGACTCTTGTTGTGGAGAAAATAGTAGGGTAGACTGTACTTTCTTGGTCTGCTGAGGCAACGGATTGAAGATGAAGGACATACTAAGATACCAGCCAATGGTACTCCGTTTAAAAGAAAGAATTTGGTGACACCATCTTGCTCATCGTCCAAAGGCTTGGTAAATCCGATACACTCTAAAGCCTTGTTTCTAAGCTGACCATTAAACGTTTAAAAAAATTCATTCTGTATTCAATACATCATTATTCAAATTCGCACTACTTTCGTAATATTAAAAAGATCGTTAGTAATCCCTCCTCAATATAATTATATGCATATTTATATGTGTGTGTGAGTGTGAGTGTGTGTGTGTGTGTGTTGTGTATGCTTGTACGTTATTTAGTTATATGTTTGCTTTAATGATATATTATTGTCATTTATATATTATATATATATATATATTATATAATATTGTGATGGAAAGTCAGTGGGGTAAATATACCCACTACGCCAAAGACTGGAAGTACAGATAACCAACAATTCCATCTAAATATCCCGTAACATACAACTTTGACACTCTCCTCCACCCAAGTAATTCACATTCACCTTCTACATTTTAGCGACACCTGTTGGAGCAATCTGATTGTGCTGCAAGCTGATAAGCGAAAATCTTCTCGATTTTGGGCATCCTCTATCCAATTGAAATTGCAACGGCTATACTTGAAGTCCTCCTCATCAACAAATTCTGCTCTTTTGACAATTACAATTGTTCAGACATACCATTTTTTATCCAACCACGATGGAAGAAGATACAAGCCGGAATCATTGGGTGAAGGTTTTTAAACCATTGAATCTTCCATCATATATATATATAATATATATATATATATATATATATATATTATATATTATATATATATAAATATATTATATATATACAACCCACCGACGAGAAGGATGTGACACAAAATCACTTTCTTAAGTGGAGTTTGTCAGGATTGAATTCATGACTTTTTTTTCTGTACCAATTGCCTAAAAACCGAGGTTAAAGGAGCGCCAGTCAAACGCTGGCTATTACCCATACCTTTAGAGGGAACAGCTGGTTTCATACTTCCCATTGGATTGTTAACTGTAGATGAATAAACAATCAGGCCTCGTTAAGGAATTTGAAATGGCCTCGTGTGTGTGTAAATGCTTAACGTAGATTATGACAATTGAAATAGGAAAATCTGTTTCATTGTTCATGATCTACGTTAAGGCATTTTACACACACAGATACATTATAGATGTTCTTCATACGGTCTCACGTACCTTCGATAAATTATATACATTGAACACATTACTCCTCAATCCTTGTGCCTAACTGAAGTAGCTATTTGAATTTCTTTTCTGGCAATTCACCATACCCATTTTTTTGTTTTTTTTTTTTTTTTTTTTTAGACCATTCATAAAATCGCGTCATAAGCAAAATCAATAGTACATCGCTCTCTCTACACACACACCTTTCTCCTCACATATATATATATATATATATATATAGTAAGATTATATATATATATATATATATATAATATACACACACCCTTCTATTGTTTTTCGGTTCTTTCGCGTCACTATTTCTTACATTTTTATTTCTCTTTGTATCCTTTTTCCTTTATTTACTTATTCTGTTCTCTCCCAATTCCATGAGTTAACATTCTCACAGAATGTCATGAGATAAAGAGACGCGTCAAACAATAAGGCTGGCGCGTTTTCCACACAGCCATCACCTCCTCAGTGTGTCATTTTTCAAAATAGTATCAGGTAAAATAAAAACGCAACGGAATTTTCCTCATTGTTCATGATGCCAGCCAAATTGAAAACGGTCTCGACGGATGAATTGGTCGCTCCCAGCTAAAGCGCGCGCTACAAACAACAAAAAAAAGGGAAAAATGCAGGGAAAAGAAAGCGAAGAGGACGACATAAAGAAAAGAACTAATAAACATATAACATATATAAACTTGCAATGTCACTCTTAACTTTCCGTTAAACCAGCGAACCATGTTTTTTTCAATCTATCTCCATTCCTGGTAAACTAGTCTAAATAGTTACAATATAATCAAACATTAATTATCATTTCTTCATACAAATTTCAACACACTCTTTAGCTTATGAATCTAAATTAATTCGCTCAATTTTTTTTAATTCTATGCTTCTCACATATTCTCATGTCACTGAAATTATATACATAAAATCGAACTACTTGATATATAATTGTCGATGTAAATTGATTCACGTTTGATATTAATAGATTTATACTTTAATTTTGTATGGTATGTTTAGTTTTCTTTTTCTTTTTCTTTTTCCTTTTTTCTTTCTTTTCTTTTCTTTTCTTTATTTCTCGTTTCTCACAAAATTTAAAGAAATAACTAATTCATCATCTTTTAATCTATTCATCTTAGAAATATGTCACAATATTTTTAACGTCTCACTTATACGAATCACAGTCACATTTCGAAAAGGAACGCTGCAATGTTATGACATTTTTATGCAAAACACGTTCTCAATCTTCCCGTTATTCAAAACCAATATTCATTAACTCAGGTGGGCTGACGCCTTGCTCTTTATATTGACAAATAGATAGATGAAAATGTACTTAGACAATAGCTTAAGAGTTTAATAGAAAGGCATGAAGCGCGTGGTATAATGGTTATAGTCATAGGAAATGGACTTTTCGCCCCGAGTTCAAATCTTGGACGTGCTAATTGCATTTCACTTAGCGCTAATACCCTTGGGAAAGGTATGAATCCTACTCTCCCTCCAACTATGGGTAAATAATAGAGCAGACTGGGCTCTTTAACCTTGGTTAGGCCACCGGTCTAGGAGAAGGAAAACTCTGAATTCAAACCTGTTGAACTCCGCTTAAGAAATTGACCTCGTGTCACATCGTGTGGAGGGGTTGGTAAATATGTCATGCATCTTTCTTTCTTTGTAAGTTGAGCTGACTCCCAAAGTAAATAGTTATCCATCTTCCTCATTAGATAGATATACAGATAGATAGCTAAGAATTGTACTTAGTGGATTAACAGTGTAAAATAATGTCATACATAAGTTGAGCAGAATTCTAAGATATATAATCTTCACCATGCTATTTTGATAGATAGATAGATAGATAGATAGATTATTTTAAAAATATACGTTGACACTGGCTTCACAGTATGAATAAATGTCATCTGTAAGTTGAGCAGAATTCTAAGATATATAATCTTCACCATGCTATTTTGATAGATAGATAGATAGATAGATAGATAGATAGATAGATAGACTATTTAAAAAATATACGTTGACACTGGCTTCACAGTATAAATAAATATCATCTGTAAGTTGAGCAGACTTCAAAGAAAAATGATATTTTTCATCTTGTCATTAGATATATAAATAAATAGATTGATAGATAAACATGAACACACAGATAGATAGATAGATAGATAGATAGATAGATAGATAGATATGAACACACTGATAGATAGATAGATAGATAGATAGATAAATGCATGTTTGCTATATGTAGATAAATCGATAAATATACAGACAGCAAAAACGCTTTCGATAAAGGAGATTGCAACGGTAAGACATTCAAACTTATTGCCTCGTTCCTCTGTGTACGCAATGGCAATACCTTCCGTTTATGCTCCTGTCATTTTCACGGAACGAAACGGCTGCGACCATTCCACTTGTCTTAATCCATTATCGAAAATATTCAGCAGACATCCTATATGGCTCGATGCTTTTTGCGTTTGTAGACTCCATTAAATATCGTCTGCCTCTTCATCCAACATGACATGCAATCCTAGCAAAATAGAATTATTTATATCTTCTCTCGCATTTATAGATTATTTTTAGTATCGCCTGTTCTTGATATCTTTACCAGTAGATTTTTCTTTTTTTCTTTTTTTCTTTACTTCCTTCAAACACGTTAAAGAGACGACCTGTCCATTATATACAAAGTTAGTTTTTGAAGATTTTCTTCTTCTTCTTCTTCTTCTTCTTCTTCTTCTTCTTCTTCTTCTTCTTCTTCTTATTATTATTATTATTTATTATATTATTATTATTATTATTATTATTATTATTATTATTAATGCCGATAAAAAGATATTTCATCTTATATCAAAGATAATACTTTTTATCAAAATATTCGTTTACGTATCCGGTGATTTCGCTGGTAGAATCTAATGAATTTTCATTCAGGCTAACGATTAAACAACTGATCTCGCTGATTAAGAAAAAATAGTTCCCATTGTATTTTTGTCCTGATTAAACAGTTTCCTTTTTAACGCTTTCTTTTACTGTTGCAATTTTTAACTCGAAACTCATATATCAAATTCATCAATAGTTTGTTCTATATTGTCAAACAAAATTAACAATTATAGCTTAGATAACTACAGCCTCAATGATTTTATCTACTTAATACTATATTTCTATTAGGAAATTATTTCATACAGATACGTATAAGCTCTTATTTGTATTTTCTATCAGGATTTGTATTCTCTTATATTAAGCAATATAATATCATTGTTATCAAATTATCGTGAATTGTTTTTATATTTTAAACGGTACGAGAAAGCGATATATTCCACCACCCACTATTACATATTACATATCTATATTATCTCATTTAGGATGAATGTTGCTGTAATACAGTACCTAATTATAAAATTACGGTTAAATCACGCTGAAAGCACCGGTTCAACGTTATACAAAAGCGCGTGTTTTAATACTTAATTGTGTGACCATTTATGCAACAGCGGTACTGAAACAATCTGAGTCTATTGTTTATCAAGAGGATTTGATTTGGCATTAAGTGAACCGAAAGGGGTTGCTATGCCGTTAAATAAAGAACAAATAACCTAAATATTAGAAACTTGGTTAGGCAACCAGTCTAGAAGAAGGAATCACTGAAGTCAAACCTGTTAAAACACTGCTAAAGAAATTGCTTTTTTGTGGCATCCAGCTGGTGTGGAGGGGTTGGTAACTATGTACTACTGTTTACATTTCATTTCGTGTTAATGCTCTTGCGAAAGGTATCAGTTCAACTATGAGTAACTCGTAGGGCAGACTGTGTTCTCTAAATTCAAATCAATTTTACTTCCATGAAAGATTGAACCTGTATCATTTCTAGCCCGGGATTCTTGCTTCTGAAAACTAATATTGTCTGTCCATTGTTGTTGTTGTTGTTGTTGTTGTTACACGTCTGTTACGTCTTCTTCTTCTTTTTCTTTTTCTTCTTCTTCTTCTTCTTCTTCTTCTTCTTCTTCTTCTTCTTCTTATTATTATTATTATTATTATTATTATTATTATTATTATTATTATTATTATTATTATTATTATTATTATTTACTCCTTTTGAGTTTTCACATCAGCATTAGTCTTTCACTGGAATCTGAGTGACAGCCAGTCTCCTCAGGTCTCCAGGACTCTTCTGAGTATTCTGAAAGATTGCAGCAGTGCAGTGTTCTGAATGGTTTCAATACTTCCTCTGATTCCCAAACTTTCCAAACCCCTTTCCAATCCTTTTGGGATTGTTCCAAGTGCACCAACTACAATTGGTATCACTTTCACTTTCATATTCCATAACTTTTTCAGTTCTCTGGCAAGGTCCAGATATTTGTCCATTATCTGAAGAGGAAGAAGAAGAAGAATATATGAAATTTCAATTGAAAGTACGCATCAGAATCTTGAGTACAAATTTTATCTTCAATTAAATATTTTCAAAATCTTGCAAACTGCAATATCCGTCCGTAAAACACATTATAAGATATGAGAAATAATACGAACAAATGATGTAAACTACTGGATAAACAAGAACGAGCTCATAAGTGACATTAACCTGTGGATAGCTTCACATGGACACCTCAACGTAGGCCGACTAGCCAAAACCTACATCAATCATCTATGCACAGATTCTGAATGACTATGTATGTCTATAGATTTCTGGAGTATTCGTTAACATCCATACAGGGTGAAGGCTTTTTGACTTAAAAAATAAAACTATTTTCACTTTTATCTGGTTGGTACATCCCTTGTACAAGATAACTGTCACCCTAAACTCATCAATGCAGCCAAAGTTGCTGGTTTTGTGTGTTAAATGTTATGAAAATATCAGAATTCGGAAGTGGTTCATTGAATAATTACACAGATTATCGACTATCAAGCGAGAAGTGCCAAGATCCAACAGTATCTGGCCAAATATCTAACATTCCCTTCTTTTGTGGTATTTTCATATTTGATATAATACAAGGGCATAACAATTGCGATGGGGTATGTGCCCGTGACGTAGTGGCTAACTTGCTGGGCTAGTCAATAGAGCGTTCGGCTGGGAACCTCATGGTTCCTGGTTCGATACCGGCCCTCGCCCACTCAGCCTATGAGTAGCAGTGGGATCTGTGTGGTAAAGTGAGGAGATGATGGTAGGTGTGGCGCTCTACCTCAGATTCTAAAAAGCAATCTCCTCGGTATAGCGTTAGTGAAAAAGGGATAGACTCTCTCGCTGTCTGGCTGATACCGACTTTAGGCCACCCCGACGACTTTACTTACTAAGCGAGTTGGAAATCCAATCAGCTGTTTCATTTAGTTTCGGACTTATACCCTTCGGAAAAATATGACACCCTCATCCCCCACCTGTGGATTAAATAATACCACTGCTCTTATTCTATAAGGATGGATTTGGCATTAAATAATCCTCGAAGTTTGATACACCATTAAACAAAGGAGAGTCCCTTCATAATAATGGGTAATCACAGAGGATAGAAATTGAAACAATCGAGTTATAGTTTTGTATACTGAAAGCTGTTTCCACTATTTCTCGTTTTGGAAACCAGAACTCATCACTAACATTTTAGAAGAGACTAGAAGCGGCTACCCAGTGTCACCTGGGCAGAGGAGAACAACAAAGAAAAAAGTGGTGTAATCGTTAGCAAGTTAGTCTTGCTTGTTCCTTTACTACTGAATACCAAGTTTAATCCTCGCTGGATGACCAATAAAGATCCCCACGTAAAAAGACCTTATCTGAAAAAAGTAAATAAAAAGAAAAACGTTGTTCGATTTACGCTTCCATGTTGATTTGCTTAACTTTTTACGAACATTTCTAAGTAGAATTTTAATGATATTTAATGCTATTTTAATGTTTTAATATCTGAGGGAATATAAATCAAATCTTGATACATTTTGCACAAAATCTAGACTGAGTAACAGGGAATATATATATATATATATATATATATATATATATATATATATATAGAGAGAGAGAGAGAGAGATAGATAGATAGATAGATAGATTGATAGATAGATAGATAGATATAGATATAGATATAGATATCGTCCTCAAGGCTGATATCATATTATTGTGATGTAGAATCAATTGTAGGTGAATTCATCGTCGGTAAATTAATTTTGTGGTAAATTTACCATTGGTAAATTCCCGTTATGGTAAATTCTACACCAGTAAATTAATTGCATCAATTTTTTCTCCATCATCATCATCATCATCATCATCATCATCATGTCATGCTAACAACACATATTTGCATGCCATTGTTTTGCAGGGCTGTATAGGCTGTATAGGCTATTGCTGGTTGGCCCACTCTGCTGTGTCGAAATGTAGTTGTCCACATGAGAACTTTCCTTACTTCTCGAGCACTATCTATCATATTTTGTTCGTCTTTTTTGGATTGTTTGTGTAATAGATTTTCTTTAACGCCACCCATGATCTTTTAGCACTTTTTATTAAATTCGTAAATGTAATGATTAAAATCAAAATTTATCACGAATAATTTTCTGCGATAAATTTGCCATAGGGTGAATGAATTTACTTTCGATGAATTTACCGATGATGAATTTACTGTTAATGAATTTATCGATGATGAATCTATTGCGATGAATATACCGTTGCTGAATTTAACAATAAGGAATTTATCGATCATGAATTTATCCCAATAAATTTAACATCGATGAATTTACCGATGATTAATTTACCAATAATTAATTTACCGATGACGAATTTACCGTCGACGAATTTACTGACAATGAATTTACTGTTTATGAATTTAACGATGATAAATTCACCGTCGATGAATTTATTGATGATGAATTTATCCCGATGAATTTACCGATGATGAATTTATCGCCATGACTTTACTGTTCATTAATTTACTGATAATAAATTTACCGATGAGGAATTTACCATCGATAAATGTACCATCAATGAATCTACTGATGAATTTAACGTCAATGAATTTACAGGTGATTATTTACCATCAATGTATTTACCGAAGATTAATTTACCGTTGATGAAAATACTGATATTGAATTTACTGCTGATTAATTTACTGATGATCAATTTACCATCGATAAATTTACCGAAAATGAATTTGATGCTTTTGAATTTATCGCGTTGAAATTACCGTCTATAGATTTACCAATGATGAATTTACCAACAATGAATTTACCAATAACGAATTAATCTATTATGAATTTACCGTTGATGAATTTACCAAAGATTAATTTGACAATGATAAATTTACCGATGTTGAATCGAAGTTAACATCGATGAATTTACCGATGACGAATTTAACAATGCTAATTTTAATAATTATGAATTTACTGATGACTAATTTACCGTCAAATCTATCGATGACGAGGTTAACGTTGATGTATTTACCGATAGTTAATTTATTGCGAGGAATTTACCATTGATGAATTTACTGATATGGAATGTTCTTATGAGGAATTTACCGTCAATGAATTTACCGATTACGAATTTATCGATGAATTTATCTGGGGACAAATTTACTGATGATGGATTTACCATCGATGAATTTACCAATTATTGATTTATCCCAATGAATATACCCAAAACGATGTAGATCTGTATTCATTCATGCATTTAGAGATCACTGGCGTTGATGATTTCGGTTAGTATTGTCTTACAATTTGAAAGGTAACATCGCACCAGACATTATAAAGTTATTATATTTTATATCCCAAATAAAAAATAAAAAAATTTAATAAAAAGTTCACATAGACACAGATTAGTGGTGAGATATACAAAATTACATTAGCATACAGATGAAAACACAAATACATGCATATTATATATATATATATATATATATATATATATATATATATATATATATATACTAATCTTATTAATAAACCCATGCCCTGTCAGATTCTTGGCATAATGCGCAACTAAGCGAAACTATTAGTAGGTGTATCAGAATCATTGGGTTTAACTAATATATATATATATATATATATATATATATATATATATATATATATATATATATGCGAAAATGCAGAAAAGTTCTTGACTAAACCAATGATTATATTGGTCATTTGGAACAGTTAACAATACATGTGAAATGTCGCACCAATTTTACTATGCTGGAATAGAATATATGCCATGCTTTTAGTTCATTTATTCATTGATCAGACTGAGAATTGTCATAACCCCTCAATAAAATGCATCACCCGTGTCGATACACGCGTAAATATCATATTGAGATTGTAAAGAGATTGAAGGGATTCAATGTCAATCGTTCATCATAGGATTTCCTTGTTTCTTGGTAGGGGTTACCAGTTTAGAATAAATATTTATTTAATTTGAACTGCATAGAACATTGTCTCGACTTTCTGGTGACATTTTCATCTCGTCATGTGATTCAAACTAAAATGAAAATGGAAACTAGCAACATTAATTTCCCGAAAATTCTATTCTCGTACAAGTTCAGTGTAATGACGTGTCATCTTGCCAGTTAATTGAAATCTTACATGATTGAATTAACGCTTCGTTGGGAGATGGTTTTGAATAAACGTTAGGATTATTCATATAGGCTTCATACTGATCAAGAATTATCACGATGTGATAGAAAATTAACAAAGTTTGGAAAGCTTAGATTAGGTTTGGTAAGGATGCATTGATCTCGAAACCACACCTGAACACCAGAATAATCATCACAAGAAGGATATATATATATATATATATATATATATATATATATATATATATATATATATATATATCTTAGAAATCACATATAGAATCATCCCTTACTACCTAGTTTTGGATAAATCTCTTATATATATATATATATATATATATATATATATATATATATATATATATATATATATATATATATATTATAGTCATCCACAGATTACTTGTTTTGACGTAACGCCCGAGTTGGATGTGACACTAGGTCAATTTTCCTTCTCCTAGACTGGTTGCCTAATCTACCTATAGTTGGGACAGAATGGGTGGATTTATACGTTTCCGACGGTTATTGATGCTATGTGAAATGCAAATAGCTTCGTCCATTATTTGAACTCGTCTCACCGTCTCCGTTTCCTACAACGACGGCAATTACAGGGCGCGACTCCTCACAGTTAGTCTCTCACACCTTTTTTCAATTGAATATATACATATATATATATATATATATATATATATATATATATATATATATATATGTGTGTGTGTGTGTGTGTGTATTTGGGTAGCATTCTTTCATTATTATACTAACTTGAAAAAAACTGGAACACATCATCCCTTCGAAGTGCCGAAAGTACTCGGGATACGAATTTGGGTGGACTAATCGACGGATTCCATTCAAATATAAAATAGTTGTCCAGAAAGCTTGAAAAGATCATCAATAAAATTGTTAAACAGGAGACGTGACTTTGTTTAATTCTACACACACACACACACACATATATATATATATATATATAAACACACAAACACACACACACACACACACACACACACACACATATATATATATATATATATATATATATATATGCTAGAAAGAGGTGGCCGAGGGTTACCCACCAACTTATAAATGAAAATTATTAGTACCTGTTCATGAAACCAAACCATCTATACAAAAATAGAGATTTGGTAATAAATAGCCCATAAGGGTTGAGATGTCATTAAATAAAATAACCAACAATAATTTTAGATTCATTCTGAAACCTTTTTAAAAAGATATCTTCTTCATGAGACCATTTCTCCAGACGAGGATCAAAATTAATTTAGAACAATCAAAAAGTAGATAATACAAAAGAAATGTTCCAATTTTTATTATGACTTCGGCTCATCTTTTATATCTATCTATCTATCTATCTATATATATATATATATATATATATATATATATATATATATATATATATATATATATAGAGAGAGAGAGAGAGAGAGAGAGATGGAGAGACTTTTTGAATGAAAGTTGATTATATTAGTTTAGTGTGGTAGAGGATAAAGTAGGGGATTTTTTTAGAGGTGTGCAAGGGGATGCATAACGTGTAATCCTGTTTTGAAAGATCATGCTATCTATTGAGTCTCGAACCTCGAGTAGAAATGACAATGGAAATTAGCAAGTGTCACAGACATATGGTAGCCTCAACATACAGAGACACGCAAGCAAGCAAGCACGCACAGAATCACATTACGTGGGGGCGCAGACACGCACAAACACACACACACACACACACACACACAAATATGTATATATATATATATATATATATATATATATATATATATATACAAGTAATTTAAAAAAGTTCTACGCTTCATTCACATACTTTATGACGGCTCACGTCTCTATTTTTCCATTTTTATATTTGTCGTTCACTTCTCCCCTTTGACATCACAGACATTAAGACAGTAATCTGATTTTTTTTCTAGTTTCTTTGAGTGGGAGGCTTATAACTTTTTGAAAGACCTATGTATATACATATATATATATATATATATATACATATATATATATATATATATATATATATATATATATATAGATAGATAGATAGATAGATAGATAGATAGATAGATACATATATATATACATACACATACATACACACACATATATATAATTTTATATATATATATATATATATATATACATATATATATATATGTGTGTGTGGACAGTGAGAAAAAGAGAGAATTAGAGGGAGAGTGTGTGTGGGGAGGTTATACATATATGAAATATTTTGAGGAATGTTACAATACTTTAGCCTAATAAACGACTTAAGTCATGTCTAGGATTTCACTGTCCTATCGAAGAATATCACGTCCCAACCTTCTCAAGGCAGATAAACGTTGCAAAATATCCTCAACCACACAACACAAGTGGAATGCAATGCGGCTCTTGTCACACGTAAATAGTTTTGTCTAGCCACAGAGCAAGGACGCGGAAAAATAAACGTGTCTTCTTATTTGAATCGTGATTTGAGTAACATACACACACACACACACACACACACGCACACACACACACACACACACAACACAGACACAGACAAACGCACACATACATATATATATATATATATATATATATATATATATATATATATATATATATATTTATATTTAATATGTTGTTTAGAAAGTGATGATGTTTCGAAAATGTCACCATTGTAGAAAGTGGACGAAAATTCCTATTTACATTTGGCAAGAAAATGGCAAAATCACAAAACAAATCCCTTGTTTAAGTAATCATCTTGTATTTTATACTAAAATAATGTTTTGCGTCTTATCTCTTATTAGTTTATTTACTGCTAAAATAAATCAAAAAGCCCAAAACAAACGTAAGTTTTGAACATTGTAGTTAGTTTAACTAATAAAGTTCATAGTTTTACTCCCGACCTATAATTTAGTAGATAACAGTGACACATTGAACATGCTAATAGATAAAGTTAAAGACTTGACTTGAGATGTCTAAACGTTCATAAAAACTGAAAAATAGATATAGAAATAAATTGATAAATGTAGTTAAATTTGGCTAAAATATCAAGTTTATGCAAATCATATATACATATATATATATTTGTACACGCATACATTTATACACACACACACACACACACACACACACACACATATATATATATATATATATATTTATTTATTTATTTTACAAAGTTTTCACAGATCAATGTTCATTATAAACAGCGACTCAGGTTTCATGCCAAGGGGCAGTCATCAGGCAGTTGAGCAAGATCCCATGGTGTTTGTTGAAGTTCTTTACTCAATGTCACATTTTGGACTGTAAATAACGTCGGTTAGTTCCGCGGACGCTATTATATTTCATATGTCTTCAAAAAACCATATATATTAAAATGACTCTACCATATATATTAAAATGGTTTTTTGAAGACATATGCATCCTTTGCCAAACGGAATTAATTTAAAAATAAAAAATAAAAACATTTTTTCAAAGTTAAAAAAAAAAAAAAAAATGTTTTATTTTTAACGAATAAAGGGAGGCAACTTCGTTGGCATTACTACAAAAAATGCAAATTTTGAAAAAAATTATTTTTAGTAAATCCGAACTATAATAGCGTCCGCGGAACTAACCGACGTTATTTACAGTCCAAAATGTGACATTGAGTAAAGAACTTCAACAAACACCATGGGATCTTGCTCAACAACCTGATGATTGCCCCTTGGCATGAAACCTGGGTCGCTGTTTATAATGAACATTGATCTGTGAAAACTTTGTAAAATAAATAAATATTAGCTCTTACAATTTGTGATTGAGCACTGTATTTTCTTTGTTTCATCACAAAAAAAAATTTGTTTTTACATATACCTATATACATATATATATATATATATATATATATATATTATATTATATATATATGCATACGTATATTAAAGTAAATAAATCTGACCAATTTGTCAATGAATGACATGTTTTCTTCAACATTTAATTATTTCATAGTAGTTTCCGCTAAGGAAAACTACTTTTAATCTTAATAATTTTATCTAGTTTTCTGAAGTCAAAATGTTCAGCTATTAAATATAAAAGTTTATCCATGAAATATGTCATTTCTATTCCTTGTTGAAATAATACACTGGTATTCTCGACCACGAAAATGTTCAAATTATTAATTTGATCTCTCCTTTGTTGTTAAATTCTTTTGTCAGATTAAAAGAATATCATAGGGTGCAACGAAAATTGATTGTTAAGATTAATTAGAAATTGCTTCTAAATCGTAACAATAGCTATTCATATAAATGCAAAATCAGCTGTCAATTTCGAAAATGACAGCCTCGCGTTGAGCTATGGTTAACGAGCTACTCTAACAGACAATCATTAGTGAATTCGATTCTTACTACATCGAACATAATTATGACTTTGTGATTAGAAAATGACTACAATGAACAAAATTACGATGTTAGAAAACAAATCCTCTTCTCTCCCTCCATATATGTCTTTCTCTCTCTCTCTCTCTCTCTCTCTCTCTCTCTATATATATATATATATATATATATATATATATATATATATATATATATGTGTGTGTGTGTGTGTGTGTGTGTGTGTGTGTATTCTATTAAGAAAATTGAAAAAACACATGTTTAAATAAGTTGAGTGGTAAGTTTATTAGCCGACGCTGCAGTGTTTCGATTTATTAATCTTCAGGGCATTAGTTGGTATAAGGAAGGTGATAAAAAAAATTGATCACAGAATAACGAGAAAAGCAAACGATAGTTATTCTGTAATAATTTTTTTTATCACCTTCCATATACCAACAAATGCCCTGAAGATGATCTAATTAATAAATCGAAACACTGCAGCGTCGGCTAATAAACTTACCACTCAACTTATTTAAACCTGTGTTTTTTCAATTTTCTTAAAATACTACATACAGTCGGATTCACTTCCATCTCTTCACACACACACACACACACACACACACACACACACACATATATATATATATATATGTATATATATATATATAATATATATATATATATATATATAGTTGAAAGATTTTATATGTCTGTAAGTATGTATATTTGTTTGTACAACAAACAAGCACGTTTTCTATTATAAAGTAAAAACCAAAATTCAATAAAAGCCACACCCAATTTTTTGATAGGAGATTGAATGAAATGAACGCGTATGTTCCATATCAAAAGACGAAATAAAGAAATAATAAGACTATAAATCAATAACATGATAAAAATAATTTCTAAATATGATTAAAAAATAAACCAAATTAATAAATCATAAACATAATAAAAAGGCAAATAAAAGAAACAAACAAACAAGAAGATTAATATAAGAAACAAAATAAAAAGAATTAGAAGTAATTAAACACATATATAGAAAAATAGTTTTTATTAATTTACATATAATGGATTTATTTTTAACTTTTTATATCCCTAGGATCTTTGGGTAGCTATTTTTCAAAATTATATAAACACCCGAAGTTAAAATATTAAAAAACTGGACATCATTAGATTTTCCTTCTTAAAAAATGACAGGTTAAACTAATATCGTATGGTGCTTGGTCACGCATAGTTTTATCTTTATGCTTACTAAATGACTACAACGAACAAAATTTATGTTGATTTAAGAGTAGGTATTTCAAAATAGCTTCAACACATATGCCAGAAATGATCTTACTAACTGTAAGTAAGTAATGTCTGCGTAGTGACTTATTGTTGGTATCAGCCAAACATCGAGGGAGTCTATCCACATTTTAGAGTATACAATTAGCAAAGCTGGCTAAGCTGATCTGTTTCGTAAAGTATCTGGGAGCTGAAGATATATGTGGTGCCTCACTGCATCAAAATAAATATCCCTGGTCTAGCAATAGCAAGAGCGAGACTAAAATATAAAGTAAAAAAATGTTTTAAAATTCTACAATCAGTATTAGTTATTATATTAATTCTTTGCCTACCGAATTTCCCTCACGGCTCTACCAAATTTTCTTGGTATTTTTTTACCTGTATGATGGAATATTTCAAAGTTCACTATCTATTCACCTCAGAACTCATTCTATTCAAATAACGTCCTATTATTATTGTAATCTGTGTCATTTTGCACAATTATAATGAACTAACCATCAGTTTTTGTGGGTGGTGGCAGAACCTCTGTGATCGGCTTAAAGAAGGCAAAAAAGTTAAAATATTCAACACCTTTATTTTTTTACTTCTTGAAAATGATCAATATCGGTCCAAAGTTATAAGTAAATTGATCAAAATGTATCGATGCTAAACATAATTTTAAAAAATATCTTAAAACTTGAAATTTAAAATGTACATGAGGATATATACCATGATTTATAATACCCAGTAAATAATGAAAATAGCCTGGTTACGTTTTGACCATTAGCTTTTGGTGAAACAGGGTTATGAAAGTGCAGCATCCCATACATTTTCAGACTTAGCCTTGTTCAATTTTCTTTTTACTTTTCTGAGCTAGAATTTCAGGTTACGGTTAAAATAAATACGACGACGCAGGTTTTAGCCATATCTAACCATATAAATGTGACATGCTTCGACCAGCGGAGAACTTGCTTGAAAATATATTTTGCTTTCAATGGTAACTATTTCTAAGCATTTGAATATTTCATTTGTAGGTTCTCTCTGTCTTATATATGGTTGGTAAGTTTTAACGGTGTCTCATCCCATCTGGGGTTATCTTATGCCTAGGGTTTAGGCATACGTGTATTTTTACACATACGTCTATATTTACAATTTTGTTGTTAACGGTTTTAACGAAATGTTAGCATCATCGGGGATTGTGTTGAGGAGTTAATTTTGTATGGTAATGATCAGATTTAATTTTATATTTTTGGTATGATTTCATATCTCTCAAAATGAATAAAATGTCATCTACGTTTAAATTTTCAAATAAGTTTGTAGGAAATGTATGTCTTATTATTTTTAAACGAATAATTTGTTAGAAAATATTGTTGTTTGGTTTGGTTTTATGAATTAGTAGAAATAATTTTCATGTTAGAATTATGATTAACTTTATGTGCATCCATAAACGAAGGAATAATATCCATTAACATGCAAACTTAACTATCTAACACATAAATGGTGTCCTAATTGGAACTACCAATCCCGGTCAGAGTGGATCAGGTAATAATGGAAATGAAAGGGTAATCAGCACTAGCTCCAGAATTGGAAGCAACACCACTAGATGCTGTTTAGCTTCATACCTCTGGATTCTTTTAGAAAACAGTTTGTTCATTGTACAACATTGATAGCGAATGAGATAGTTGGATGCATACCTTTCCCAAAGGTATTAGAAATATGTGAAATGCAAACAGTTTTGTCCAAGATTTGAAATCGGATCGCCGAATTTCCTATAATGATAACCCTTACACCTCGCGCCTACAGAATTCCACCATATATTGTAATATACATGAGAGATATGCAGTTACGGATCAATAAATTGCACCAATTCGGCTTTGGCATAGAGCTGAAATCTTCTGTGCTTTTCATATTTCATAAGAACATCTTAATCATTGCTCTATCAGACACATTAATTGGGAATGTCACTTGATCCTAATGATTAATATATTACTATCTTTTGTAGTATGTCAGCCTCCAGCCCATTAACATTTGATATGATATCATTATGGAGTTTGACTACGTACAAGAAATGTTCGCATTTAAATACATGTCCTCAGACAAACAGGGTGGCAACAAAGTCACTTAGAAAATCATTGAAAAAGGGTAAATACATTCTTCTTTTTATCATATTTATCTTTAACTCTAATCCATTAATTTAAAGTATTTGTAGAAAATAATATCTCTCAAAATACATTTGATTTGGTTTTGTTTGGTTTTGTTTTACGGCATATCAACCTCAGTGGATCATTTAATGCCGATAAAGTTTTGAAATAAATCAATTCTTAATGGATAATACAATTTTTTTATAAATACATTTTTCTATTTAACCCATAGATGGGACCGTAACTGGTACAACCACCCCGGGTCAGAATGGACCAGGGAGCAATGGTGATGAAGGGGTGCTCCACATTCCCCAAACCTCCAAAACTGGAATGTCACCATCAGATAGATTTTAACGTCATTCCCAAGCAGCCATGTAGACACTCAGTCACCGCCTTCTAGCACACATATGATAAAAAGGGGTTGGGGCTTACCATAAGGGCAATAGGTTTGGGAAAATCATATAGGTGCTCGGGCTTGACGTGACCAGCCGCCTAGGGGAATATTGCAAGTCATGAACTGCTCATCCACCTTGGTTCTATCCTTAAGCATCACGGGTCGCCACGCACGGCCAATAGGCAGCCCCATTGGGGAGTCTTACCCCTCTTACCTTATATTCATATTTTTGCGTTGTTTTTTAAGAGTAATTTGCACAGTTTCTTTTATAGCAATTCTTTCAATCTGATAAAATAATCTGAAACAAATAATTAGTAATAAATTAACTAATAATTTAATAATTAAACAGATTGGTATCAAAGTCATTTATATTTCAACGATTGGAAAAACATCTTAACAACAAAAAAGGGTAAATACATTTTTCTTGTAATTATATCTATTTCAACTCTGGAATATTATTTGTGAAAATCAATATCGCTCAAAATATGACACTGAAGGCACCGGTTACTGTTAGATCACTGAAGTTAAGCAGTGATGGTCCTGTTCACTCCTTAATTTGGTGACCACTTAAGCAATGACAGGTATTGTAAGAAACCTGGGTCCTTTGTTTATTTATAAAATGATTTGATTCGGCATTAAATAACCTTAAAGAAGGTCGATACCCAGTAAAAACAAAATACCCCAGCATCATTCAAATAATGATTGATTGATCGATTGATCTTAACGGCATATCAATCCCTATAGTTAGTTTATGACTAGTGGTTAGGGAATCGCGTTTATTGTTCTATTCTATTTATATTTTTGCGTAGTTGTCTAAGAGATTTTTGCACACAGTTTTATTATACCAGGTAGTCTTATCTAATAAAAATGATTTGAAATCCGTCATATGGTTTCAGGTAACTAAACATAATTCCCAGTAAGCAATTATACCTTCAAGTAAATATTCTTAATGCAAATAATTTACGGTAATAGGTCATTAATTATTCCAATCGAATACGAATAATTTGTAAACAGATTTATTTGATCCATAGATGGAAGCCCTACTTATACAACACTTGCTGATCAGTGTGGTCCGGTGAGTTATGGCAATAAATGAATACTCCACATTCTCCAAATGTCCATAACTGGAGTCTCTCTATTAAATTCAGTTTAGTATAATACACAGGACAAACCTTAACACGGATGATAAATCCTTGTAGATGATATAATCAACATTTCCTTAGTCTCTCTGACAGGGCAATCTCTCAAAATAGAGTATATTTTTAAGTCCTATATATATATATATATATATATATGTGTGTGTGTGTGTGTGTGTAAAGAAAAGGAAGTGAATCCGACGGTATGTAGTATATTAAGAAAGAATGAAAAAACACAGGTTTAAATGAGTTAAGTGGTGAGTTTATTGGCCGATGCTGCAGTGTTTCGATCTATTAATTAGATCATCTTCAGGGCCTTTGTTGGTATATGGAAAGTAATAAGAGATTTTTTTTATCACAGAATAACGAGAAAAGCGAGTGGTAGTCCTTGTTATTCAGTCTGTTTCAAATTTGAGGTTTGAGAAAAGGAGACTGTTTGAAATATGACGTCAAATATTCTCTTTTACGGTGTGAGTATGGGACTGTGTAAGTGTGTGTATCGAAAAGAAAGCATTGTGCATTTTTTAGGTGTGTGGTTGTGCGTGTGTGTATACATCTTTTGCGATAACGACAGCGAAACAAACCTCAAGGCTGTGTGCGTGTGTGCGTGTGTGTGTGTGTATATAGATGTGGCACAACGCCAGTAGTATAAGGCTTCCAGTGAGAATCAAACTCACTAACAATGGGCTGTGAACCTATCCTGCTAACCATTACACTACGTAAATGCATATCAGAAACTATCTGTTACAATGTGCCGTTGATTACATTTATTTGCTGCACTTAGTTATCTTTATCAAAATACATATAAAATGCTATGTAAATATCGCACCATTCGATTGAATAAGAAACATAGTTTAGCCAAAGTGTTGATAAACAAATGAGCGTCAAGGTCAAACATAACTCCGGCCGGAACAACCAGTTTTTTTCTGTATTTCTGTCTTTATTTATTCATTTTTGACACTTTTGACGCCAACACACCCGTGGGAGATAAACAGATGCTACACTTTAATCCCAGTCTGAAGACAAAGAAAAAAAAACGGTTGTCTATAGTCTCTATGTAAATAAAGTAAATCATCTTTGTAAATAATACGCAAGATATATTTTAAGAAATGTTTTGGAGGAAATGAGGGTCTAATATTACCACACATATTTATATTGTACAATACTGAATCTTTGATTCACGTCAATTTATGATTGAATGTAAACAAGATAGATTTCAATCGAACTGTAATATGTATGTCATGGAACACTTCGTATATCACGTCCATCATGGTCAGTATTTGTCGTTTTGTCGTGCTAGAAAGTGAGGGTGTCGAATATATCGTTTCCTCGTAAGCTATGTGTAACACTATTGTGTTATGGGTTGATTGGCAATCTATTAATTAATTACCAATTAATTAAAACTACCCTAATTATTAATTATGGTGGTTTGTTAAAATTAAAAGTAATAATAATAATAATAATAATAATAATAATAATAATAATAATAATAATGATGATGTTTATATTAGAGGTATATATTTATCTAAACGAAAAATTTTCACGTAGATAAAGAGATTCCTTAAATTATGGAATTTGATATATATCATCGGAATATTAAATTTCACAAAATGAAATGATAAATTTGATAAATAAGATTCCAGTTTTTGAAAAGTTCGGCAACAATTTCAAAAACTTAGATAAATAAAACAATGGTTAGCCTTGACTCCAAATGGAAAGACACAAGCTAGGCTGGCACAAGGCAATTTAGACACGTAGGCAATGTTATCGAGTGACTGGCCAATCAGAGACATATGTTAGGGGTGGGGAGGTCTGGATCCCATAAATAACAGACCGTGCGACAGAAGAGGAGAGACCGGAACAGAACGAAGACCGGAGAAGAGAGCTTGCCATAGCTCGGGGCCTTGATACAACTTTACCGATACACTCTGATGCCTTGCCACTCGGTACAAAATTGATAACTTAGCCAAAAACTAGCTGTAGATCGCCAATCAGCTGGACAAGAAATCACCTCGCTCCTTTGTAAAATAAATGTTATATATTTTATACATAAGCATAAAAAAGTTGTGTTCAATTTGTTGATCCGTTGACAGCTTTTGGTAATTTAATCTTATTTCAGCCGAGTTGGTAAAAGGAACGAAACAGCTCTTTTTCAGCCTTCCTGTAAACAACAGACAACATAAGAACGGGAGGTTGGAACGGGCAGTTTCGACGACTGTAATACTGAGCCGGAGCATCGTTCTCATACATCTATAACATACATAACATACATACAGTGAGACGGTATTCCAGCAGATAGTATTATATATGAGTATCGGAACATTTCGCAACGTAGTGATAACAAGTATATTTTCGTGCTTAGATGAACTTGAGAGAATGGAATAGTCATGACAGAAGATACAAAGAAAAGCTTACACATAGAGGAGTGAAATATCCTGATAAGAAAATAGTCTTGTAGTAGATAAAAGTCTTGAGGCTGTAGGTAAAAGAGTAAAGTATGAACACTTACATATAGACAATGTTCTTGTGTGCCATGCGATACAATTGCTGGTGGCGAAAAGCCCCCTGTCCTCAGACTGTCGACGCAACTGGTGTGTGCTTCTCTTGGGGCTAGAAAGTAACAAAAGGATTTGATGTTGGCGCTTCTGGTTTTATGATGCTGCTTGCTACACCATCTAGCATCTACTTGTAGACACTGGAGATAATTAACTCTCGTGTCCCCTAACGCCAATTAGGGGAAGCGTAGAAAGTATGGAATGTATACATAAATTTATTTAGGAAACTTCACACTGCTGGAATCCAGCGTGATTCGGATTATAAGAATCTAATTAAACAAAATATTTGATATATTTTACTTTCACCTGTACATGCCAAAATTATACAAACATAACCTTCCGAGATATTTCTGTACAAATTAACTATAGTCATGATGAAGGAAGGAAATGTAAGCCCTTATTGTATTGCTTTGAGTAAGGGAAAGGATTCAGTCGGGTTATTTCCTAGTTGAGTAACATGATATTACAGGGTGACCCAGAAAAACAGAACCCAAATTATTTATTTTCCCACTAAACTAACCATAAACCCCCAACCTAACCCTAACCCCCCTAGTTTAATAACATATTACAGGGTGATCCAGAAAAAAACAGAAGCCAAATTATTTATTTATTTTCCCATTAAATTAACCCTAAACCCCAACTCTAACCGTAACCCTACCACCCCTGTTGAGTGACATGATATTATAGGGTGACCCAGAAAAAACAGAACCGACAAATTTTGTAATAAAACTGTTAATTTTAACTAGGGTAGGGTTAGGGTTAGCGTTTAGGGTTAGGATTAGGGTTAGTTTAATGGGAAAATAAATGAATAATTTGGGTTCTGTTTTTTCTGGGTCATCCTGTAATATCATGTTACTCAACTAGGAAATGACCTTCAGTCGATTCCCACTAACCAAGGGCTACTATTACTATCAATATATCCATGATACAATAACATTGAATAAACGAAAGTAAAGACACGCTAACCTCATTTATACCTACATAAACATTTAATATATAAGTAATATACATACAAGAAGTATTGAAATAATGCACAAATAGTCCCCAGCAGATAGAATATAAGCATTTTATTCTATGAGCAAGCAGTATATGAAATGGATACAAGTACGGAAAAGGTATAAACCCCCTTCCACATCAATGTGTTATATATTACCACAACATTTCTTCTACTGGGATGGCTTTGGCATTAAATAAGCCACGAAGGTCGATATTCCATTAAACATAGAAACCAAATCCAAGGATCATTACTATTACTAGCAAGTCAAACGAGAAAAAAGAATAATTTTCGAGGCCTGGTTTCTTCGGGGGATGGTAGTCAGACAAATTAAACTATGAGAATAGAATGAGTCTGAAAAAGTATAGAGTAAGGATAAAACAAAAAAATATATGAAATATAAAAATATTATAAAGAAATATATTAAAAAAGTATATATAATTATGTCTAGCAACAGAACCCCCCACACCCGGGCGTCGTAAAAATTAATTTTTGAAAGAAATTGCCTGAGAGGGTAGGAGTCAAAAATTCAATGTCAGAGGGATTGTATCATAAGTAAGCAAAATCCTCATATTTATTAAAGGAGTAAAAAAAAAATAAAACAATTTGAAATGAAAACTGAGCCCCGTCCCTCTCAAATAAAATTTTGCGTGCATGTAATAATCAAACAATTATTTTGAATATTTTCCTCATCAATTTTCCACAAAATCGGAGGTATTTATTTATTAGAAAACTTTTTAGTTAACTTCTTGTTACTGTAAAAAAAAAGAAAAAAAAGAACGAGATTAAAAAACAATTTTTAAAATTTCTTACTCTAATTTTGAGTGTATATAGCATAAGAATATTGTGGTGTAAGCTGTGACGTAGAGCTATGACGTAGTTTTTGTTACAGACAGAAATACAGACAATCTCCATTATTAATGGATTAATAACTTGAAACCATATAACTGTTTGCAAACAAATGATTATTATTAAATAGAAATAGTTACTTGAAAGCATATAAGCGTGAATAATTTACAATTAGATAAGAATACTTAAAACCATAAAACTTTATGCAAAGTATTTGTGCTAGATTGGAATACTTGATATTACATGTAAATATATAGAAAATCTCTTTAAAAACAACTACACAAAAATGAAATTATGGACATACAAAAAACGCGATTCCCTAACCCTCTAGGCTTAAGATAAGCATAGACGGGCTGAAATATAATTACAATTAATCTTCCCTCTCACTCACTCACTCAATTAATCTCTCTCTCTCTCTCTCTCTCTCTCTCTCTCTCTCTCTCTCTTTCTCTGTCTGTCTGTCTGTCTGTCTGTCTCTGTCTGTCTGTCTGCCTCTCTGTCTGTCTCTGCCTCTCTCTCTCTCTCTCTCTCTCGCTGTCTCTCTCTGTCTCTCTGTCTCTCTCTCTCTGTCTCTCTGTCTCTGTCTCTCAGTCTCTGCCTCTGCCTCTGTATGTCTGTCTGTCTGTCTGTCTGTCTGTCTCTCTCTCTCTCTGTATTTTTGTGTGTGTTTCAGGTCTGGACATCCCCCTTTCTATAAATGCGCGGCAAACATTCTATTCCGGAAGTGAGAAGGAAATAATGATCTTCACGAAAGAAGAATCTCTAACAAAGAGAGGATAAATGAAATGAGAGGAAGCAGTAATTTGAATAGCAAATCTAGGAGTAGTGGGAAGAGGTCAACTAAATCGATGTCGAATGAATTGTGTATTGGTGTGTGATGTAGCTGATATTTTTTTTATTGATCTAGTCTGCGAAAATGGCACGTCGAACGACTTATCTTCGTTGATCTACTAATTTTTTTTTTACAGTTTCATTAGTTTTTTTTTCTTTCTTTCTTATTTCGTTTTTAATTTTTCTTATTGATTTGTAGATAATTGCTTGTCTTTAACCTGTCTGGGATTTATGGCCGCAGGAGAAAATAAAAGTAGACAGAAAGAAAGAAAAAGAAAAGAAGAAAGAAAGTAGAAAAAAAGAAAGAAAGAATTATATAATATTGAAGAAAGTGAATAAGGAGCAAGAGAAGAAAGGAAAGAAGGTAGCAAATAGAAAGAAATAAAGGAAATATTAGTAGAAAATAAAGAAATAGTAGGACGAAAAGAAGAAAGGGAGATGAAAAGAAGGAAGAAAATAAGGGAGGAAGGAAGAAAAAAAGAAAGAAAAAAAAGGAAAAAGAAAGTTAAGAAAGAAGGAAGGAACAAAAGAAGGAAGGTAGGAAGGAATGGTGAAAAGAAGGAAGAAATACCAGATATGATAATATTGAAAGAAAGAAAGAAAGAAAGAAAGAAAGATAGAAAGAAAGATAGAATATTAACTGGGAAACAGAAAAATATATAAAAAATCAAAGCAGAAAATATACAAGTGATAAAAAGTAGAAGAGAAATAAAGAAAATAAGAAAGAAAGATTGAAAGAAGGAAAACAGATATTATTGAAGAAGAGAAGTAAAAAAAAAAAGAGAGAATGAAAATAAAGGAAAGTGAGGAAAACAGAAACAAAAAGGAGAAAAACAAGAAGAAATATTAAAATAACATAAAATGAAGACAGGAAAAGGGAAATTGAGGCAATGATGAAGGAATAATGAAAGAGTCACAGAAAGAAATAAAAGCCTAAAAGAATAACTGAAGAAAAGAAAAATGAAAGAAGCAGAAAAGAGAGAAAAATCAAAGAGACTTGAAAAGAAAGAAAAATGAAAGAAATACAGATGATAAAACGAATGAAAAAGACGCAGTAGTACAGAAAATGAGAGTCGCACGGAAGGAAAGAAAAATGAAAGAGGTACAACAGAAAAAGAAATGGAAGGAACTCGGAAGAACAGAAAAATACTGAAGGAGACACGGAAGGGAATAAAAATGAAAGTTGTACAGAGGGAAAGAAAAATGAAAGAAGAATTGAAGGAAAAGAATGAAAGAAGAATGAAAGGAAAAAAATGAAAGAGACACGACCGGAAAAAATGAAAGAGGCACGGAAGGAAAAAAAACTATTTAAAATATAAACTGCGTAAGAAGTTGAAATGAATTGAGAACGGTAATAATGAAGAAAGAAAGAAAGAACGAAAGAAAGAAAGAAAGAAATATAGAAGGGAAATATCCACACTTTAGAATAGTTGATGGGAAAAGTGTTGGGAACAATTCAAAATCAGAAAACATAGAAGGAAGGAAAGAAAGAAAAAAACAGTAAAAATATAAAAAAGGTAAAAGAAAGACAATAAAGAGCTATGAGCAAAAATGAGAAGAATATATAGGAGGATGAAGCAATTAACTATAGTAAAAGAAAAGGAAAGAAAGAAAAAGAACAAGACAAATATATAAAAATAAACAGCATAATAAGAAAAAAAACATTTATGTAACAACGAGAGAGAAAATAAATACAGTAATCAAAATGACAATACTAAAGAACACGATTCGTTTACAGAAGAGAGAAAGAGATATATTTGCAAATTTGGAGGGGGGCTGAAGTGTAGATAGTAGAATCTTTTTGATCCAATCTTTCCGATCATGAGGGTTTTCCTGATTTGCCAATTAGTATTCGATATATTAGTTTTTACACAAGATCAAACACTGATGGTAGAGTGAAAGAAAACAACTACTTTTACCACCAAGCAAGAGAAATGATGACAAAGTGAAATTGTAGTTTTATTCACATTGAAGCAAAAGAAAGAAAGAATTGTCGAAGAGAATTAAATGATAAAAATGAAAATAATGATTGATTGATTGATTGGTTTTGACAGAACGTGCAACCTGACCGGGGTTAATTCATGCCTTGAGAAAAAGAAGGCTTTAATTTTGTCATTACCTTCCGCGACTGTAGTGAAATTCCTAAAGACTTGTCTGGGCAACTACAGTCGAATTTTATACTAGCGTTCATTTGCAGGGGCTCTATTGTAATGTAATGATTAGGCAGCTAGTCTCGCAGATCCATTACTACTGAATGGCGAGTTCGATCCCAACTGGATGACCCACATTTTCAAACGTGGGTTACATCATACCAGTGGCGAAGGGGTAACCCTTTCCCCACTGGTATTATGTAGCACAATACCGATTAATTTTCGTTTGCTGGTTTGCATTTTCCATAGGCTGGAGAATGTAGAAAAAAAAGTGTTTCTTGCTATTTTAATACGGAATTTGACAAATTTTGTCACATTTTTTTAAATTTTTTATATGCTTATATCTCTTAGAGGAAAATTCCCCTGTTGGCTGGGTTTAGAATATGATAACTTAGTCCCCAGCAAAAGGGTAAGACCTGACACTAAACTGCATCTGATGGTGTAACTCCTTTTTAGACATCTGGGGAGAGTGGTGTATGGTTTTATTGTCATTACTCCCAGCTACACTATGACCCAAATCTGTAGACTTAAAATAACTCTAGACAAGTTGGCACGACGTTAAAATCAAGCAGTCTATCAATATGATTAAGTACTAAATGGTTCTCAGTCCGACTAAGATGTGAATGGATTTGAGCCATAATACTTACCAGTTATTTTTCGCTTAGACCGCAGTTTCTAAAGTTTGTTTCTTCCTTCGGAAAGAAATCCAATAAAAAGAAAAAGAAAAGGAAAGAGATACAAGAAACTTATCCGCTACTTAGTTGTCCTATGAACATTTAGGCACCTCAGCGTAATGAGGCAAGAAAAAATAAACAAAGAACAAAACAAAGAACAAAAACAAATATGAAATCAAAGAATACTGAAGAATCAGAGAAAAATAGAAAAAAACACCCCGAACAATTTGCAAGAAAGACCTTCTAAAGAATTATGAAATAATAGAAGAGTGAAATAGAGAGATGGTTAACAATCTAGCCAAGCAGACCATAATTATAGTAGCAAATAATATTAGAAAAAAAAAGTCAACTTTACCAGATGTAAATTTTTTGACTTGCAAAATAATAAACAACCTCAAATAAAGAAATTGGTTTTGAGACTTATGAATAGACACAACGTGTAAAAAAATAAAAAATAAAACCAATAAAATAACATTAATAGAAATCAAAATGAAAATGAGCCTCAAGAAATGAAAATGTCTAGAAACGAATGAAGAAAAAAAAATCATAAAGGCGGCAAAAGTTTGACGAAATAAAGAAAGACAAAAATAGGAGGATGAACACGTAAAATAGCTTATAAACATAAATATTTATCATAGTACAGTAGTTAGAAATCTAGGTTTGCAGGCCATTAGTACAATAAATACGAGTGCTGAAAAGTTCTGGTACAGAAAAGGAATTACTTTTCTCATAAACCCAGGCATTTTATTGCGGTGTAATGGTTAGCACGTTAGACTCGTTAATTCATTACAACTAGCGAATCTTCGCGGATTATCCCATACTTGCGACCTTGAACCACATCCTACCCTAAACGAACAAGTTGGATAAATAGCTAATTTTTTTCTTCAACTTTATTACATAAAAGGGAGAGGAGGAGTCTCTTAAATACTTTTTTGACTAACGAGAAGAGAGTCTCTTTTGTTTGAATTCACAATTCCTTTTCCTAGACTGGTTGCCTAATCATGGTTAAAGAGAGGGAGAATAGTTTTATTCATACTTTTCTCAATGGTGTGAGCGCTATCGGAAATGCAAACATCCGTGTCCAGTATTTGAACTCGTCTCACCGTGTCCATTTCCTACGACGGTAACCATTACACTGAGCGCCTACACAATTTGTTTTATTGCATTGGATTTTTTAAAAATTGAGAATTCGATTTTTTTTTTGGGGGGGGGGGTTGGTTGATTTTACGGCATGTCAAACCTTGTAGGGTTATTTATTTCGGAAATTATTTTTGTATGCAAAATGCCCTAATCATGATTATTTGCACACAAATATATGATTTCAAATAACTATTTTAATACGAATAATTTATACATGGTTCATAATCATCATCATCATCATGTCGTGCAATTTACACGGATATCCATGAAAATCTCTCGCCAACCTTTTCTATCATTCATTGTCCCAGCGAGGTCCTCTGCGCATCATCCAGTATCCTCGCACATTTGGTCACTTTAGGTCCTTGGTGGCCGGCCCACATTAACATGTTCATGTGTTGGATTCCACAGGAGAACGTCGCTTATGAGTTCGTCCTTGTCCCTCCAGCAGTGTCCAGCATACATTGTCCGTCTCACTCGGATGGTTTGTGAGAGAGGGAGCAGGTGGCCGTACAGCTGCTTCTTTGTTGGGTGCTGTTTCCATGATTTGTTCAAGACCGCACGCAGCATTCTTGTGCAGCTCCCATCTAGCTTATTCTCAAGGCACCTCGTTAGGGTCCAGGTGGTACAGCCATACAGTAGTACTGATACAACCACAGCTTGGAAGAATTGTCGCTTTAGCTTGTCAGTGAGATCGGATTTCCATATGACTGATAATCTGATTATAGCCGACCATGCCTTTCCTATTCGGGTACTAACATCGCTTTCTGTGGATGAGATATTACTACCTAAACTGATAATTTCTAAACGGACCAATTTTACCCACACATGGAGAACACACCTTGTCAGCGTGGATCTAAAAATAGTGGCAGTTAACTCTTTACCTATTTAAACCGTTCACAGCGGCTCTCCAACCACTGCAAAAGCAAAATTTAAAAAAAAAAACGATAGTTATTTCATTACAATTGAGCAGAAGTACTCATATTATGATAATAATAGAACTTTATTTGAATAGAATGTGTTCTGAAGTGAATAGATAACACTGGTTTACAAAGAAATTGAGGCAAGCACAAAAATAGCTGTTTTAACCTAATTTGGGGGTGCAGCTGAATTAAGATTGGAAATCCGTTTGTACTCACCTCTAGTTTTTTTTAGGAATGCATACTGTACATGTTGTACACATACTGTACATAAAGGCGTATATGCATTCAGGGCTAATTTCTAATACTGTGTGACGTATGTCTTCTTTTTTTAGTTATTATGCAATAAATGTAAGTGATAGTATTACATTATATATATATATAGCTATATATCAAGACGGATTTTGGCAGTTAAGCGTAGCCAAGACGTCTCAATCAACAGCCAGTAGTGCACTGGCAGTCAGCGCAGGAGGTTGTCGTCCCTCGCAGCGCAGGAGGAAGGTGTCCCTCGACAATTGTGTTACACAATCTTTTGGGTATATATTTGTATTACAATTTCCAACGAAGCACATTTTATTGCCTTACATATGATTTAATTTTAATTTGTTTGTTTTTTTTTTGTTTGTTTTCTTTTCCTATTCTCCAATGGCTTCAAGCTCGTCAAAACATCGAGGATGCCTCAACAAGGCCCATTATTTCTGAACTGTGTACATTGTGTCATCCAAGTATATTCATTCCGTCAATGTTCTTTATCTATCCTGTTTTATCTGTAATACGCTGCTGCAACTGTTGAAATAAGCACGTATATACTCTGTATATACTAAAATGGAACTATTTAAAAGACAGAAAACTAGAGTTGATAGAGCAAAACTGTTTATAAATGTGAATTCAGCATACCTAAATTAGTAAAAAACACCTATTCACATTCTTGCCTCAGACAAGAAATATTTTTTTGTAAACCAGTGTAATTAACATTCAAATATCCCATTATACACATAAAAAATTGCAAGTAAATTTGGTACAGCTGTGGTAGAAATTTGGCAGACAAAACCTTAAAACTGTTTACATGGACACAGGTATAAATTATTTTAGCGCAAATTTTTATAGTTTTAGAAAATGGAATCGGTCACCCGAGCTCAACTCTATGGTAAGGCTGTTTATGTTTCACTTAACACTCAAGCCTTTGATAAAAGACATTCAAACTATCATTATTTCTATATCCAGCCCTATATTGGAGCTTAAGATACAGAAACAGCATCCTCTACAGACATATCAAAAACCCTCTCCCAACCATGGATGAAAGAAATTGGGCAGACAGTGTTCTTTAGACTTGGTAAAGCAACCAGTCTAGGTGTCATAAAAACTCCGAATTCAAACCAGCTTAAAAAATGATAGTGTCGTATCCTGCTAATGGCGGAGAGTTGGCATATCTCCTATAAAATGGATGGAGCTCTCTTAGACGGCCTATACTTATATACACACGTATGTGTTTATCAGTTAAAATTCTTGCTCCCGTTTGAAGGTGTGTCGATAAGCCAGTTGTTAGGAACTGTCTGTTGATAGATCAGATAGCCTGCTATATCTAGCCACTCCGAGGAGACGTGATATGTCGAAACATGGTGTATGGGGATGACTAAATAAATGCTCCACACCCCTGGTAGGTTGAGCTCTTTGTAGGGGATTTTTCTGACATTGAATTTTACATTCAACTCTCCTATAATTTATGAATCTAAAACTAAAGTGTATGTAACACTACGTAATGTATAAAACACAATCTAAAAACTATATAACAATACGTAATTTATAAAACACTAGGTAACATTTGTATAACTCTACTAATTTATAAATCACTGCACAAAGTCAATTATAAAACACGTTAGATTTGTATGACACGACATAATTTTAAAACACTACACAAAATGTATAGAACACTACGTAGTTTATAAAACACTTCGTAAATGTTATATAACACTATGCAATCTAGATAACACAAAGGAACAATTTTATAAATTACTAGAGAACACGAACTATATTTTCTAACACTTAGTATTAGTAGCCTTTGTGAACAATGTACAATATGTACAAATGTCGTTGCTTACAACTAAGAATATACTTTAAAATCAATAAAGACACATGTTCACTTACATTGGCAATATTGTTTCACTGGAGAAAATAAACATATCCAGAAAATTTCGAAAGGGAAATGTACTTTTATTCAGTCAACAGTTATGGTAAACAGCCGGCCTAGATCAGTTTTCTGGGCCATATATGACTGATTTTGTCAACGATTTTTGTCTGATTTTGTGGCTGATAAATCTATCGCATAATTGGTCGCCTCAGGTGGCAAGGTGTTTTTTCATTTAGGAAACAACACATTTCAGTTGATGCAAATAATTTTGAAATGATATAGCACTTGTTGCTAGAAAAGGAACAATGCTGAACATACGCATAATACTCAAATAATGGGTATAGCGAAACGAACAAAAATAGGCGCCTAAGAAAAGTAACTAAAATAAAGATATATGATTGTATACTTAATTAGGTATTCTTAAATAAGTTGGACAGGAGTTCGAATCTTCATAAAGACAACCATGGGAACAATTTCGCAGCAAATGGGAACATCACTATGTTTTGTAAAGCTCTTTACTTCTTGTTATATTGTATTTATCTTACTCTCTCTTCTTGGCCAGCTCGTCTTCTCTACTATGTGGCCTCTTCTATGCTGGTCGTGTTGTCTGTCATCTATCTGAGTATATAAGTCGGTTCTCTCTGTTCTTTTGGTCTGCTTTATTGGGACTTATTCGGACGTCATCTTGTTACATAATCTATGCATAGATTATTGTCAACCCCCTGTATTTCTGAAGGGATGGCCCTTTTCATATCACGGGCGGGACTTTCCCTAGAATATTACAGAAAGCCCGCGGACCTGGTTGGGTCCTCAGTTTCAGCTTGGACGTCAGGCAGATAAGGCCTTAGCTGAGACTCACTGCACACGCGCGCTGTGATTAGTTAGTGAAATATGTTTAGTTAAGTAAATAAAAGTTTACATAAATAATATGGTTTTGTGGTTGATGAATGTCTTGGCAACAAGACTGACCAAGAACAGAGAAATAGAAAACCAGACACGAAGTCCCCAAGACTGGTCCAGACGATTAGAAGAAGAACGTAAAATACCAAAGATGACAGAAGAATAATAGAAGAAAGGAAAAATGGTATACAAAATCTTTGTGTTCGTTCCTATTCTTAGAAACGAACACAAGAACCGTAATATATTTAGATGTCTTTATTTATCTCAAGTTAATAATCACACGTGGGATTAAAAAACTAAACTAAGACTCCCTTTTTTAAGTCTAGTTCCTATTCACCCGAATCATTCTGACCAAACAGAGACTAGATACAAGGTTAGTGAAAGGTCAAACCATGGACATTTACTGTGACGGTTTTTCTAGGATTGAGAATTAACGTTATTTCAAAATTCTACTCTGTTGTGCATAATTTATAGGCAACTATCAATTATATATCATAGTAAAATGCTGACTGAAACTTATCTAAAGGACAAAAAACATTCTGAAACTAAAATAATGTATGTGTGTCGCAAAGAGAGATGGGAAGTGTTTAAGTATTTCTGTATATGTGTATATGTGCGAGTGAGAGAGAGAGAGAGAGAGAGAGAGAGAGAGAGAGAGAGAGAGAGAGAGAAAATGTGTGTGTGTGTGTGTTGTGTGTGTGCATGTATACGTGTGTGAATATAGATGTGTGTGTAGATATGTTTATATAGATCAGTGTATATATATTTTCTATTTCTATTAATCAAATTTAGTTGATAGTTTGAGGCGAGAATTGAAATATATATGCAAATAGATTTTATCTTTCTGTATTTTTATTTTACATGGCATAAGTATTACATTTAACTAGGTAATAAAAATGTAATGTCCAAATAAATTATACACTCTCACACACACAATCACACACAATTCACTTTCTCTGCATATATATATATATATATATATATATATATATATATATTATATATATATATATGCACATACGGATAGCTAGGAAGAAATTTGAAAATCAAAAAAGGAAAACGTAAAAATTTTGATGTCGGGGTTAGAATATAGGTTAGAACACACACACACACGCACACACACTCTCTCTCTCTCTCACACATACACACACACACACACACACACACACACACACACACACAAACAAACACACACGCACACACACACACATACATACACACAAACAGACATGCGTGTGCACATATATATAGTTGACTGTTAGTGAAAATACGAAAAATATGAATGATCTTTTGATATTGACAAAATATAGTGACATTAAGTGTTTCGATTATATATTCACAGTATTGAATACATATCGAAGAGAATGTATTATGCATGAGTTTTTAATCTTTCTTAGGTATCATCTGTTGATTTTAGTTTCTCTTCAGCGAGTCATACCAGAACAAAATATACATGCGAAAGTGATTGTGTATCATAACTAGGTTTTCAAAAACCCAGCATTTCCGTCTGAAAGAAAATGATTTTAAATTTCAATCTTTTTTCAAACAGGTACGCTAATTTTCAAATATACGCAGTGAACGATACATATATATAATATAGAAAATGATTAATTCCTCTGATCATGTAACAACCGTCTAGAGTTGGAATTATGATATTTTTTTTTATATATATTTAAACAGGCAGTGCTATATTAACATCAAGCATTTTATGCAAACTTTTCTTATTTGCCGACACATACACATACACACATATTCTCACAGATACCCGTAGCTACCCAGCTCCACACACACACACACCACACACACACACACACACACACGCGCGCGCATACACATACACGCATACACAACACATACACACACACTCACACACACACGTTGTACAAGCTGCAGAGTATACCGGCCAGCAGAGCAATATGAAAGGTTAAAGGAATCCAAATCTCAACATCATATTACATGCATCTATTCTTTTGAATTCAAAGAAAAAACAAAATATTTCTTTATGGAATAAATCAAAGAATTTGTGATTTCAATTGATTTGAATATATATATATATATATATATATTATATATATATATATATATATATATATATATATATAATGAATAGAGAATGAATGAGAAAATGAGAAAAGTATTAGCATGAAAAGGTGCTCAATTGCTATATTACCACCTGACCCTAATTGATCCCTTAAAAAAAAAGAAGTTTCATCTGAACACCGCGTGCATTAAAACCAAAGCAAGTTAGTTTTATTATCATTTAAAAAAAACCCACAGATTTAACGTCATAACATTACATCACGTGAACACGATCCACGTCACATAAACTTTAAACAAGCCACAGTTTAAAAAAAACAAAAAAAATAAAAATAAAACAATTTTTAGCTTTATATTATCCCATCGCGTGAAAACGCTTCACGTTTATATAATCACTAAAAAAACTACTGGTTTTTAAAATCTTTAAAAATCTCAACCGTTTGACTACTGGTTTTTAAGATCTCAATCATTTGACTCATCTGATGATTGCATAACCATGAAACTTTAAGTTATGTCCAAATCCATAATATTAAAATTGATTATATATATATATATATATATATATATATATATATATATATATATATAATGCAAAGGCACTTTCTCGAGCGTTTGAACGTAAACAATTGAGAATCCACAAGTAGGTGTATTTGTGTGTGTGTGTGTGTGTGCGCACGTGTGTGTCTGTGTGTCTGTTTTCCTCATTATGTCTTTTCTTTATTTTTCTTTGGCTAAAATAAATTCAGTCAAAATAAATTCATAAAGAGTCAACATGACGGGGGTTTAAATTTTTCCTTAATATGGAATTGCATATATATATATATATATATATATATATATATATATACGTGCGTGTGTGTGTGAGTGTGTGTGTATGTGTATGTGTGCGTGTGTGCATGTGAGCGTGTAGCGTGTGTGTGCGTGTGTGTGTGTGTGTACGTGTGTATGTATGTGATAGAGAGAGAGAGAGAGAGAGAGAGAAGAGAGAGAGAGAGAGAGAGAAAGCGAGAGTGGGTGATCATTTGTATTATATCATATTATTTTGTATCAATTATATACATTTATGAAACCAGTGCCCGCAGTAATTTTATAAAAGCAAGCCATCTTAAATGATAAATTTTTATTTTTCTTATCCTCAAATAATCATTTACCTCCACCTGAATTCTTTCTGATGGCATCTTCAAACCGTAAAATTGGCGCCATTTTAAATGCTCTAATAAACTGATCTGATTCCGAATAAAACTGACAAATTTAATTGAATTTTGGGCGCTATGTATTTCATTGAGTAGAAATATGTGCAGAAGTTTTAATTCTCATTCATATATTTTGCTTGATTTTTTTAATGGCCTGTGGCCCAAAGGGTATTCTGTTTTTTTATTATTTCATTCCAGTACTCAGGATATTAAATTACATTTCAATTATTTCTCTATTATATCAAACACAGTCAAGCTGACTGCCTTTACAGCATGTATAAAACTAGCTCCCTGGACCATGGATAGAATTTAATTCAGTCGAATAATTCCAGTTTATATGTTTTTACTGAATATACAATATCGATTAATGTTAGCGATAATATTTTGCATAAATATTTCCAGTTATGCAAATTTCTTCTAGACATCCTTTCTCTTGAGTTAAAAAATGAGCCTCTGCCAATGATTGCTTTATAATATCACGAATAAAAAAATCTATAAAAAATTCGAAAGATTTATGATTTCAAGTACTTTCGGTTCTCCTTGGAACTGTTGTCAGTGGTGTTATTATTCCAAGTATAATCAGTTTACCTTTTTATTGATATCAGAGGTGCTTTTAAGATATAGACCGTAACAATTACATTCTTTGTGTCACAAAGGTGACGCTAAGTGACGCTAGTGTTTCTTTGGGGAAGGGTGTTAAATTATAGATTTTAGAAATACACTAAATGGTATGTATCATGATGTCAAATAGAAATTGTTCCATCTATGTAAGTTTTGTATATATATATATATATATATATATATATATATTCTCCCTCCAGCTATGTGTTAAATAGTAGGGTAGATTGGGCCCTTCAGTCTTGGGTAGGTAACCAGTCTAGGAGAGGGATAACTCTGAATTCAAAATTCCTGAGGTCGGTCGTTGATTGGGTTTGTGGCAACCCTTGATGTACCAATTCCCTTCCTATCGACTGAGCCAAAAAGTGTGGATGGTCCAACACAAGCCTACACCACTATAAACAAATCACTGTGTGGGTGTTCATTGTATGTATGAACCGTCATGCGTCGAAAATTGACGAGAAAGTCCATAATATATATATATATATATATATATATATATATATATATATATATATATATAATTTGCTCTACTAACGTATTGAGCACTTTGTATTTGTTATATCGTTGACTTACCTTCCTGAATTTTGCACCATCTAACCACCGTGACCATATTCACCGGTAAACCACCTTTTACATTATATATATATATATATATATATATATATATATATATATAGTAAACGAATAATAATTAATAACATCTGGTTAAATGTTTTCAGACTTTTTTAGGCAACATTTACTTACTAATGAAATAGACACCCCCCCACACATATATATATATTATAATATAGGTAGAAGTGATAACCTACTCGAGTTTCACCATAAGGATCTTCAGGGTTAAATCCACTGAATTAATAAAGATATTGATTAATTGCAGTAGATCACACGTGTGTGTCTTTCGCGATAAACGATAAATTTGCTCTACTAACGTATTGAGCACTTTGTATTTGTTATATCGCTGACTGACCTTCCTGAATTTTGCATCATCTAACCATCGTGACCATATTCCCTGGTAAGTCACCTTTTCCATTATACACGCACACACACACACACACACACACACACACACACACATATATATATATATATATATATATATATATATATATATATATATATATATATATATATATATATATAAATGGAAAGTTGTAAATTTGTGTGTGTGTCTATTGTATTAAGATTTCTTTCTCTAAGAATTCTGTTTCCACAAAGAACGAAACCCAATTATAATTTGGAAAAAGTACAATCATTATGTTTTCATTTTGGACATAAACTAACATCTAAATTTGTTCCTCCACCCAAATAGACTCTGCCAATAGGACATTTGTATTCATTCTTGTGACTTTGTCTTGTTTTTGAAGCTATTAAATATAACAGTTTTCTTTTTAATATACTGCCGCATCGACAGACCGTCTCCATGGACGAGAATCTCACAACCGTACCACGACCGACTTCGCCAGACGAATGCAATTTTCATTTTTTTATGTTCATTAAACGACAACTTCCGGTTGTAAACTCCGTCCTCGAAATTCTACTTGAGTCATAAAGTGCGCCAAAAGAAAACGATTTATTTCTCTCTTTCTACAACTTCCGTTATAGAGAGGTAAAGTCAATCTCTCATTATCGTGCGTTGGTTGTTTGATTTTCATAATCACATACACACACAAACACATAAATACATAGACATACAAACACATACATAAATATGGGAGAGGGAGAATTGACTGACTGGTTTTAACGGTATGTCAACCCGTCTAGAATTATTGTGGTTTGTATAGCATTTTTGTGTGTTTTTTTTTCTCCAGAAATACGTATAACATTTAAACATCTATTTGACAGTTTGATGGACGCGTCACGGCTTAATAAACACACACACACACACACACACACACACACACAAACACACACACACACACATATATATATATATATATATATATAGGTAATCTGAACATTAGCTACATAAATGAGAGTAACCTCTTTGTTTCACTTTGAGGAAGTCTTATGTTTTAGTCGGCCATTTTCATTTCACCGTAAATCTACATTTAAAATACGAAATTGTTCGAATCAATTCAACTGCCTGTTTTAAAACGAAAATATCATAAAATGTGTTCTTAATTGTGCTTAGGCATTATTTGAAATGAAGTTAATTGTTATCAAGAACACATTTTATGATAGCTTTGTGTTAAAACATACAGTTGATTCTAGTCACGTGGCCTCCTGTACCTATGAGAATGTGACGTTACGGGTCAATCAGGGATCTGAAACTGTCAATAAAACGGTAGAGGGGTAAAATCCCCCCAAGTGGGACTTATTGGCCATGGGTGGAGACCCGTAATGCTTAAGGACGTAATCCTGGTTGCTGTGCAGTACATGTCATGCAACACTCAACTTTGGGCTTTAGGCTATGCGGGTCGTCGGAGAGGTTCCCTCCGATTAATCAGCTCTGTGGCGTCATGCCCTAGATCCTATATAATTGTCTCGGTTGTATTGCTATATTGGCAACCCCCAAACCTTTTTATCACATATGTGCTAGAAGACGGTGGCTGAGGGTATTTTTATCCTGGGTATGACGTTAAACTGCATGTAATGGAGAGGTTCCAATTTTGGATCTCTGGGAATTATGGATTACCCCTTCATCACTATTACTCCTAGATCCACTCTGACCTGGAGAGGTAGTACTTATTAGGGTCCTATCTATGGTTAAATAGAAAAGATGTTTTAAAAAAGAATGAGTTAAAAAATGAATAACATCAAGAATGAATAAAACTAAAGGTCTTCGGTATAAAATAATCCAAGGGTTGAAATGCCGTAAAAACTAACCAACCAACCAACCAACCAACCAATCAACCTAAGATCTCCAAAGCGCCAAGTTAAATGAATATTATCCAACCAGTTCTCAATTCATTCGAATTGCTGGGAAATGTCAGAGTAGACCATTTATATTCATAAGATATATATTCATTCTTTTTACCTCAGAAATAGATCTGTTTAGAAATTACTTGTATTCGATAGGAATAATAGAAGCCATATAAAATTAGAGTATTTGTAATAAGAATAGTAACTTCAAGGTATATTTGTTTTATTAGTTTATTAGTTACTTGAAACCATTTAACAAAGAAATGACATTTATTAGATATAGATAATTATTTGAAGCCGTATAATCATTAGTAATAGATAAGAATACATGAAACGATACAATTGTGTGCAAATCCTTTCTAAGAGAATACTTGATATCATAGGTGACAAGGAAATATAAACAGCCTCCATTTTGATTCAAAGTTAGTTCGCGGATTCTACATCATTATATCTTACTCTATCTTACACCTCGTCCGCTTCAATATTTTGTAAAATTCATCACGTGTACTAATACAAAAAGTATAAGACTAAAAACATTGGATCTGCTCCGTACAATCAAATCAAGATTAATTTATTTTTTATGCTTTAATCATACAATCCAACATTCACATATGGTCATCCATTAGAGTCGGAACTGGAAGTATTACATTTAAGTATTCTTAATTCTAGCAGCTTAATTACCGATAAGTGCGTGCAAACTTTAAGAGGTTTTAATCTCTTGTAACGGCGAGCACTTAGTTTTATTAGCATTGCTTCAAAGTTTAATTTAGTTTGATACCATTTTATTCCCTTGCACTGAAAAGAACAAAGTTTATCATATTAGTTCGTATGTAGATCTTCTTTGCTGTGATTGTTACCTGTTAGGAAAATTAAAGAAAAATTAATCGATGATGGTTTGAATAGAAATTAGTAATCTCTTCACACTTTTACATTGTCACTTTGATTGAATAATTCTCGAATAAATTACTGATCTATTGCCGTTGGAAATGGACTCGTCGACCCGAGTTCTAATCCTGGACGACGCTGTATACATTTCACATTGCACCAATACCACCTATAGAAAATAGGAGGTACTTGGGAATGAACTTTTATGAGCATATCATGCAGCCTGTCATTTTTGGCTGTCGAAAAGGCAGAGCTTATATGAGAAAATATTTTCTGTTTTTTTTTTTTGTTTTTTTTTTTATTTGTAAATTCTCTGTGCAGGCGCATTGTATAATGGTTATCGTCGTAGGAAATGGACTTGGCAACCAGAGTTCAAATCCTGAACGAAGCTATTTGCAATTCCCATAGTGCTAATACGCTTGGGAAAGGTATGCATCCAACTATTCACCCTCCAGCTAAGAGTAATTAGTTAGGCCGAATGAACTCTTTAAGCTTGGTTAGACAAACAGTCAAAGAGAAGGAAAACTCTGAATTCAATCCGGGTATAGTCCTCTTCAGAAATTGACCATGTGTCTCGTCCTATTCGTGTGGAGGGGTTGGTCAAGGAATCAAGGCGCCTCGACCGCATTTCTTTGTGTGGATGTGTATGTCTTGTTTGTTTTTGTTTGTTTTCTTCTTCTTTTTTTTCAGTTTTTATTTACTGACATGGCTCATGTATGGCTAATATTACTTCCTGTATGGAAGTATTTTTAGCAGAAGACCTTTTCTATTAAACTGTGTTATTCTACTATCTATATCTGTTGTAGTTAATCTGGAAACGAGGCATATTTTCATAGCGCACCTAGTAATTTTCTGTTTCATTCTCACGTAAATAGCGACATCAGTTTAAATTATCAACGTGCCAGACGCCAAATAACTATAATAGCAATAATAACAACACCGGTGACGCCAAGTAACCAAATCTACTTTTTTTGTAAATAATTACTTTTTATGAAACAATAATTATAAAAGAAAAAGTAATAACTTGTTTTCATACCTTCTTTTTGTTCGGAATAATGACGTTAAGTTTATAAAAATGAATGGATTTCCTGGCTGTTGTTTGGTTGATTTTACAGCATGTCCATCCTTGTTTGAATATTTTATGTCCAAGCCTTTTTGTTTTATTCATTCTTGTAGAGTATTCAATTCAACTCAATCTTTTTGAAATACATTTTAATAATCATTATTATCTATTTAACCCATAGATGGGACCATAACAGGAAGTACCACTCCGGGTCAGGGTGGATTTGGGATTATTGGTGATAAAAGTGGTATTCTACACTCCCCAGATTTTCAGATTTGGTTCCCTATTAGATGCAGTTTAACGGCATACCCATGACACTAAGACTCCAAGCCACTGCCTTCATATGTTTTCATCTAGGTTTTGATAAACGTCAAAATTAAAAGTTTTGGTACTCGCTTACAATTATATAAAAGGGTGGTACGGCTCGTAATCTGGTCGTTTAAAACAATTCCACGTATTTCATTGAAATAATGGAATCAATATTAAAATTCAGGTTGAAATAACAATACTTTTATATGAGAAGAGAAATACAAGCTTGGATATAAGTTGGTTGAAAATATACAGGATGTCTTCTTGTATAGAATATCAATTCTCATAATGTATTTTTTCAACCAGTTTATATCCAAGTTTGTTTAAAAGTATTGTTTTTTCTCTATGTTTTATAATATTAGAAGTGAACCCCGACACTTTAATTTTGACGTTTATCTAAAACCTGAGAATAAGGATTCCTATAAATGATGACCGCTACGTGATCTGAACACACAACTTTCTGTAGTGGCACATCAACCATCGAGGGTTATTTAATACCAAAGGCATTCTTGAAGAAGAGTAGTAGTGGTTATATTTAGCTAATACCTGAAGGGATGAGGTCTTCACAGTTTTTTTAGTCCAAACGTAGCACACCTTGAGTTCAAACTCGCTAACTACGACATCGAAGTCCACTACATTGATCAGTACGCCACCAGAACTCCCTAGCAAATGTATTGTCTCAGATTCGTACCCTTTTCAACACCCATATCATTTTACATTCTAACAATTTTAAGTAAGAAAAATGATTAGCCATAAATAGATAGTCCCTAACGGGATTTGAACTCTCAATCCGTAGTTTTAGGAAGCTGTTAAACACCAACAAAGTCGTCTAATAGACATAGATGAAGTAAGATTATTACGTCTATAAATAGGTGTAAAAAAACAACGTCACGTGGAGATCATTATCGATTGAAGTTTTTTCACGTCATTGTAGTAAACAAAAGAAAGAAAAAAAGAAAGAAAGAAAGAATGAAATCATAGGTAGAAAACAAGACGAATAATCTAGACAAAAGGAATCATGAAAAGCAACAGTAAAACCCAAATGTATTTCAATAGTCAAATCATTTTCAATGTGCTTCTATAGTAAAAAAAAAAAAATTCAATAAATTTCTACAATAAAATCATTTATGATGAATTTCTATAATAAAAATAATTGCTAATGTATTTCTATAGAAAAATCATGTCAAATACCATTCTACATTACAATTGTTTGCAATGTATTTCTATAGTAAAATCATTTCCAATGATCCACAAAAATGAGGATACTGAAACATAGAAACATATACTAAAAAAAGGTAAAAGGACAGCGATAGACAAAGAGAAATGGGCGAAAAGAAAGGTTAATTAGTGTAGTTTACCTATAGGGATATACAGAGCTCATTCAAGGAATAGGCTTGGTTGATTGGATTTTATGGCACGTCAACCTTTAGGTTATTTCATGCCGAAGACATTCATTTTCTATTCATTCTTGTTGGTATTCAGTTTGTTTTAACATCATTTTAACACATTTTTAAAAGTAACCTTTTAAAAAGTCTGTTTAACCTATATATGGTAACCGAACAGCTGCGGGTCAGTGATCAAGGGACTAATGACAATGAAGGGGAACTCCAGAATCCCCAGAGCGCCAGAATTAGAACCTCTCCACTAGATGTAATTTAACATCATACCCAGGACATCAAGACTCTCGGCCATCACATTCTCACACATGTATGATAAAAAGGGTTAGAGATTTGCCCTAAAAGCAATAGGGTAATATAGTCGAGACAAGCAAAGGATTGATGGGACCAATCAATTGGACGGAAAAGATCACTCCAACTGCTCGTCTAGCCCAAATAAGGGTCAAAGTTGAGTGTAAAAGACAGAAAATATTTAAATAAAGGCTAAAAAGCAAAATAATAAACAAATTAAAAATTAAAACACACACACACACACATATATATATATATATATATTAAAGAAATTGATACAATAGAAACCTACTCGAGTTTCACCATTAGGATCTTCAGGGTTAAATCCCCTGAATTAATCGAGGTACCGATTAATTGCAGCCTATTACACGTGTGTTCATTGAAATCAGCTGCAATTAATCAGTACCTCGATTAATTCAGTGGATTTAAACCTGAAGATTCTAATGGTGAAACTCGAGTAGGTTTCTATTGTATCCATTTCTTTAATAAATTTGCTCTACTTTGTATTGAGCACTTTGTATTTGTTTTATCGCGGACTTAACCCCTGGATTCTGTGCACCTCCAACGATCGTGCACATATTCACCGGTAAGCCGCCTTTTATCTCTCTCTCTCTCTCTCTCTCTCTATATATAATAATATATATATAATATATATATATATATATATATATATGGTTATTATAAATGTTAACACCCTTATAAGTGTTCCTTCAGCATTTAATCTCTAACAATATCCAGATGTTCAACACATTATTGGGAACGCATAGATTTGATAAATTATATAAATATTAAAAAAATTAAATCAACATATATAATATATATATATATATTATATAATATGTGTGTGTGTGTGTGTGTGTGTGTGTGTGTGTGTGTAAACAATCCAGCTCTTTACTCTTAATAATTTCACGAAAGAGAAAGAAAAATATAATGCACTTCGAAAACCGTTCCACTAATATAACGCAGATTGTAGCCACATCTGCTACAGATAGCAAAATATATCATTGTTGAATAGTTTTTTGTAATGGTAGCAACAGCAATACTATTAGAATAAAGAGAATTTATAAAACGAGTCATACAAGAAAGAGAAAAAGAAAATGTTTGAAAAACTAGAGCCAGAAACAATGAAAGAGAAGAGAAGGAAAGATAGAGAAAATGAAATAATAGAAATCAAAACTCAGGAAAAGAATTACAAAATATCAGAAGAGAGAAATGATAATGATAGAAAATCACAGTGGTAATTAGTATTTGGACAGGAAAATTACCATCGTTCTATACACCTTTCCTGGAAGATGAAGAAAATGTCGCTAGCAGAGAAAACAGACTACGTAAGCAATGTTTGAATTTGAGAATGTGTCTGCAGTTCAATTCATACTATTTTCATAGGAAAGGCATGAATCCACTTGTCTATGAATTCGCTCTCCCAAAACCTGTCGTCCTTGGTATGCCACGTCCTTGGTATGCCACGATGTTTAACAGAAAAGAGGATTAGTGAGTGACTACGCGAGTAAAAAAATTGATGGGTTTTTGCTGTTACCTCAGTATTTAACTTAGGATAAATTAATAAGTAAAAATTCAACTCATTTAATTGAACTAGTTACAAATATATTGGTAGTAGTATCAATTAGGCAGAACTAAAACTTAATAATGACATAATAGCATATTATGTTAAAGTAAAAAGATAATACACAACAGAATCGCAAGGGTATGATATTGTTGTATACCCTTCTACTTTACTTTTACTTTCTTCTATTCTTCTTCTGTTCTTCTAGGTCTCTTCTAACATCTCTTCTTTGTCTGGACTTCTCTCGGGGACTTCGTGTCTGGTCTTTCATTGGGGATTTCTTTTATCAGAAGCCCTGTGTGATTGGTAGTTTTAGATAATAACACAAGACTTTAATTTACTTAGATCACATTTTATTTCGAAATCCCCACCAGACTACCCGCGCAGATCGAGTCGGAGCGTGTATAACACGACTCACCACCGTCGTGGTTTCTCGCCGACTGACTAAAATCTATTTCTAATCTAAACCGGAAGAGGGTCTCCTCCACCGATTCTCACGGTATCCACCGGAAAGGATCAGGATGAGATCAAGCCTTGTCACTCATCCTTCAAAGCCGTGGGCTGAAACTTATAGCAGCCATTTTGATTTCTACACTACTGTAAATAATTATTAGGAATCTAATAATTATGAAACAATATGTGGTGATTGTGATAAAACAGTTAATCAAATTATAATCAAATTTATCAAACTATCACAAAAAGAATAAATACTAAGCATAACTGGATGTGTGATGTAATCCCCTCGGAATTGCGCTAGAGATTGAAATTTGATCATATACATAAACCAGAATATGTCCCGAAAAGTGAAATACATTCCCTTCACCGGAACTATGTGACACTAACGGACAACCAGATTCTAACATGAAGACTAGACCTACTATTAATCTATGAAAAGAAAAGAACATATCATCTTGTGGATTTTGCCGTTCCAGTGGATAATTAAATTAAATAAAAGAAACCGCAAAAATAGACATCTTATATATATTGATAATAGAGTTAGTAAAAACAATTGTGGTTGAAGCCCTTTGAATTGTCACCAAAGGCTTGGGGAAAAGTGGAGGAGACTATCACAAAAGCAATACAAGACTAGGCATGACTCTGTGGGAAAGGTGATCTACTGGGTATAGCACAAGAAATTAAATTCTCACCATATTAACAAATGGTCCTAGAGAATAAGATGAAGAAATGTTCTTTGTTGAGATAAGAATGGATGACCTAATCCCGGCCAAAAGACCAGAACTAGTATTAATTAACAAAAAAAAAAAAACAGACATAACCTGTCATCTAGAGGATTTTGCTGTCGCTGCATATCACAGAGGGAAAATGAAAAAAGCCGAAAACATTAAAAAAAGATACATGGACCTAGCCAGAGAATTGAAGAAACTGTGACACATGAGGGGGGTAGGCGACACCATTTATAGATGATGCCCTTGGAATGGACCCCAAGGGTTTAGAAAAATAGAGAAGGGCAACTGGAAATTAGACGGAGAATCGAAACCATCCAGACAACAGAAATGTTCAAATGTTTTCTGGATGGTTTCAATTCTTCCTCTGATTTCCAGTTCCTCTATTCTATTTTCGAAATTTTTGAGGACCATTCCAAGTTCACCAAATACAATTGGAATCTTTTATACGATAATATTCAACAGTTTTTCAATTCTCTAGCAAAGTCCAAATATTTGTTTATCTTTTCGTTTTCTTTCATTTTCACCATGTGATCTGCTGGATCTACCAGTTGACAAGTTCTCTTTTTCTTGGTTATCAATGCTAGGTATGGTCTTTTGAGTGATATATTATTATTATTATTATTATTATTATTATTATTATTATTATTATAAGTATATATATATATAATATATATATATATATATATATATATATATATATATATATATATATATATATACTCAACCACTCTGCCTCGGGGAGTTTACGACACTGGTCAGTTTTATAAGCGAATACACCTGGTTTTGCTTATCCTGGACTGGTTACCATACCAAAGTTAAAGATCCCCGGTTTCCCTACTATTTACCTATAGCTGGAGGGAGAATACTTGGATTCATACAATTCCAAGGGTATGAACGTTATGTGAAATGCAACTGATTCATCCAAGATTTAAACTTGTCGCCGAGTCCATTTCCGACGACGATAACCGTTGCGCGACAAGAACCACCTGTAGTAGAAGCAGTAGCAGTAGTAGGGAGAGGAATAGGATGATGAAGAGGAGGAGGTGGAGTTTTTGCTATTTTTGTCACTATTGTTATGGATCTACCTTATTCCTACAAGATGGGATCTATAATTGCCGATTTCTGACAATGGGTAGTGATCGGTTTTCGAAACCAGAAAGGCCTAGATTTCAGATGCTGGTTTCAAGCCAAGAAATATCTTCCCACTAAAGAGTTTGGTGCAGCACTGTCTTCCCATCTCCATATTTGGTCTTATGCTCCGTAAATTATCAATAATAAATCCAATAATAGTGAAGAGAGCATTAGTCGTCATAGTAACAATGGAAATAATAATAATGGAAATGGCCGATATTATTTCTCTGAGTAGTAGTTTTCTCTTTCTATCGATTTTTCACTCTTCCGTGTTTGAAGTTATAGCATGAAAAAGCCCAGGTGATAGATCAGTATCAGGTGTGATAACATTTCCGTTTTGATTTCGGGGGCATTTTCAGTGCTGTACCACCACGTCACTTATATCACTCTTTCATTCCGCCTCTCTTTCCACTCCGTCTTTCCTCACGTTTTCCCCTTATATGTATTTAGTTTCCTTGCTATCTCATTTGCACATATATCTAAGATTGCTTTCGTCTTTTTCATTCAAAGCTTTTTCCTCTTCGTTTTTAATCTATTTATCAGTTTCTGCTTTTTAAAATCTCCTTAGGGGTTTTATTCATTACTTTCTTTTTTTATCATACACTTTAGTTCTTTCTTTTTTAAACATAGTTATACTTTTTTTATGATACTTTTTTTCCTTTGGATTGATTTCGCGTTTTTATCTTTACATTTTTCTTTATATTTACCGTTTTTTCCTTCGTTTCTTCCTCCCTTGTTTCCGACACTCCTTCTTTTATATTTATCCTCTATATTCCTTTCGAAATTTTTTTTTTCCTTTTTTTTCTTCTTTATCTTTCTTTTAGATTAGATTCTTACACCATTTACTTTCTTTCTGTCTTTCGTTCTTTTTTTCTTTTCTTTTTCTTTTTTTTTTTTCGTTTTTGTTGTCTTTTTAAAATCATATTTTTTATCTATTGCTTTTTTTCTTTTATCTTTCTGTCGTGTTTTTATCTGCTTTCCTTCCATTCTACCTCCGTTTATTTCCTCATTCTATCAGTATATCTTCTTTATTTGTTTTAAATTTCTTTTTTTTCCTTTCTTCCTTTCTTTCTTTTTCTTTTTTGTCTAAGATTTTTACACTATTACTTTCTTTTTGTTTTTTTAATTTCTTTATTTCTTCGCATTTTTGTTACTTTTTTCTCTTTCTTTTAAATCCTTCTATTTAACTTTTACATTTTTTTCTGTCTTTTTCATTTTTATTTTCTCTTTTTTGTCTTTCTTTTATATCAGATGTTTTACCATTTTACATTCTACATTTCTTTCTTTCTTTCTTTCTTCTTTCTTTCTTTCTTTTCTTTTGTTCTTTATGTTTCACTTTTATGATCTTTCAAAAGGAAAAATTCTTAGATTCTTAACATTTTTCCTTTTTTTATTTTTTCTAATTTGTTTGAAACTTTTATTTCTTTCTATCGGTTTGCTTTTTCATTGTTAATTTTTCTTTCTTTGCCATTCAGTAAATAATTTTCTTTCACTTTTCTCTTATATTTTTCATATACCTTTAACTTTTCTTTCTTTCTTTCTTTATCTATTTATTTAATTATTCATTTATTTCTGATGACGACTTACAATTGTTCTTTCTTTCCTTCTGCCTTTCCTTCTTTCTTTTCTCTTTAACGTTATTCACTGAATTCTTAGTTCGTCTTTTTCTTTCTATGTCACTTTCCTTGTTTCTTTTACGATCGATCACTACAGTCATACAATCCATTCTATTCTTCTCTTCCAACTATCACTAATCTACATCCAGTCGTCCATATTTCTATCAGAAATGTTTTCCTTCTCTTTCTTCTAGTTTTATGTTCATTCTATTCATTTCTTACTTTCTCTTTCGCTTTCGCTTTCCTTCTCTTTCCGTTTTACTTATCATATCCCAACATTTCAATGTCAATTACTCCTTGAACTTCTTCAAAATCCTCCATCACTTCTTCCATTTCCCTAAAAGATCTTTGTCTTGATTCTTTTCTTTTCGCCTTTAAATTATTCTACTTTTCTTCTCATTATTTTCATTCCTTTTATGCCTTCTTTTTCTTTCCTTCGATTTCCTTCTATTTCACTTATTCCTATTATTTCACTTTCTCTTTTATCGTCGTACTTATAAATCCTCATCGTCTCTTCCTCATCCTTACGCTTCATCTTTTCCTGCTCTTTCCTCTTCTTTGTGTGTAAAACTGGCTACGGGCGCCATCTTTAAACGCGACGAGATTTCAAAAGAACGGTAATATGGAGACTGGTACAAAGGTAATTCAAACAATAAACCCTGCGGCTGGGTTTCGTTCTTATCTATCTTACCAAACATGAACAGTGAACTACTTACTACCTACAACTAACCAGACAACCATCCAACTGATCGATATTCTGTCTTGATTTGCGAGAACATCACACCAGTAAAAGCAAAGATTTCCACTTTCTTAACAGCACACAGAAAATCTTATAAAAATACATTAAACAAAAAAAAAATGGAACAAGATGTAGATTTGGTTAGCATGATACCCAAATTTATGTGAGTGTAATTAATGTAAAACTACCTATGTAATAACCAGCTTATGTTAAATTTATAGCAAATATTTTATTTTATATTTACTTCTTGATATTAGAAGAATCTTATGTAGTGGGCTCCTTCCATCTCAAGTAAAACAGTTACCAGCAAGAGACCATTCGTGGGAACCCTTGCGATAGGTACGAGAAACGCTCTCACACGAGAAGTGAGGAGTTTTCGAAAAAGTCATCAGCAGATGATAAGGAATTATCTAAATTTGATAGCTAGAAAAATTTCTCGTAGATATTTGGGATGGGATACAATTTGGTATAACAAAAATATATTTTCACACCTCCCTATTATTCTTAGAGCGGTCCGAGTTGAGATTAACGCGACGTAATAAAGTGAGTGGTATTTTTCTTAGGTCCCGTGTCTGACTTTTTGTTTACCGAGAACTCGTCCTCACGTCTTCATCTCGACTTTGTCTTCGTCATATTTCGTTGAGGCTTAATACAACAAGAGGTTTAATGCTAATTGTATTTACTTCCAAAAATTGATTCAATTGAAATTAATTGTTAAGCCGAAATGACAAATATAATAAACAAGCAAACTAAATTTTAAAAATTCAAGCTTGTAACTTATTAGATAGAATTCGAACCTATATAGGCCTAAGCAAATGTGGCGTTGAACGTGCACTCCTGAAATTGTAAATTACACACTTTTGAAAAAATTCCAAACGGTTCCCAGCTAAACACTGATATTACTGTTTAAGATTGCTATAAACAACATTTGGAACTATTTTACCAGTTTTATTATATGTACACAAGTTTTTTTTAATAGCTGCTAATAAATAGCGAAAAAAGTTTAATTTTTGACGTGTATGCATTAGATTTTAATATACATTTTCATTAAATTTACATAAAGTTTCCAAGCGTGATATTTATCAGATGTAGTGCAATATATGTCTGCATGCTGTAAGTTCTATTGGCAATGTTATTTTACATGTCTTAAGTGTTTGAACAGGAGGTACTTGTTTTTTTTTTTTTTTTTTTTTTTTTGTTTTTTTGTATAAGAGCTAATACATACGTAAAACAGGTCGATTCTGGTATGTTTTCATTAACTTTTAACATGCACAATTTTAAAACTTTTCATAGATGTTTCAAGCTTGGCACATACCAGATAGAGTGTCATGGTAGGTTAACATGCGATAAAATCTATTTGTGATGTTATTTTATTTGAATTTATAAAGAGGAAGTCACGGAGATTTATACATATATATATGTATATATATGTATATATATATATATATATATATATATATATATATATGTGTGTGTGTGTGTGTGTGTGTGTGTGTGTGTGTGTGTGTGTGTGTATTCTAGAAGAATATGGAGAGTTTTAAAGAGACAATAGAATATTATGAATAGAATTATCAGTAAAAATGACACATTTCAAAGAAAAACAAGATAACTGATTAAATCCCATTTCAGACTGCCAAATTTTCCCATAAGTATTTACTATTCTCTCCGCACAAGCAGGATTCAACACATGACCAATCTTTAAGCGGAGTTTAACAGGTTTGAATTCAGAGTTTTCCTTCTCCAAGACCGATTGGCATACGAGGCTTATGGATTCCCCAATAATGTAATTATAGTAGAATGCATACCTTTTTCAATACTATCAATGATATGTGAAATGCAATCAGCCGCACCCACGATTTAAACTCGTGACGTTGAACATATTTTCTAAAACGTAACCATTATATTACAAACGACTCTCTATATTTTTATAGACATATTCGTCTCACCAATATTTCTTATCTATCTATCTATCTATCTATCTCTCTCTCTCTCTCTCTCTCTCTCTCTATATATATATATATATATATATATATATATATATATATATATATATATATCGATAAGTACATGATAGGTCCCAAAAGCCATGATAAGAGATTTAGATATGCTACCTGCTTGCCTATGCAATTAAAGACGTCAAATAGCAGTACATGTCATTAAGTATTCAGTTATCCTCTTCAGACGTTCCTTTCCCAACCAATTTCACGTCCCACCATCTGCAAATCTTCTAGTTAGCTGTTAAGGCCGTCAAAGATGTGTCGTCATTCCCAATTTTTTTTCAACCTGTTCAAAATTTCTGATTTCTGTCCGTTCTTCTGTCAGTTCTATTACAAATTTCATCTCTTATAATTAAACATTTATTATTCCGATTCCCGTGGTCCTCAAACGGAGCCTTCGGGCTTCTAAATATTGACAAGTCTTCGTCCTTCTTTCCTCTTTTCACACAGAGTCACCCAGCTTCTCCGGTTCCAGGCTCCGTGGACTGTCATTAATTTTCTCCCAATGTCCAATTTTGGAAAACTGCCTAATATCTCACTATGCAAACTACTTAGTGTTTTTATTTTATTTTCAGTTAATTCTAGTTTCTAATATTTCCCTTGTAACTTCCGAGGGATTAATTTCTGATATTTGCAACATATCCCCTCGCTGCTTCCATAATTCTGAGCTAGATGGACTCTATATTATAATTCAACCTCTTGAGCTTTCAATAATTTCTGATTTTACTTTTGTAGATCGATTTTATCTAATAGCCCAGGCTTATTATGCTTATTCAAATTAATGGAATAATTTTATTGCAAGCCCTGCAGAGGTAAATCTTATGGAATTCCTCAATATTGCGGAAAACTTTGAGGAATTCATCAATTAGATATGCACAACCGCTTTAGTGAGGTCTGCTAGAACTGGATTTTAACTTAAGACCAAGTTTCGTATCTAGGCTTCAGATTGTATTTGTTTTCGGAATGCAAATGAGAAAATCCCTTCATAATGTTTTTCAAAGTTCAGTAATTTCATAACAACGTGTTTGGAAAAGATATACCTTGCATTTAAATAATTTAATCCAGTTTGTTTAAGGAATATTATATGAAGCCGGGATCGACAGCGATTAAAAAGACATGGGTAATGTCTTACCTAAATGTGAACTGTAATTAATATATTAGTTGATTTACTTTTGAATAAAAAAAAGAAAGATAAACATTCTCCTTGTACTAATTCCATTATGTTTCCCTGGAGTAAAAATGAGAAAGATAGAAATAAAGAGATATTGAGCGTTTGATAGAGAGATATATATATATATATATATATATATATATATATATATATATATATAGTTTTGTTGAATTGTACAGACAATTCTTGTCGGACGAGTTTTTGGTTGATCCATTCTAATTTTCGGTCCATCTCTGTCGGGGTAGAACTGGTATAACAGTCCACCAAAGGTTTCGATACGAGCGCTTTCGGCAATACAGTTTGCCATCATCAGGTAGGAAACGATGGTTTCGTGTCTCGTTTTTAAGGAGAACGAGTAGTAGCAATGAATTAGAAGAGGGGGGTAATAACAATTTGTAGGGGAAGGTTGTAGGAATGGTTGTGGTTCGAACGAACGATGCAGTAGTGATTTCTTGTGGGAAGGGGTCACAAGTTGTGAGAAGGGGAGGGGTATAGTGGAAGGAAGATAGGCGGGAAATTATAAGCATTTGAGAACATGTTGACTTACTTCAAAGTTTATTTTCTTTAAGGTAGTTTTTTTTTGTTTGATATATAAAGCTTCGATTATTTGAAGTTTTTGTTTGTTTTTTTCTTTATGTAGTGTGCGTGTATTTTCGGTTAGAATTTTGCGGTAGGTTGAGGGGGGCATGAATGTGTTTTAAGGTGTTGATTAATGGAACTGGAATCATATAAGTGTAGTGTTAATCTGTGTGATAATGTGGTCGTCGTGTGGCCAATATATGTGTTATTAATTTTGGAAAGACAGTCTCCTACGGCACATTTGAATTCATACACAACATTGGTCTCATTAAGACGAGTAGTTTTAGGGGAGGAGTTGTTGCATGTGACAAGATTTGTAGTTTTAAATTTTTTGTAATAAATGATCAGATTGACTTTTTTGTTAGTGTCGGTGGAAGAGACATTGTGACTTTTAATTTTTTAATGCATTTTCGTCCAGTTTATAATTTTGGTGAATCTGATTACAGTAATATATGTTTTGGTTAGGGCTATTGCGTGTGCTGTTGTTTTCATTATGGTGGACTGTTACACCAGTTCCACCCCGACACCAAAAAGATGGGCCGAAAATTAGAAAGGATCAACTAAAAACTCGTCCGACAAGAATTGTCTGTACAATTCAACAAAACTTGTATAAAAGAAAAAATGTTGCATATATATATATATATATATATATATATATATATATATATATATATATATGAGGAAAAATGAGTAAAGAAAAGAATGTAGATGGATAAAATGAATTTAATCGATATTTAATCGATATCACTTACACATGTGTTTCGGTCAGTTTATGTGTGTGAAAATATTTCGCACACATAGAAGAATCGACCTTCATCAGAGTGAACATTTATTTTGAATTTATTTTAACATTTCACCGATTTTTTTTTCAAGACATAAACTAAGCTCCGAGAAAAATGTTCAACATGTTATTGATAAATAATAACACTTTATTTTTATTTTATTTATTTTTTTGTAATAAAAAACTATTTTGTACCATAACCCCTAGAAAAAACCAAATATCCAAATCATAACGGTCTATCTTAACGCTCTATTTTCAGCGTTCCAAATTTAAAAAAAATTCGATTTTCGAATATTTCCAAAAATCTCTGTTGTTTTTTTTTCCCCAACAAATATTTTCATTCAAAATAAATGTTCACTCTGATGAAGGTCGATTCTTCTATGTGTGCGAAATATTTTCACACACATAAACTGACCGAAACACATGTGTAAGTGATATCGATTAATGTGATATCGATTAAATTCATTCTATCCATCTACATTTCTTTTCTTTATTCATTTTTCCTCATATTGTCGGATTCAATTCCTTTTTCCATTTTCACACACACACACACACACACACACACACACACATATATATATATATATATAGAGAGAGAGAGAGAAAGAGAGAGTGTGTGTGTGTGTGTGTGAGAGAGAGAGAGAGAGTGAGAGAGAAAGAAAGAGAGAGAGAGAGAAAGAGAAAGAGAAACATATTCACCATTGAAGCAAGAACTAAAACCAAAGTCCTGAAGAAGGTCTAACTGACCGAAACGTTACAACCTTGACATCACTACCTATAATAAACATCGATTTTCGACAACATCCCGTGTTTGTCTACTTTTCTCCACACACTGTCGAATTAATTTCCTCTTATTTCTCCCATATATATATATATATATATATATATATATATATATATATATATATAATGATTATAATGTATTCCTCTCTTTTCTATTCATTTCCAAATAAACTTTTCAAACCGCATGACGTTTCATCATCATCTCATTTGTTTAATTAAACCTTATCAAAACATTGACATTGAACTGAACTTAGAGACGCGAGGACATGTTATGCAGTCCTCAACCAGACCGAAGGGAAGAATCGGTCGTGTCTTAATAATCATATCGTTGTATGACCTGTCACGTGATATCCGTTTAGCAGGTGATGGAGAGTGACACTGACAGAGGCAGTTTACGGGTATCTTTCTGTGGTGAGAAGATTGCGACCTTTCGCTCGCTTTGCCACGGCTTCAAGACCGAACCATATATTCGAAGATTGTGGATTCCTTTACACAACACCATATCGAATGAATACTGCTATCTTTGTATGTCTATATTCATGTATGACATATCAATCTACACGCATTCCTGTTTCTGAATGTGTGCGTCAATATGTAGAACCAGATACACTAGGATATATATATATATATATATATATATATATATATATATATATATATATATATATATATATATACCAGAACTTTCAAAATTTTTAACCGTCCCTAACGCATAAAATTTTAAAAGATATTCTTTTTCGAACTTTTGAAATTCTATTCTTGTCTCCAACTCAAAAAAAAAAAAAATACTACTCTGATGAAGGTCGGCAAAATCTGTGTACGGAACATTTTATGTATTTTTCCTATTATTATTATCATCATCATTTCAACTCCATCTGATTATTTTAATAATAATAATAACGTAAATCCGTATACATTTTGATAAACAGACCGAAACACATGTGTAAGTGATATCGATTAAAAGTGATATCGATAAAATTCATTTGTATCCATCTACATTTCTTTTCTTTACTCATTTTTCCTCATATTGTCGGATTCATTTCCCATTCCATATATATATATATATATATATATATATATATATATATATATATATATATAATGATAAGCAGCTATTTTTGTTTAGATCTACAGAGTGTTTGAAAAGTAAACGTCTGGGAAATCTAACATCTGCTACTTCAAATATGAAATTTTTGTGGAACAACCAATAAGGATAATATCGTTTATAAACTAGATAGTCAAGCATCCAGTAACATCAAGGGAAGAAATTATGAAACAAACACTAGAAAAAATCACTAACTTCCCCTTGACAAACCATGTCGGCAAATATCAATGTCGCTTAACACCCGCCTTCAGCGGCAAACAAGTTCGATACATGTTTCATTGGAGGTAGAAGAACAATTGTGGTACTACTTAACCCACAAGGATGAGAGTGTAAGATTCAAAGTGAATATTGGAAGAACATACAACTCCGACAAGGGTTGAGGGACAATACATCTAATAGATAACAGCACATGAATACAAAGGATATATAATAGAAGAGTCCATGGATACATAAGATACAAAAACAAGAGTAGATAAACCTACATATATAAAAGGACTGGAGCATTCATAATAGAAATGACTTACAAAGAGGGGGCTGGAGCCCCACCGAGAAAGGGGTAGAACGTGTCTAACCCATGTGGTCTCGTAGCGAGGAAAGAGGGAGAGAAATTCGAATCAGCCGCTTAAATATCATTCGTCCCCTGGTGGGAACAAGCGACAACAAGCCGGGCAGATAACTCCTCCAGGCCAAGGAAAGATAATCCCCTACAAGAGGATTCATAACTTTCTTATCACCTAAATTGAATGTAATAGCGCCACTAGTGTTCGAACTCGCTGACAGCGATGTTGCAGTCCAGCACGTTATCCACTACACCACGGGAGACTTTGCTTGGGAATAGAGGCCAATGTTCAAGCCGTGTGTAATTTTAGTATCAGCAGCTTTTTTAATAAATTGTGATGCTGAATACGTATCCTGTTTCTTTGTTTTACTGAACCATCCTAGCGAACTATTGATTAAACTTATCAAATAAAAAAATAAAAAACTGTCAAGGATAAGGTAACTATGAAAAACTGAAACAACCAATTATACAGTTTATGTTGAAAGATATTATATTTAATATAAGTAAAATAAAGTAAGTAAAGTTCGGGGCGGCCTAATGTCGGTATCAGCCAATCAGCGAGGGAGTCTATCCACTTTTACACTAGCGCTAAACCAAGGAGATTATCTTAGCGTCTGCGGTGGAGCGCCACACCTACCATCACTCCTTACTTTACCGCACAGATCCCTGTGCTACTCATACGCTGAGTCGGCGAGGACTGTTATCGAACTAGGAACTTGTGGTTTCTAGCCGGACGCTCTACCGACTGAGCTAACCCGGATTTTTACAATAACGGCCTTACAATCTCCTTTCATTTTATTTCATATTTTTAAATAATTATCTTCATATCTGTTTGGTTTTTGTAAAAATACCTTAAGAAATAACAATATATATATATAAGTCCTCTACAACGAGCAGGATGGGTTCAGTTTTACTAGCAAAGTACAATTGGTTTAAGATTACGACGTCGCAGTAAGTGAGTTCGAATTCCACTCACGCTATTATATTTACTTCCGGACTGATCCCCTTAGGAGAGGAACGAAACTCAACAATAGGTTAAAGAAAGGAAATACCGTTCTTCTAAAATAATGGCTTTACCATTAAATAACATTCGAAGACTGATATATCAAAAGGATCCAAAAACTTAAACAACTTTTTTGAATCCAGAGTTTTCCTTTTACTAGACTGGTTGCATTACCAATAATAACCCAGTCTGTCCTACTATTTACACGTAGCCGGATGATGGACAGAGGAATCCATGCATTACTTATTGGTAATAGCACGAAGTGTTACACAAGCAGCTTCGACCAGGATTTGAAACCGCATCGCCGATTCCATTTACTATGAAGACAAACTGGTACAATAAACATTCCAATATTTGCATACGGCACTCGAAAAGAAACGTTTTGATACGGTCTGTATGATAACGAATCAGGCATGCATAGTCCTCTACGGAGGCAGGAAAGAACATTAGTAAAACTAGTACAAAATAAAAAACGCACTCCGGGCGATGTAAAATTAGATTTTTGAAACATATTTCCTGAGGGGTGAGAGTAAAAAATTCAATGTCAACGAGTTTGTACCCTAAGTAAGTAAAATCATCGAATTCATTAAAGGATTAAAAAATAAAACAATTTGAAATGTAAACTTTAAATATATATTAAAATAAAACAAACTATATATAGATATATAATACCAGTGATGTATTTATTAAAAATTGTTTTAAAAAACAACGAGGACTGTCAAATGTTGCATGTTCAAATTTTGAGAGTATTTATTCTATGTTATGACGATTTGGGGTAATGTAACGTAAACAGTGACGGAATTTTTGTTACAGACAAAAACCGGAAGCGAATCTCCATTATTAATAGATATAATCACGATTTTGCTTTTTAATATAAAAAAAAAGATTAAAAGATATTGCTTCGAAAACAATAAATTCTGTATCCTCATAAAAGTATGTATCTATATATGGGATAGAACCACACAAAAGGGGTAAATGATGGTGAGGCTCCACTTCTGGAGATCTGGAGAATGTGGAGTACCTCTTCGTAGTTATAATATCTCTTTCTATTCTGACTTGGAGTGATAGTACATATTGAGATCCCATTTATATAACCAATAGATATATTTACAATTATTTGTATTCGATAGTAATACTTACTATAATATTACAAAATTATTTGTATCAAGAATAGTTACTTTAAACAAATCATTATTGAATAGAACTAATTACGTGAAAGCATATGATTATTTATATTAGATAGAATATTGAAACCATATAATTGTGTGCAGATTATTTCTATTAGACACCAATACCAGATATTATATAATTGTCTGCAAGAGAAACTCTTTACAAACCATTGCACAAAAGATGAAGAATATACAATCTTATTATAATGGAGATTGTTTGCTTTTCTGTCTGTAACCGAAACTATATCACTACTACAAGTCACAATTCCCTTTGTTATTTACGTCACATTCTCCATGATTTTATTTTTTATTTTTATTTAAACCTCAATCTCTAATAAAATTGTTTTACATTAATAATACTGTTAATCATATCTACAAATGAATAACATGCAATTGTATTTATATATACAAAAAATAGCGGTTTACAGTGTGAACAGGAAGGCTTATTTGCATATTGAAATTAAAAATTTGATTTTAATAAATATGTGCTTAGTATTATTGATTTTTAATCGTATGGCTTTATCTTAATGAATATAATCAAAAATCTCTTCATAAATCTTAAAAGAAATCGATTAACAAGAAGAAATAATTCTGATTTTATTCTTTACTTCCTATTTTAACTAAGTTATTAAATTAGGAAAATTCAGCAATGAAAGACGAGAGTGATAGAAGTGCAAGTTTCAGTTGTTCTATTTTTCGATTATACACCCCTCTGTTTCAAATCATTTTATCTGCATTCTTATTTAGTTTCATTAGCCTTTCTAATTTAATATATTCTATTACATTAAAACTTAAATACTTGCACCCGGAGGGTGCATATATTTGCTAGTATATATAAAATAAACGCAATTCCTTAACCCTACGTAAAATAACTCTATACCGATTCACATGTAAAGAAATCAATCATTAATCTATATATCTATTCCACCTTCCCCACACTCTCTCAGTGTCTGTCTATCTGTCTGTCTCCCCCCTCTCTCTCTCTCTCTCTCTCTTTATATATATATATATATATATATATATATATATATATATACCAAACTTGTTGATAAAACATCGCGGTGAGAAAAAAAACAGCAAATATCAGCTGGGGTGTTAGAATGCACCGACTGCACCTCTGCAGAGCTGTAAGATTCCCCCAATGGGACCACCTGTTGGTTGTGGGTGGCGACCCGTGAGGCTTAAGGATAGAACCCAGGTGGATGAGCAGTTCATGACTTGCAATACTCCACTTTGGCCCTATCGAGCCCTAGCACATATATGATTTTCTCAACCCTATTGCCCTTATGGCAAGCCTCTTTTTATCATATGGGTGCTAGAAGGCGGTGACTGAGGGTCTACATGTCCTGGGAGTGACTTTAAACTCTATCTGATGGTGAAGTTACAGTTTTGCAGGTTTGGGGAATGTGGAGCACCCCTTCATCACCATTGCTCTCTGGTCCACTCTGACCCGGAGTGGTAGTACCGTTAGGGTCCCATCTATGGGTTAAACAGAAAAATGTATTTATAAAAAAATTGTATTATCCATTAAGAATTGATTTATTTCAAAACTTTCTCGGCATTAAATCACCCACTGAGGTTGATATGCCGTAAAACAAAACAAAACCAATCATACAAAACCGCCAGAAACTAAAGCTAATGAGTAAAAATTGCTCATACCTAAGTAGAGCAAATAATAATGTTTCGCTTAGTGCTCTTCAGGGCTAAGACCTTAGCCTTGAAGAGCACTAAGCGAAACTTTTAGTAGGTTTATCTGACTCATTAGGTTTATCTTTATATATATATATATATATATATATATATATATATATATATATCACTCTGTATAAGTATTTAATATATATATTTTATATATGTGTGTGTGTGTGTGTGTGTGTGGAGGCGCGTAATGTAATTGTTAGAATCCACGAGTCTGTTGACATTTCAAATAAAACTAATACCCTTGGAAAAGGTATGCATCCAACTACTCTATATAGGTAAATAGTAGGGCACATCGGGCTCTTTAACTTGGATAACCAGTTTAGGAGAGGGAAAATTCTGAATTCAAACCTATTAAATTCCGCACAATAAATGACCATGTGCACATCCTGCTGTTTGAAGGTGTACACACACACACACACACACACACACACAACACACACACACACACATACACGTTGTAACTTCAAGTAAAAATATATATATATATATATATATGCACACATACATTTATGTAGATATCGCATTGGCGAGAAATGTAGAGTTATAAACTGTCGTTGACTTGATATCTTGACTCCTCTAACTCTGCTATACATGCCCTATCAATGATAGTGACCACTCCTTACATATAAATCTACCAAACAATGTCATCAATATTAATATATATATATATATATATATATATATATATAGAGAGAGAGAGAGAGAGAGAGAGAGAGAGAGAGAGAGAGGAGGGAGAGAGAGAGAAAGAGAGAAAGAGTGAAAGAGTGAGAGAGAGAAAGAGTGTGGGGTGGAAAGGAAGAAGGGAATAGATGTAGATAGAGAGAGACAGAATAGAATTATCAAAGAAATACTTATCAATATTACACTAAATTATATATATATATATATATATATATATATATATATTATATATATATAATCAATGCATGTGTATGTCAGTTTCTTGACCTTAAATCTTCTAGCGATTTCACTGATTCATCTGTCATTGAATCAAATTTGAATCCACAATTCCAGCAGTTAGTGTCAGTTCTTGACAGATTACCCCTTATTATATTTTTTTTCTATTTGACTTGACTGACACGAACTGTCAAAACGAGAGAAATATTTTAAAGTTATTTAATCATTTATAAGCGTCTTTTTCCTGAGAATCTTCTTCTTCTTCTTCTTCTTCTTCTTCTTCTTCTTCTTCTTCTTCTTCTTCTTCTTCTTCTTCTCTTCTTCTTTCCAATGAATGATTTTTTGGCAAGGTCGCAGCGATGACTTGCCAAAATTTTAACAGTATTTTTGCTTGATATTTTCGGTTATTTGTGGCGATAAATATGTGTGGGTTGGAACGGGAGAGAGCGAGGGGAGAGAGAGAGAGAGAGAGAGAGAGAGAGAGAGAGAGAGAGAGAGAGAGAACTGAGGAGAGGAAAATACTGAGTTTCCAATAAATAAAAAAAAACAATGCTCTGTAAAGTATAGTAGATAAATTACTTTTTATGTGTATGTAGCTGATGCTATTGTCGTCATTGTATTTTTTCACCTTTCCACCTTTATTCCGTAATTTGTAATAGTTTCACTTATATCTCAGAATAGATCCTGAGTCAGAAAGATAATACATATTTTATTATTCAACTTATTCTTTTTCCTTCAAAAAGCAAAAGAAAAAGGTTTTATTTCTTACTTAAAAAAATGCTGTAATACATTACCTAAACCCTCCGCACGAGTGAGATGTAACATAACGTCAATTTATTGAGCGAAGTTTTAATTCAGTTTTCTTTCTCCTATACAAGTAGGCCAATGAGGTTTAAAATCCAGGTCTGTCCTAATATTTACCCATAGCTGAAGGACGAATAGTTGGATACATACCTTTTCGAAGGCTATTAGCCGTATTAGAAATGCAAACAGACTCGTCCAGGATCTGAAT
>CM042137.1:5036920-5084420 GCA_023376005.1 Doryteuthis pealeii
TCATCGATCGTTAGAGTTAAAGTCAATTAAGTATACGAACACAACACAACCATATCTGCATGTTCGCGTGTTGGGGTGGGGGCACTTTGGCGTATAATCGGAAATTAGCAAAATATACCTGTTGTCTATAAAAGCTATCATATCATTTTCACAATGTATCCCCAAAATACCATAGCACGTGATATATAATTGAAGCTACGATTGATGAGACTGTATTTTATGTTTTCTTGTTTTATTTAAGATATAAATTCAGATATTCTCAAGATCCTTCTCAAAATCAGTGAAACGATAATGTTTATTTTACATCGGAAGATAAACTGCAAGCTGTAAACATCCGGAATTGTAAAAAGTTAATTTTGCGATAACTATATTTAAAATTATCGGATCCCGAGACAAAATTGTTGCAGTCTCCCAAATAACTGCTAGAGGTGTGTTGAAAACATGCTGGTGTTTACGTAGGAATGATTTTGTTCAAAATTATAAATTGCTCTTGTCACAGTATTATAAATCCAGATTTCATCCAATTAGCTTAGAATTTAAAAAGAATATTCATGTAAAATCCTAAATAACCATGTAAACAATCTTAAATAATCATGTAAAAAAACTGTTGAATTTACACAAATATCCAGATCTTTAAAAGACATATAATCAACAAGAATATATTTACCAATGTCTATTATTAATGGTGAAAGGGTTATCGTCGCGGGAAATGGACACGGCAATACTAGTTCAAATCCTGCATATCCTATATCGCTAATACCATCGGAAAAGGTATAAATCCGACTATTCTTTCTCCAACAATTGGTAAATAGCTGGAAGGAATGGTTTCCTTAACCTAGGAAACCAATCTATGAGAAGGAAAATTCTGAATTCAAACCTGTAAAACTCCGTTTAAGAAATTGACTTTGTATCACATCCTACACGTGCTGGGGGGTTGGGAAATTTGTATATTAGTAAATTAGGCCCCTGGCTTTGTCCCTGCGTGTTACTTTTCTGCTAAAACAATTAGATCTACTGTCGCGTTTTTAGCCCAAGTCCCCAAAGGTGATGTAACCACCCAGTCACCAAGACTTAGAATACGTACCTTCATACAAACATAGATACTTATATATGCATATATGCATATATATTTATAAAGGTGGGTATTTTATAACTGTTATCTTCGTAGAAAATGAAATCCGAGTTCAAATCCTGGTTGAGGCCGTTTGTGTTTCACAAACATAAGAAAGGCATAAATCCATATTTTATATCCCACATACGCACACAGCTATGGCAAAAAAGATGAACTGTATAGTAGAAAGAGAGATTACACATTGATACTGTGTCAAATATTGCCCTTGGCAAAGGAGTTTGGTAAATACACACATTATGTACCCCTCTTCTTTTGTGTAGTTTAACAATTTGCATGCACCCTGTCGGTTGGGGCAATAGAATACACCGACTGCACCTCGGCAGAGGGGTACAATCAGCCGAATGTGGACATCTGTTGGCCGCTGGTAGCGACCCACGAGACTTAAGGACGGAAAACTTGTGGCTGAGCAGTCCACGACATCTAATACTCCACTTTGGCTCTTAGTTAGGTCAAGCCCTAGCATCTATTGTTGGCCTAACCCTATTGCTCTCATAGAAAATTCAAAACTCTTTTCATCATATCTGTGCTAGAAGGTGGTGGCCGGAGGTTTTCGCGTCCTGGGTATGACGTTAAACTGCATCTAGTGGTAAAGTTCCAATTCTCGGAAACGAGGAGTACCCCTTTATCGCCATTACTCCCAGGTTCACTCTGACCTGGAATTGCAGTACAATTTATGACTTAAATAGATACAAAAAATGTGTTTAAAAAATTGAGATTTAAAAAAATTGAATACCAAAAATAAGGAATAAAACAAAACATATTCGGCATAAACCTACCCAAATGTTTGACATGCAGTAAAATCTAAACAACAACAAGAACAACAACAGCAACCATTTGCATGGGGAGATTTTTAGGTGAAAACCACCTTCATTTTCAGATTCTACCAAAAATTAAATAATCATTGATCTAGTATGTGTGTTGTGTTATAATTTGAAGTCCTATTCCCCATGCAACGCAGTGTATTCTATCTGTATAAAAATGGTTATCTAGTTGAGTTGTGCATTGCACACCCATAATTCAAGAGAGATTTTGAATCTCATTGTATAGAAATCTCATTACATAGCAAGAAAATAAAATATGTTTCATGCTCTGCAATATCAAAACTATTGCGTTTTTAGTGTAATTATTGTACTGAATGTGTCGTAGTCTCTGGTCAAGGAGTTGCCGGAGGATATCTTCTGTAACGGATGTGTCCTGTTGGTCGAAAAACGTCTGGGAATATAGATATGCCTGCTAGCGAAATAGTTTTGCTCCAGGGTTGTAATTTTATTTTTTTCGTACCCGCTCGAATAAAACTTGAAAACACTATATAACAGACTATCACAATTCAATATATTTCTTCTGTGTAAATACATGAAGACATTATTCTATACAAATTAAACCTGAAACCAAAAGTGACTCTCGGTAACAGTTATTCTATTCGAATTACACACACACACACACACACACACAACACACACAACACACATCTCTATGCTTTTCTATCTCTTTTTTTTCCTATGTTGGTCCTCTTCTTTGAATACCCTTCTTAAATGTTGAATATATATTTTTTCATGCATGTGTTATTGAATAACACGGAGTTCTCCTTCTTCATTTTTGGGATCTGTATTTTGATAACCCTAAACAAATTATATAAATTTGCCTATACCAAAAAATTATATATATGTATATATATATATATATTGCACATATCTTTTTGTCCATATACCCTGGCACCTTAAAAGCAGGATTATATCCCTTAATATTGGGAATATCGTGTCAGCTTTTTTAATAAGAGTTCATTATATTGTTTTTTTTGTTTTGTTTTTTTTATTGGAATTGGAACAAAATGCAAGTACGACATCAGACATCGGATATTATCAAGAGACGAAAGCAAACATTCAAACTGATTGACATATTCAAACCGAGGAGAACATTACTGATGCTAATGTATATAACGCTGGCGTATACACTAATTTACTCACAAATGCATAGATGTGCATATCGAGTAACGTCGTAATAACTGTTTCCTTTTCCTGGATGGCTGCCTAGCTAAATCATAAGTAACGTTCTACTTTGGACAACTACACATGGACGCACCAGAATGGGAAAACCAGCAGAACTTTACATTTACGGATCCTTGATGTTGTGAGGAGGACTTGCAAAAACGATTAATAGGGATGAGTAGCCAGAGAGAATCATGGGAATTCAAGCTGAACGCACGACTCGATGATGATGATGATTATTTCTTAAATCAGCGTATACCTGGTGTTGACAGATTAGGTTAGAAAACAACGACTTATGAGTTTTATTCTAAATAAATACATTATTAGTGTACACAAAGCTAAACTGCGTAAATAAGTAGTTACCTATCACAGAGGAATGATTTGCCAGCTGCTCTTACAAATCTGTGCTAATAGAGTGTACTCACGATTTAATAGATATTACACTATTGTAGCTATATGCTGAACAAAGCCATGATTTGTAAATATCTATATACAGAGACACTTTCCTTCATATTTTGAGAATTGCGTTCTGACACAAAGCTCGCCTCTACGTTCCTTCTTTCGCCTTTTCCCACTTGATGTCACAAAGAAAAAATGGGGGGTGCTTATATAAACGTGTACGTAGACAGATTCTGCATATTTGAAATACAGCCATTTATTATTCGCGATAAGAAACAATGAGCATCAATAAAAATAGCACTCCTCGAAATATGTGCACATGCGAAAAACTTATTATTTATGACGAAAACGGCGAACATTCAAGATGTCGACAGGTGAGGTCAGATGGGATGTCATATCTTCTGTGTTCTACCATTAATCAATATTCCTATGCTGGTTACAATATTCTCTCTACTCCATCTCTCTGTCTCTGTTTTACTATTTCGGTCTTCTTATTTGAATACCATTCTTCCCTGATTGCTCCTATGCTCTCACAACTCTCCTCTCTCTCTCTCTCTCTCTATATATATATATATATATATATATAAGTTAGGGTAGCGTGGGCATAAAGTCAACGGCCCTTTGTAACTGGTAGTTTTTCACCTATGAGATTTTAAAACCATCTGCTTAAAAAAATCGTCTGTGTGAGAAATTGTCAGTTACTAAGCGCCGTTAACTTCATAGCAACGTTACCCTAACATAAACACACACGCTCTATGAACGACATTGAGCACTGATGTCAGCATAACAGACTATATATATATATATATATATATATATATATATATATATATGTGTGTGTGTGTGTGTGTGTGTGTGTGTGTAAATCTTTATTACTGATTATTTTTCAACATGAAAATCTTCCATTACGATTATGTCACGCAGAAAGAACCAGTTTCCAGTAGATCACCGAAGTTAATACTTAATTAAATGACCTATTAAACAACAGCAGGTGCTGTAAGCTAACCCTAGTGTTCTGTTTAACAAAATGGTTTGGTAGTCAACCAAACACCCAACCAGCAATCCTTGTCACTGCACTTAATTCTGCAGTAAATGTAAATTTTATTGATCCAACTTTATACAGGTGAACATTCCAGACCCCATTTCACGAAATAAGTTAAATGTCAGACTATGAACGTATCCATGCACTCTTGTACCGATGCCAATATAAACAGGCGGTATTTGCTATAAATCAGATTCTCCCGTCATTTTGCAGGATAGACATCACCTTCATGCTGAAAAAATAGCAGAAAAATGAATGTTTTAACAACGAATCATTCACAGTTGCCTATGTTATTTTTACTTGTGCCAACAAAGCAATTGTCAGCACGAAGTTTCGAGTTATTTCAAATGACACAAATTCAAAATTATATACCGTTGAGAAAGGGACTTGATTCCCTGTGGCAAATTTAGAAATGGTCCATGTTGAGTTAAAGGTCATTCAATGAAAACTTTTATCTCGGATCTGCCTTACTCAAAGCAGGAAGTAAGAGGTGATTCTGTTAATGATTTCAGGGGAGTAAAAAGGAAGTTGAGACGCAAATAAGGAATGCTGGGAATTCAACAAGAAATCAGAGAATATTATATCCAACATAGCTATATCAGTTCAAGACTATCATTATTCTGCGCTATTCTACAAAGAAATTATTTGCTTTAGCAGTACGGCTGGCCTATGACAATTTGACATTCTTAGATACCAAACAAAATTAAGATTTGTAGTTGTATGCAGTGCAGACAGGTCGTTTTGTCCGTGAATTCTTCAATTTCATCAGAAATACGATTTTCCTGGGTTTTTTTTCTTTTGCATAAATTTATACCAGGCTTACAGTTTTTATACACAAACAAATATCATTAATTATCATTAGAAATATAGAACTCAAAGATTGTTTTAGAGCTATAAGTATTTGTAGAATGTATTCAAGAATAGTTGATCATATATATATATATATATATTATATATATATATATATATATATAATTATAAGGGATTCGTGTCTGTTTTTTCTGTAACCGAAACTAGGTCACTGCTTACGGAAAATAACCAGGAATTGAGTAAGTTTATCAATGATTATTTACTTTATAGTCAAAATCATTAATACATAGAATAAAGAACCATTCTGTATTATATATACTAAGAATTAAGTAGGCAACATATACGGTTGACATTGTACTACCACCCATGCTGTTAAACTGATGAAAATATAAGCTCTTTAAATGCAGAAATATATGGCGGGGGTTGTGTGTGTGTGCATGTTTGTACATTAAGGGGGAGAGAGTAGGGAAGAAAAATAAAGAGAGAGAAGAGAGAGAGACAGACAGACAGACAGACAATCATTGAGACCGAGATTCTCGCAAAACTCATGTAAATATATAAACACATATTTTGATTAATGAAAACTTTGATTGTTACCTGAAATTCTAAGAATTTTTACAAGAAAGCAATCAACATTTACTATAGAATGTAGAAAATATCCTATTGATATTTTCTTAATGCATTAAGTATATCTAAATCATAATATATTACTTTCCAGTTTTATGCATTATATATATATATATATATATATATATATATATATATATATATATATATATATATATATATAATGACTATAACTCTGTTGATAAGGCCTAATAGGCTTAAATGTACATACAGAGATTAATTTTTTTCGATTTGTTTACGTCTTCCATTTAAACTATATGCACACCTAATTCATTTAATTATAACTAATTAATTTTCAAATTAGGTATGACTTCAATTAAACACATAATATCCCAACAATTGTCGGCTATCGCCTTCCGCAATGCCGTATTACAATACATATATATATATATATATATATATATATATATATATGCGTTAATGTATGAGTAGTGGCTTACCGGTGGGTACGAGTACGATCGTTGGAAGCGCACAGTTTCCAGGGGTTAAGACCGAGAAAAAACAAATAAAAGTGCTCAATACAATGTAGAGCAAATTTATTTATAAAATGGATAAAAGTAACCTACTCGAGTTTCATCGCCTGAATCGTCAGGGTTACATCTGCTGAATTAATCGAGTTTTCGATTAATGTCAGTTGGTACCATGTATGACCGTTGAAATGAGTCTTTTTTTTTACAGACCCCATTTCAACGGTCATACATTCAACGGATGTAACCCTGACGATTCAGCCGATGAAACTCGAGTAGGTTACTTTATCCTTTTATATATATATATATATATATATATATATATATATATATATAATCAAATAGTATATATTATGGATATCTTGTTACTATTAGTTTCATGCTTGCTACAATCATCAGACGATGTTTGGAAATATCGATGTAAATCGATATATAGAAAGATAGATAGAGAGAACAGATAGATAAGACATACATAAAAACTTGGGTATGAAATATTTTGTTTTATTATATGTAGATATGAACTAATATATTAATTCTGGGTTAATACATAAATATTTTCTTTCTAATCTGTCAATTGAAGAAAAGAAAACAATATATCAATATATATTAACATAAAATCAGTCCATCCTCCCATCATTACAAATCACATTCATAAGTCTATAAAACATAGACTCGCCATTAATTCTGCCAATGCCGACATATTTAATAAATCAAAAACGATATATGAAAACCCCCTAAAAAACAGTGGATTATACATCAAACTAGATACAAAATAATAACAACTATGAAAATAATTTAAAAAAGAGAAATATCATTTCGTTTTAACGGTTCTGCTGTAAGGGGTTACAGCAGAACCGTTAAAACGAACGTGGGAAGATATTTTTCCAATTAAGGAAAAAACACTTCGAAAAATCGCCTACATTGAACAAACTGTTCAATAAGAATAATTTTAAAATCAGTTATTGTTGTTTGAACAATATTAAAATCACAATCGACAAACACAATTTTAAAATTCTAAATGGTAATGACAACCAGAAAGATAGATGCAACTGTTTCAATAAAACTAAATGCCCCTTAAGTGGCAATTGTTTAACCAATAACACCGTATTTGTTTAACCAATAACACCGTATCTATATACGGTGTTATTGGCCACAATCAAGTACAATGAAAATAACAAGGAGGAAAAAAACTTACATTGGTGCCATTGAAAAGAATTGGAAAAATTGGTGGTATAATCACAATCTAAGCTTCAACAACAGAAAATATGCAAACAGTACCACCTTATCAAAATATGTATGGCAATAAAAGATACAACGGGCAAAACACCTATGATAAAATGAGAAATTATCAAAAACGCCCAGGCCCACAAAGGTGGCCAGCGTAATATATATATATATATATATATTATATTATATATATATATATATATTATAGTATATATATATTCTGTTATAATTATAAGTAAATAGTGCACAATATCATTGATAATGTATGTATATCTAATTTAGGGTAGCAAATACAAAGTCAACAGCTCTTGGTAACTGTCCGTTTCTCTCCTATGTGATCTCCAAACCACTATATATAATATATATATATATATATATATATATATATATATAACAGACAGACAGACAGACAGACGGAGAAGGAGAGAGACAGTCGGAGAGAGAGTAAGAGAAAGTCAGATAGACAGTCAGAGACAGATAAATATATAGACATAATGTTATTTGATGAGAACGAGGTTCTTGCAAAATATATGAAGATTATAAAGACGTTTTTTATATTAATAACTTATTATGGTTATTAATTAAATGGTTATTAAGATATTTCCTAATAAACAGAAACAGCGTAGAAATTAAAAAAGATTATCTGTATATAGAATAATTGTTAATGTATTTCTAACTCATAAATTGTGGTAAAGTGTGTATAATGATCTATCTATAAAAATGCATTGAAAATGATTTTACTATAAGAATGCATTGGAAATTGTTTTATTATGAAGATATATGGATGATGTGACTATAAAAATGCATTAGAAATGATTTTATTATAAGAATGCATTGGAAATGATTTTACTATAAGAATGCATTGAAAATGATTTTACTATAAGAATGCATTGAAAATAATTTTACTATGAAAATACATTGATGATTTGACTATAAAAATGCATTGGAAATGATTTTACTGCAAATGAATGCATTGGAAATGATTTTACTATAGAAATAATTTTTAAAAAATCAATCGGAGGTCAATAACAAAATTTTAAAAATTCAACGTGATTTGATGTTCATGATGACTCTATAGGATTTAACATACATATACTATCAACAGCTAATATATATATATATATATATATATATATATATATATATATATATATAAAAGAAAAAACTCTACTGCCTCTCAAGGAAAGGCTAGGGAGTAAAACCCGAAAACAAATCGGGAGCCGTGATGCTGAAATTCAGTGCTACCATTAACTCCTGCGACACTACCGTTGCCAAACTGCATTGGTCCCTTACCTTTCCTTTGGATCACAGCGGCAGTGTGGAGAGGGGGATTTGCTGCATGGGCAACAGTTCATCCTCAACATGAACTCGCCCAGGCAATGTAGTTCAAGTTAAAAAATTTAAAAAAAATAAAAGGAACAAAAAAACTTGGCACTACTAAACAAAAATACATTTTTTTTAAATTGACACTACTCCATCGTCTCTCATAGACGGAAGGGTGCCAACAGCTACTCTTATAAAACGAAACGAAATGCGCATCCACATTTTTGCTACACCCTGTAGAAGATAAGATGAACACCCGCAGGTTTAGATTCTCATTAACCAGACGTATCAATAGTTAAAGAAGTCAGGTCTCCGGTAGATGAGCTTCTATAATTCTATTTGACACATGGGATGGTTGTAAGTTGTCGGGTGCGGTCAGACGGGAAAGATGTCAGGGATCAGACGAACAGATTTATGACGTTCTCATCAGGAGCAATTAAGGGCAAACAAGACCGGACTAGGGGGAAACGGAGAGGGCCGTATGTTGTGGATAACGTTTGGACAAAAGAGGTGCCAATGAGATGCAAGAGACGTGGCGCCTTTCAATGAAAAGAGGAAGGCCGGAAAAATCTTCAAAGAGAAAGTGAAACCATATGCATGCATATAAAACGGAGACGATAGATGAAAGGGACAATATACATGTCCAATCTCTTTCCATTTTTACTCTTCTTATATATATATATATATATATATATTATATATATATATATATATATATATATATATATATATATATATATATATATATATTGGTCTGACAAAGGAACGCACGCCTGTAAATGTTTATGAGAATTCGCATTCTATTCACACACATGCAAACGTACACAGAAATATGAATACGCACACAAACATACACACGCGAACACAATGACATAAAAACACACGAACACATATATATACCCCCTCGCAGATAAACACACACACACACATATATGTATATGTATGTATCTGTGTATGTGTGTACTTATATGGATATATTCACTAGGATATTGTATATACGTGTATCATTCTGCTTGTTTATAAACATCACACAAATAGATGAACATTTTGTATAGATATACACAAACTATTACTTAAGAGATACACTATATATACATATGAATATAAGTAGGTATTTAAGAGTCTACACATATACACACAAATTCGTGCTCACACACTTACACCCACACACGAGAAGTTAATTTCAAAAGACTAACATTAGATTATTACGTAAGGTATTATGTCTAAACTTAACTAAATTAATTTTTGTGTAAAATATATTTTTAATCATTATTTATTAATCATGTTAGGAAATATCGATATAAATCGATATATAGAAAGATAGATAGAGAGATAGATAGATAGATAAGACATATAAAAACTTGTGCATGAAATATTTTGTTTTATTTTATGTATATATGAACTAATATATTAATTCTGGGTTAATACATAAATATTTTATTTCTTCTCTGTCTATTGAACACTGAACACTTTTACACTTTTTTTTACTCACGGTACTTGAACACACACACACACACACACACATATATATATGTGTGTGTGTGTGTGTGTGTGTCCGTGTCTGTGTGTGTGTATGTTAGTGTATATCTAAAGAAAGCCAGAGAGATTGTAGAGTGAGAGAGAGAGAGAGAGAGAGAGAGAGAGAGAGAGAGAGAGAGAGAGAGAGAGAGAGAGAGAGAGATTTTGATAATGAATTACCCGAATATATATACCTCTGTTCGAGACCAATGGAAGGAATCCTATCATAGTGTAATGGTCTGCAAACTGGTATCATAGACCAATCACCTTTGATTAGTGAGTTCGATCATCACTGGATGTTCGATATTCGCGTGCATCCTAACCGCGTGGCGAACGGGTTGGGTAAATACCTACTTGTCCACAGATATTAATATACAATCGCTATATTATCTTGCTAAGCCCTATATATATCGCAGTAAATGTACACGACTAGACGGGTTCAGATTCTAGACGAGACTGTTTACATTTCACATAGAACTAATACTCTTGGGAAAGGTATGAATCTAACTATTATCCCTCTAGCTATTGGTAAATAGTAGGGCAGACAAGGCTCTTTAAACTTGGTTCGGCAAATAGTCTAGGAAAAAGAAAACTCTAAATTCCGACCTGTTAAACTCTGCTTAAGAAAGTGACCTTGTGTCACAGCTCACTCGCGCGGACGGTTTGTTAAATATATATCATAAAACAGAGCAGTGCAATATTTATCAAATTACAATTTCTGAGAATATCATCAGAGAATGTGAAGATGATTATTTTATTATATATTTGTTAGATCTGCTTTAATTATATATACACATTTCTTAGAAAGAAAAAAAATCCAATTTTAAATTCCCGTGCATAATCATTGTACAAGTCAGTTTATCTATATACATATAGCCCGGATTTCGGTATGACATGATTTCTTTAAAGTTTTAGTAAAAAATCAAAATTGTCACCATTTCTTATTTTCATTCTTAAACTTAGACAAAATTTACATGTAAACAAACAACAACAAAAAGAAAAAACAAAACAACTACCAATTTCTTAATCTTAACAATCAAGTAAATCAAGGTAAAAGATCTTTAAAAAAAGTAATGTCAAAAATTTGTTATTTTGATAGATACAGATTTCAATTTTTAAGATTTACCCGTTTTAAAGAATAACAATTCTGGGTCGAAATGAACTAGATAACAATAATCAGAATATTTCACACTAACATTAGTCGTTCATTCATTTTCTTTATTAATATTTAATTCTTATTTCAGACATGTTAAACTCCATTAAAATAAACCTTGTGTCACATCTGGCTCGAGCTGAAGGCAGAGTTAATACACTCAATTCATATATATATATATATATATATATATTATATATATTATATATATTATATAGAGAGAGAGAGAGAGAGAGAGAGAAGTAGTTAAAATGAAACGGTAAAAACTCCATTGTATTTCACCAGCCCGATATTCAGATGAGCCTTTATCGACATGTGATATTGCTCTGAATTTGTGTTCATAGAACTGTGAAATGTTACTGAGTTCTAAAGGTTTTAAAGGTACATTTTCCTAGTTATTTATATTCATTATTATTATTCATAACTTATATATTTAAATAGACATTTAAAACAGAAAAAAAAATCAAATCTTTTTATTTTTTATTAATATTGATATTGAATATTTGAAACATTTGAAAAAAATAATTTCTTCACATTCAATGTTTTTTTTCTTTCGACGAACCACAATATTAAAAAGAAAATACCCCCATTTTTCGTACCTTTATTTCATAGTGTTTTTATATATATCTTATTAAGTTATTTTAATCATACTTTTCATCAATCCTCTTATCGCTGTACGTTAATCTTAATCTATGTCACTTTATTTACATATATATATATGTAAATTCCATTTGTCAATCCTAATTTATTTGTATCAATCTCAAGTTCTTATGTATTTATGTATGTTTTAGTTTCTACGTTCAGTCTGATCTCTCTCTCTCTCTCTCTCTCTCTCTCTCTCTCTCTCTCTCTCTCTCTCTCTCTCTCTCTCTCACTTCTTTGATCTTTATTTGTCTGTGCCTATTCTTATTGATTCTTCACACTTTTGTTTTGTTTCATTCATCTCAATCTATCTCGGCATATTTGCTTACAGCCTTATTCCGAAATACATCCAACCTACACGCATCCACCCACACCAACACCCACCTCCATTTATATATATATATATATATATATATATATATATATATATATATATATTATGGACTCGTCGATTCGAGTTCAATTCCTAGACAAAGCTGTTGGCATTTCACACAGCGCTAATACCCTTGGGAAAGGTATGAATCCATATATTCTCCCTCCAGCTATGGGTTAATTAGTAGGGCAGATTGGGCTCTTCAGCCTTGGATAGGTAACCAGTCTAGGAGAGGGATAAATCTGAATTCAAAATTCCCTCCAGCTATGAGTTAAATAGTAGGGCAGACTGGGTCCTTCAGCCTTGAGTAGGTAACCAGACTAGGAGAGGGATAACTCTGAATTCAAAATTCCTGAGGTCGGTCGTTGATTGGGTTTGTGGCAACCCTTGATGCACCAATTCTTTCCTATCGACTGTGCCAAAAAGTGTGGTTGGTCCAACACAAGCCTTCACCACTATAAACAAATTACTGTGTGGGTGTTCATTGTATGTATGAAAATCGACGAGAGAGTCCATAATATATATATATATATATATATATATATATATATATATATATATATATATATATATATACAGCTTTTGAACAGTCAAAAGAATTCGACATTGCACATGATACGGACCCATCCTTTCTTTACAAGAATTAGATAAAAGCTAACGTAATCACCCCCTTTCCCTTCACTAACCACTTGTCTCACTACCTTAAATCGGAATCTGATTATTCTCCCTATGAAAATTCGACCCCCATCATTGAATCTTCTTGAACCAAAACTGTCTTTTTTTTTGTCGACGTCAGAGGAAAATTAGGAAAAAGGAATTAGTTTTCGGACGGCATCTCCTCCCCATTATGGCTTTCGCTCTTTATGTTTCTTGAAATTCTCCCAATTAATATTTCTGTCATTTTTCTAACAACCGGAAGTCGGGCGCCTGAAAAGACGGCGGTCTCTAATTTACATCCTAGAAGAGTAAGGAGACATCAGAGAAAGTATTCTGTAAGATGTTGTGATGAAACTGAACTTCTAAGGGAATGTCTGGTTTGGTAAAGTCAAGAAGTCAGGAATGTCTTATGGGATTTTTGTTTCGACCTTATCTACAGAAAGAGATCACGAAGTTGATTGATGAAAGGAATAAAATACACAAAGTATAAGAGGTGGAACGGGAATAAGAAATCAGTAGTAATAAAATGGTGAAGAAGAAGAGAATGCAAAAACGAAGAAGAACAATTTATGGAAAAGAGTTGATTGATTGGTTTGATTTTACGGCATGTCAACCCTTCAGCTATTTTATGTAGAATACATTAGTTTTATTCATTCTTGTTGGGTATTCTTTTTTTAAACACCTATTTTAACACAATTTTTAAAACCTCGTTTCCTGATCTATTTAACCAATAGATGGAATTCCAACTGATCCTAATACTCCTGGTCAGAGTGGGCCTAAGAATAATGGCAATAAAGGTCTACTCCACACTCCCCAGATCTCCAGAATTGGAACCTCACTCAGTGTGTAGTTTAGCTTCATACTTCAGCCACCAGCTTCTCACACATACATAGTAAAAAGTGGGAGCACATTGTGTCATGGTAATTATTTAAAAAATGGACACCACGGCCCGATTTTAAAACTTGGAGGAACTATTTTCCTTCCAGCTATGGGTAAATAGAAGGGAAGATGGGATATTTCAAAGTTCACAATTTCACAATTTCAAAGTTCACAATTTACTCAGCTCAGAATTCATTTTATTCAAATAATATCCTATTATCAATTAATCTGTGTCCTTCTGCTCGATTATAATATAACGTGCGAGATCCGCTCCGAGCGACTTATGGTATGATTGTAGTTGTGCGGGAGCCACTGAGAGCAGCCTAATGTAGGCAAATCGTTAACCTTGATTATGCAACCAGTATAGGAGAAGGAACACTCTGAATTCAAACCTGTTAAACTCCTCTTAAGATATTGACCATGTGTCACATCCTCTGCGTGTGGACGGGTTGGTAAATATATATATGATAAAAAGGATTAGAAGTTTGTTATAAGAATAATTGGCGCTATGTGAATTGAAAGCAGACAGTCTCTCTAATTCAGAACATGGATCGGCCATTTAAAACTTGAAGTAGCTCTGAATCAAATCAGTTTTTCAAAGTTGTTTTGAGGTAACCTCTGACACAGAATTAACAAGATTCGTCTGTAAACATCATTTTAATATCCTCCATTGCTTAACTCTAACAAGCAAAGCCTTTACTGGTCCGTGAATTCGGCCAGGAGGAGATTCTGGTTGGATTTTGTATCAAGTAGAGATAGTAAGGGTTTTGACACTGTTCTTGTTGATGATTGTATTTCTAGGCAAAAAGCTGGGCTTAGAAATTATCAGTGATTGTTGTATACCCAACATCGGGTATATAATTGGGAGAGGAAACTCGGGTGAGACAGAGACAGAGACAGAGACGGAGAGAGAGAGAGACACACACACACACACACACAGAGAGAGAGAGAGAGAGAGAGAGAGAGAGAGAGAGAGAGAGAGAGAGCTACAGATACAGATACATAACTGAGACTTACTTGTTACTTCATTTCTTTAATGCTTTACTGCTTCTGCTAACTTCTTACCTGGAAGTCATCTTGTCGTCTAGTTGCGATGTTCTTTTTCTTATCTAGGGGCTTCTTCTTTCCTGGGCTAGATTTAGTTATTTCAATTAATCAAATGAACCACAAGACTTTTATTTTCTTGATCAAGATTTTATTTAGCCCATTCTTATTCACCGCGCGGGTGAGATCCAACATCAACAGAGAGAAGCACGTTCTCTCTGCTTCAAAGTCCGGTTGAAACTAAAAACTAAATCTAGTCCCGTATTTCGCTTGGCGTGTTCTCCAGGGGCCAGAGAGCTATAACCGTTACTGGCAAATTCCCACTCTCTGATTTCAAAGCCAATAGCCCCATATTCAGCTAGAGGGTTTGTCAAAAATTCATGATACCATGAATTGTAACATAATGATTTTGTTTTGATTTCTTTGTTTAACAGCATACCAACCTTCGAGGGTTATTTAATCCAAAGATATCTTTGTAGAAGAACATTAGTGCTTCTATTTAAATCATTACTGGAAATTAACAATGAAGACAAATGATTGTAGCGCGGAAAAAGTGCATAGAATCAAAAGGCGATTGTAGATTGTGTCATGCGAGGAAAAAAGGTATGTGTTGAGGTTCCTCGTTCTTGGATCCACAACTTCTGGTGAAGATAAACCTTTGATTATTGAGAGCAAAAGACATAGAAGGAAAACTATTCGAGTAATGATAGCCGAACTTTATTGTTGTTGACAGGAACCAGTGTCACTTTCAACTGTGAAAAATCGTCTTAAATTATTGGGACTCAGCAGGTGATAGCCATCAAGAAACTCTTGATACGGAAGGTGAATGAACAGAAAAGATTGTTATGAACAAAGGAGAATACTATATTGGGAATTGAAAGATGAATCCAAATTTGCACTTTTTGAAGTGAGAGCATGCGAGAAAAAATCCCGCTGAAAGACTGAATGATGTATGTGTGGTTCAAACAGTTAAGCTTGCTTTTATGGTGTGGGAATGTTTTTGTTTTGGGGGAAAGAGGACTGGAGACTTAATTTCTGTAAAAGAAATAATGAAAAAAGAACATTATAATTCGATTATGCAAGTATATACTGTACTATCAGATTTACGCATAACTGGGAAAAATTCACATTTCCACATGACAACAATCTAAAACACTTTTCTAAATTAAGTCAAAATAACCTCAAATAAACACAAACACACAAGCCTCATACAGTAGAACCATATGATTCTAATAATGTAGCTGTAAACCTCAATATAAACATTTTGTATGACAATGCCACGTCCGACTTTATAAACATTTTAAAACGCAGTTTCAATTCAGAGTTTTCCTGCTCCTCCACTCGTCAATTAACGAAGACTAAAGAACTCAGTCATCCTTAAAATTCACCTTTAGCTGGTGAATTATGGGAAGATATTTATTCAGGGTTTTCCCAAGGGAATTGGCACGAAATGGATGGAAACCCCTTCATCAGAATATTATTTCCTCTCGCCGAATCCATTGCCCACGAGTTGGACCATTGCGCTAAACGAGAAGTATGAAGCAGGAGAGAGGAAATGGCAAATAAGCTAGTCGAGATATATAAAGAGAGATATATTGGACAATTATAAAGGATTATATGGGATCAGAATGAAAAGAAAACTATCCTGGTTTATGCCGACATATATCATTTATTGACACAATAATCCTTACTATAAACAGTGTGTTATCATACAGTAGCAACAGCTAAATGAAATATTTTACTTGTAAGGGATAATGTAATTTGATTTCAACCGGGACAATGCTATAACACTGTCATATCAAACACACCCACTTAGTAAACTGTCTTCTTCGACCATTCACAAATTTCAGGAATATCCTTCTCCATCCATCAAAATTGTATTAAATGTTCGTGTGCGTAACATCGTGGTAGAGTATGGACTCGGCTAATCGAGTTCAAATCCTGAACGAGGCTGTTTACATTTCATATATTGCTAGCACCTTTGTGAAACGTATGATTTACCCAACCCGTTCACCACAAGTATGATGTGAGACAAGGTCGCAGGTATAGAGCATGCAGCGAGGTTTGAACACGCTATGCAGTACTAATTGATCTCCAAGATTAACTTGCTACCCATTACACTACGATGGGACGACTTGTATCCCTTCCAGTAATTACAAAACAGGGCAGAATGTGCTATTTAACCTTGGTATGAAAACTGATCTCGAAGAAGGGGAACTTTGAATTCATAACAATTATTGACCTGACGAGGGGCGGGTACGTGTCCAGGACACCGTACATGAATAACACAATTATGATTAAAACAGTTTATGGGACCAGTGATGCAATGAGTGTTTTGTTTTAGAGCATATCAACCATTTTTGGGCCATTAAATCCGAATCATAATTATTTTGACTAACAAATTTTGATAACAAATCAGGTTTCTTACAGTACCTGCTGTTGTTTAAGTGGTAACTCAATTACCTATTTAACATGTTCATCGCCGCTTAATTTCGGTAACGTAGCGGGAACCGATGCTTTTTGCGGGACTTGACCGTAATGAGACCATGAGAGATTCATCGATGTTAGAAATAACTGGTTAGGCTGCGACCTTTTCGTTCAGCCCTAATGTGTCTACTTCTTAGATTTAATACTCAATAAGGAGTGTTAAAATACATATTTCTTTCCTTTTATTTAATTTTGTTTTTTTTCCCATCGCCTTTCTTGTCGGCGTGTCGTATCTCGGATTTATTTCGCTGTTTGTAGATGTACCATTCTCTTATTTCAAAAGAAGTTGTCATTTTTGAAGAACGTTCCACCCTTTTGGGAATTAAGGAATAAACTCATCGGTCTGGCTTTTCAGATTACACGCCTTTGTTAATCACATCACTTAGATTCTTATCAAGATTTTCACGCCCAACATGAAATGTTAGCTCAGCTGTAGAGCTTTGCTCGAATCTAACTAAGTTTGAAGTCAAAGACCAGAGATTTATAATGGACACATTAACTTCTTGAACAATTAGTTATATGAATGAAAAATAGCAATAAAATAACTACGGATATAACGTTACTTGCATAGTGCATCCATTTTGTCTTCTTTTCTGAAAATGCCATCGCGTACACATTTGATTAAAAGTCAAAATAACACTCAAGGGTTATTTAATAATAGCGAATAATATTATTTGGTCAAGGCAAATAGAACGAGGTACAGAGGGAAGGATAAACTTATTACACTGCTGAAGTATTAGATAAAAGAGGAAGACACGTTCATTAGGCGTGCTTTATTTAACGATTTTCCTCGAAGCAGTTCAAATCCTGGACGAAACTTTAGCGACCGAACAAAGGGCGCCAATTACAATCAATATCACCACCACGATCATGTTTCAGTTTTGTTACCTCTTTAGCAAGGTTCATGTATATGTTTATCTTTTCACTATTTTATTCTCAGTCTGTAATATGCTAAAAGTTCAATATCCTCTAGATGACTCGCTTATTAATACTAGGTTTGATCTTCTGGCTGGAATTACGTGTCCCGTTTGTATCTCAAAATAACAGATTTTTTTTCGCCTCTACGACGGATTCTGGTCTGTGCATATACCATTTGGTAGTGTGAAAAGGATTTAATTTCTTGCTCAACTCCGAGGGGATCCCTTTTCCGAACCAGTATTTAAACTCCAATAATAATAGTTTTACTGCATTCGCTTATCATAATATTAGCAGTTTCGTCTTTGTCCCCATTCGTCCTACACTTGCTATTCCGTTACGTCTTATCTGTTTTCACTTGTGTTCACCTGTGTTCTGCTGGACTGCAAAAATCAATTATTATTATTATTATTATTATTATTATTATTATTATTATTATTATTACGGTTGTTGTTGTTGTTGGCCGCGGCGGCGGCGGCAAATAAATGTTATAATATAAATATAAAACTGATTAAGAGAAAATAATGTTTCTCCCTGATACAATATTCTTCCCTATTTTTTCTTATCAGAATAAAGTTAGGTAAGTTTTTCTTGAATATAAATGCTAGTAAGAAACAAACATAATTTTTACAAGAATCAAATTTCCAATATATGTATTATTCTATTCAATAACGTAGATTATTGTGTTGTTTTTAACGGTTATAAATTTATACTTTTCCACAAGTCATTTAAAAGAAGAAGAAAAAACAAAAATAAGAATTGTTTCCATGTTATTTGCTTATAAAATTGTTGATGTTTTTCTGTAAAACTACTTTAAGTTTAATCATTTTGGTTCATTTCAGATTTTATGAGACGCCACATTGAATCGTCTTTTCGTTATGTAAAATGTTTCTTGCTTATTATAGTAACATTTCGATGGGTTTTAATGTTTTTCTATATACGAATATTCCTTAGTAGGAAATTGTGACTTAAAAAAACATTATTTGACATTTTAATGAAGCAGAATATAAGCTTACATACCGTGCTACACAATACAATGCATACATACATACATACATACATATATACATATCTGATGGCCATCTACTTGAGGTCAGGCAAGATCATCACTTGAACATCGAGTGAAAGATTATTTTTATGCCGTGCGCAAAGATAAGTCTTGTGACCAACTACTGTTAAAAAAAATATACCTCAATGAAGTCATGAATGTCTGTTTGTTGCTGTTTATAACATTTGAATCTGTTTGAAAACAACGATGTATTTTGTAGTGGCTCTTCAGTCTACCAATACGAGTACACACTCTACCACAAACGTCAGCAATTCTTTCTCTTTCTCTTTCACTCTCTCACTCTGTAGTATATATATATATATATATATATATATATATATATATATATATATATATATATATATATATATATATATATATATATAAGTATATATTGGCATCAATTTTACTTTTAAACATGTTTTGTGAAACTTAACTGACAATTCTTGTCGGTCGAGTTTTTGTTCGATCCTTTCTAACTGTCTGGCTATCTTTTTAATATCCGGGTGGAATTGCTGTATGAATCCACCAAAGGTTTTTCACGAGCTCTTTCTTCACGACCTTGAGCCATCATCGAGTGTGGAACTGGTGAGATGTTTCTATTGTCTCGTTTTTAAAACGAACAGTAGCAGTAGGAATTATTAGTAGGAGGGGCTCACAAGTTTCTTTTAAGCAGACAGTAGCAGTAGGAATTATTAGGAGGTGGCTCATAAGTTTATAAGAATGTATGGGGAATGGTGGGAGGAGAATTGGTGGGAAATTATAGGCATTTGAGGACATGTTGACTGGTTTCAAAGTTTATCTTATTTAACGTGTTTTTTTTGTTTTTGTTTTATATATAAAGCTTCGATTATTTGAAGTTTATGAGTGTTTCTTTTTCTTTGTGCAGTGTATTTTCAGTTAAAATTTTCCGGTAAGTAGAGGGAGGGCATGAATGTATTTTTAAGTGTTGCATTATGGGGCTTGTATCTGTTAGGTGTAGTGTTAACCGACGTGACAATGTGGTCGTCGTGTGACCAATATACGTGCTTTCAACTTTGGAGAGACACTCTCCTACTGGGCATTTAAATTTATACACGAGATTGGTCTCATTAAGACGAGTAGTTTTACAGATGAGTTGTTGCATGTGACAAGATTGGTGGTTTTAAATTTTTGGTAATAGATAATTAGATTTACTTTGCTGTTGATGTCGGTGGAAGAACCATTATTACGTATTGATTTTTTTAACGCAGTTTCGTCTAGTTTATAGTTTCGGTGCATCTGATTGTGGTAATATGAATTGTGGGTGGAGCTATTGAATGTTGTATTTGTTTCGTTGTGGCTACTAATAGAGTAATATATTGATGGAAGAAAATGTTTAATCTGATCAAAACAGCAATAGCATACAGAATACTAAGCATTATTTGGATGATTTCAGATGAAATGACAAGGAAAATATTTTTTGGAACTATCAGATGAATTACTTAACAAAATGTTATCTGCATATAAGTAAAAGTAAAGTCGTCGGGGCGGTCTAGTGTCGGTATGAGCCAATCTGTGAGGGAACATATCCCCTTTTCACTAGCGCTAGACCCAGGAGATTGTTTTTTCGTCGGAGGTGGTGCGCCACACCTACCATCAGCTCCTTACTTTACCGCACAGATCCCTGTGCTACTCATACGCTGAGTTGGCTAGGGCCGCTATCGAACTAGGAACCTTGTGGTTTCTAGCCGAACGCTCTACCGACTGAGCTAACCCGGCCCTATATCTGCATATAGATATTGTATTAATATTGTATATGCTCTGTGTAAAGATTACATTTTTTTGTGTATGTTTTTAAAGTTGATGTGAGGAGATAGAAAAATAAGGAGATGTCCACGGAGGCATAACAGATGAATAGATAAATCATACATGAGATTTCTCTAATACCTATGGAGGTCACAATAGGAATCAGGTATTCTGTATTGCCATCGGGTATATCAAAGAAAAGGTGTTCGGAAGTCGAAGAAAAGTAAAGAAGAAAAACGTTTTACATGATCCTGAAAAAAGTTGGCGGAGAAAAAGCGAAATGAAGAGGTAATGACGAATTCATATAAGTAATGAAAAAAGTCAGGCAAGTTTACACATAAAAAAATACACCATCTTTATTGTTGATGTCGCAACTTCCCTCTGAACCGATCTCAAAAGCAGGAAGATGTGAATTAGTATTTTCAAGTCGATGAAGCAACGATGTATTGTTTGACAAATCCTATCTCGTCCCAAATGGAAGTGCATTTTCACTAACCCTGATATTTACTTGTCGCTCTGCTGGTAACTATTCTGACTCTCTCTTTACAAAAATCCCAACCCACGGATCTGAACGTTCCTCGCACCTACCTAAAGAGTTCTAGTAATTAACCTTTTGTTATCAGTCACATAGATGGGCACGAGTTTCACTGAGGATGAGAGGCTGCTCCTGCATTGCACTCGTCCCCGCTGATAGAAAAAAAAGACTTGCACTTTGCTCACACGAAAAATAAATTCACGTTTATTTCCGAAATTCCCTGTTTCTCTTTGGATCGGTTCCGTGAAGGAAGACACAATGAGATAAAGATCAGTCGATGAAATAAAACATTTATTGATAATATGTTACCTGTAAGCAGTGGAGAGTGAAGTCACATCATCCAAATATTAGTTGATTTTTTTCTCTTTGGAACTTAACTCACTATGAATGTAACTAAATACCAGGTGACCACCTTTAGCCAATCAACAAACGTCCATTCGATGTTAACTCTTTCCTAACAGGTTTGGTTTTGAGGCGATTGAATTTTATCGCCTGTAAATCCCACCGGCGTTAATGTCTGGCACTCCTTCAATATTTAGGTGCAGAGTATATTGCTGGGTGTCAGGAAGTAACATTACTACACGCAATATCATCATTTTCCATTTAATTTGGTAACATAAGCTGGAAAAATAGCATATTCTTACCTATTTTGCATTTACTGTCAATAATATGTGTTGACTTTTAATACTTTTATATTTACAGATATAATGATATTGTTTCTTCTTCATATAAATATTTATATTTAAAATGTTCGTAGTCTAAAAAGCGTCTGATCCTGTTAAGTCTGTTTTTTTAATTGAACAAATAATTTATTTATAGGACTTAAAGTCAATGTTCCAAACGTTTTTACACAGGAGAGATTAAAAGAACTGGTATATATGCTATTAGCATTATATTGGATCAGAAGTATTTTAAAAATATTAAAGCATACTATCTATAATCAGATGGAGGCGCGTTGTGTAATGGTTATCGTCGCAGGAAATCGATTCGGCAACCCAATTTTAAATCCTTGACGAGGCTGTTTGCATATTACATAGAGCCAATACGCTGGGGGGAAGTATGAACTCATCTAATTTTTACATGGGTTCCAACAATGAGTAAATTGTAGGACCGACTGGGACTGTTTAATCTTGCTTCGACAAACGGTATGGAAGAAGGAAAACTCTGAATTGAAACCTGTTAAACATCAGTTAAGAAATTTTACTTTTGTCGCATCCTGCTCGTGCAAATGGGGGGGGGATAAACATATATTAGCATTCAGATAAATAGATTCAAGTTACATTGGAATAATAAAGAGAGTATTATCATATTAAAAGAGTTGACCTGTCATATTACTTAACAAAACTAAAACATTTTTCTTAACTGAAATACTAATTTACATTAAACCTGTCATATAGTACCTAAATAATGAAAAAAAGAATCGTCTGTTATTCCTATAAACAATTCCTGACAAAACTTCTGAAGGGAGAAACAATGATATCCAACGGGATTGTAACTTCAACCTAGCAAATGCTAATTACTTTGTTCACCTTGTATATTGGATTAATAAACTTCTTTCCCTATCCTTGTTGTATTTATCCCTATTATTTCTCTGTTAGATCTGATACGCGAGTTAAAACAAAACCTTATTTAGAAAATTAAGTTTGCTATCGAATTTATTCCTATTTAGCATACTAAGACATTTAGAAATCTAGTACGGGTCAACTAAATTTTATAATGCATTTTAACTTTAAGTAAGAATGTCTTCAATACTGAATTTAAATGTTTGATGGAAATATGAGGATGCACAAAAAAAAATATTGAGAAAAATAAATCAATGACAAAGAAAATATTTCAAGAAGAAGAAGAAGAAGAAGAAGAAGAAGAAGAAGAAGAAGAAGAAGAAGAAGAAGAAGAAGAAGAAGAAGAAAATTCTTCCAATTAATCGATTTCAGAAAAAGGAAAAAAAATCACATGCCGTTTCTTGTAACCCAAGCAGAGATGAACGAGAAGACATCCTTTTAATTACCTCGGGCTGTTTGACTAAAATTCTTGTTAATTGGAATATGAAAGAAAATATATCACTGGTGTCTTTCTGTATGTACGCATCTACGTTCATGCACAAGTACTCGCCCAAAAAGTTTCATATATATAAATACATATACTACTTGTAAATCTGATATGTATAATGCCTCTCAATTGCACTCTCAGATACATATACAAACAGACACACACACACACAAGCAGCATATTTTTATATATGTTAAAGTTGTACAGACACATGCAGATGCACACACACACAAACGGACACACACATATATATGCATGTGTGTGTGTGAGTGTCTTTGTCACTGTGTTAGTGGACATGTATTTGAGAGTGAAATTTAGAGGGAATAAATTTATTAGATTTACACGCAGCATATATATTTATATATGCGAACTTTGAATATCTTTAATGTATCCCAATTTTACTCTCAAAGATATACACATACACACACAGACATCTACATAGAAACACGCACGCACATATATACAGGGTGTTCGGGAGAAATTTGACAGTTTTATAAGGAAAAAGAAAAAGTGCTTGGTAACTAAAAAATGTAATGGACTGTAAAGAAATTCAACAGGCACGGAAATTACACTACTGTCAACAAGTTTCACTCAAAATAACCGCCATTAGCGTCGATCACAGTCTTAATCCTGCTCTGGAACCTGGAGCAAGCTGATGTTACGGTTAAAAACTGGTTAATATTCAGACTTTTTGAATCCCTTGGCCAAAAATACTTCTTTAAACCAATTTCTAGTAGTAGGTACACTCTAGATATCATTTTACAGACAAAAATTCGCCAATTTTGCAACCGACCACTCAAATTTGGAAAGTTAAAAATCGACATAACTCCACCAATTTTTGGAATTGGATGCTCGAATTTTGGGGATTGTACGGATTCAAATGCCTCGGATAATTTTACAATAAAAAGAGTTGCCTTGAGATTTTTTGCTTGTTCTCCTTCGGCAATTTGTTTGGCTTGCAGATGCAGCTTTGTTTCTAAAAACATGTAAAACAGTCGAATTCATATAGTTGGTTAATTCAACAGACATAATAATGATGGCTGGGATGGGTTAAAATGATAGAGGAATGGAATCTTGTTGAAACAAATCCGCTTTACATGTTCCAGATATTTGATATTTATGAAGCTGTTAAAGTGTTATAATTCTAAATATGCACCTGCAACACATTGAAAAACAGATATACAGGCGAAAAACTTAGTAAATAAAACTATTCGAAAATTCACGAAAGTTTCGGGTTACTTATCACGCATACAACCACATACGTACACAGATTCACACAAAGAGAGAGAGAGAGAGAGAGAGAGAGAGAGAGAGAGAGAGAGAGAGAGAAGAAGGAGAGAGACAGATCTACGCACACGCACACATACACAAGTATATATATATATATATATATATATATATATATATATATATATATATATATATATATATATATATATACATATATATATGCTTTTTTTTCGATATCCAGAAAAATATAATTCCAAAAATTCTCTCACGAAAAATAGCATTGCAGAATATTTGAAACCAATGATAAAATTATATAAATGTATGTAATAAGTGTACTTACGTTTGTTCTGATACGTATGTCTAGCAACTTTACTTATCTTTGTTTTAATATATATGTATAATAAGTGTACGGACATTTGGTCTGATATGTATACATGTTCTTTTAGATTTCCAAATGATACAGAGTTTGATTATTAATGATACAAATTCATTTCTGCTTCACAAGAAATATAATGAATCCTGGTTGCTTTGGTGAAGAAGAAAAATGGTTTTGGTAGGGATATAGATATAGAAAATACATATATTATAATTGTCGCCTCTTGACAGATGATAACTGTCTTTGACACTTAAATTACAACTCAAACACCCTGATTAACATGTGAAAAAGATACAATGTGTGTAAGATGAGAAGGTAGTAACACATTTCTACGTTATTGGATTATGGTAATATACGCATTTACGATACCCATGCCACACTGAATCTCCCTGGCTTCAGCCCAGTGAGAAGTATCTTATGACTACGCAAACTTCAGGATTTATTTCAGAGGATATTCTCTTATTTTCCCCATCAAAGGATACCTACACGTCATCAGAGTGTTGATACTGGAGCTTCCTTCTCGACTTTTGATTTTGGAGTTAACATCTAGAAGGGATGCCCTCATCAGGGCTTTGTCGTTAGACTGGAACCTAATCTATCTCATATATATATATATATATATATATATATATATATATATATATGTGTGTGTGTGTGTGTGTGTGTTTGTGTGTGTGTGTATGTGTGTGTTTCTGTGTGTGTTCGTGCGGGGAAAGTTAGGTTTCCAAAGCGCTGTTGGTGCTGGGAGACTGTTCTTACAGCTATTGGCAACACTGTTGTATTTGTTGTATATATCCCTGTTCACGCCCATTCTCAATGGCAAGTTCACGCAGTTATTCTGTTTTTGAAGGCAAAACAAATCAAATCGATTGAGATTCGGTGTAAATTAACGGAAGTGTATGGCGAGTCATGCATGGGTGTCAAAACGCCGCAAGTGATTACAATGAAGGCGAGCCTCAACGCTTCCTTAATGTCATGGCATAAGACAGAAGGCTTTATTCCCCAAAATTCGCGTCGCATGGCACTGAAGAACATGTTCTACATCTAAGTGTTAATACTTTCCCGCTTTTACCAGCAGCACCGATATATTTTATCTACTAAAAGATTGTTTTCCTTTTATGATATTTCTCTTATACATCTATGTAAAAGCTATTATTTGCATCTTCTGTCAAGTCTGTATTTCTGTTCTATTGACTTTGGTCAAACAATAAAATATCTTTTTTATCACTTCGTCCTGAATTGTTCTTATACTTATAGCATACGAAGAAACGATATTCAAACAACTATCATTATTTCAATAGCCATGTACGTTTTAGTCTTTGTAGTTAAATTCAGTACAAAACAAATGTGTTAAGTTTTTATTTTATTTTTTTACTAACAAACAAGAAGATAATAAATAAATCATACGAGAACATCTGCTACTTATTAAAACAGGAACTTATTATTTACGAAGGCAGAGATAACAAACCCGTCACAGAAAATGATTAAGACTTCTACACATTTTAAGAAGATGATATTTTTCAAAAAGGTTGATTGGACTTTACAGAATGTTAACCCTTGGGATTATTTTATGCCGAAATCGTATTTGTTGTATTCTTTCTTGTTGGGTATCCGAATTTATGAAAAATACAATGGACATCTTTTCAAATCCGTCAGAAAATATCCGTTTTAACATGTAAAATCGTCATCAATGTATGAATATTTCTTTATTTTTAATTTTTTTACCGGGTTGGAATCCAAGGTTCCCAGAAGGAGACCTACAGTTGTCTAATATATATATATATATATATATATATATATATATATATTATTATTATTATTGTTATTTATATATTTTTGCTTGAAGGCAATTACAATGCGTATATCGTATAAAATTCGATAATTATTGAAAATAATCATGACAAGCGAACTCGGCAAATTTCGTGCCCTACGTAGAACATCGTAGAGCTGTTTTAACTTCATTAAGTGTCATCAGCGATGTTTACTTACGATTTCCCTCCGACAAAAATCGAAACCGGGAACTCAGCACGCAGAATCAGAGACTCTACCCCTGGGCCACCGATACGTAGCACACAATACATGTGAAATTAACTTGTCAAGGATAAACACATAACTAATACTACTATTATACAAAGTAGAGTGGACGTTGAGAAGATCGCAAATTAGGCCTATGCTCCGGCGTAAGGAAGGAGATTTGATAATTTGCTTTAGAAGCATTGTTAAGTAAAGTATATCATTATTTATATTTTGTTTGCTTGAAACAAATTCACACACACACACACACACACACACACACACATATATATATATATATATATATATATATATATATAACAGGTTCTGATAGTGTAACAGTTATTGTTGACCGGAATTTTAATCCTGAATGAAGCTGCTTGTATTTCACATCACGCGAATACCCTTGAGAATGTTATGAATACAACTATTCACAATCGTACCATGAGTAAGTAGTAGGTCAGATTGGACTCGTTATTGTTCCTTGGACAGGCAGTCAAGGACAAAAGCACTCTGAATTCAAACAGCTTTATCCCATTTAAATATTGACTTTGTGTCACATTCCACCCGTTCTGAGTGTGTCAGGTATATACAAAATACATTTTTTTAAAAAACAAAGAAAAACCAAAATGCATCAACAACTGAACAATACTTTTAAATGTCGTAATCAAAATGTTTAGACAGAATGTCCTTGCATACAGCCCAAAAGAGGTCCACAACATAATCCGTTATGTTTAGCTTGGCATTCAGAAGATCGGAGAGGAAATGGGCGCCTCCTATTAATCATATGCTGTCTGAAAGGGGAAAAAAGAAGAAAAGTTGGTTTATCAAAATCTTGGTGCCAGTTGCAAAAGTAATAATATGGAAAGCTTCTTAATTTTTAGCTTCAATTACACTGGACTACCCAAAGATTCAAAGCATCTAATTTAACGGGTCCCAAGTTTCTTTAAATACCAACGACAAATAATTTTCCGTCCTGTCGCCTGGGACACTAGAATAAACTCACACCAATTTGCAGAGGGCTATGATCCCCTCCACTGGGACCACCTTCTATCAGTATGTGGTGAACTGTGATTTTTAAGGACGGAACACAGTTAGCCGAGCACTCTATGACATACAGCACACCACTTTGGCCCTTACATAAGCTAGACGGTCGGTCGGAGAGGCATCCATCGATCAATCGGCTAGTCACGTCGAGTACTAGCATCTATATGTTTGTCCCAACTGTATTGTTCTTATGGCAATCCTCAACATTTTAATAGTTTGTGCTAGAAGGCGGTGGTTGAGCGTTCTAGAGTTCTGGTTATGATGTTAAACGGTATCTAGTGGAGGGTTCTAATTCGGGGTCTAATCGTAACTCTTCATTGCCATCTCTTTCTTGTCCACTCTGACCCAGAGTGGTAATACATGTTAGGGTCTCATCTCTGGCTTGAATAGATAAAAAATGACTTTAAAAATGTATTGAAAATTAGGTTTTGAAAGAAATTAATACCCAACAATAATGAATAAAACAAAAACGTCTTCGGTATAAGATAATACAAGGCGTGATATGCAATAAACCCAACCAACCAACCAACCAACCAACCAACCTCATGTTTTCAGTCGATCCCTTTTTAGCCAATTAAAACAAGCCGTGGGAATTATGAATAAAATATTTACCTTAGATAAGTCTTAAACCTATATCTAATGTTTCGGTTGTAGATTACGTCATATGACGACGCCCTGTCACGTGGCCATCGAAGTTGTTATGATAAGGCAGGGTTCTTAACCATAATCTTTGTTAAAATATATTTTCCCTTCTGACTTTTTCAATATGCCATTTTTAAAACTAATTGGTTTTTTCCAGTAACACCTGCAATGTCATAGAAAATGTGAAGATAAAAATCGACTAAAAGAACGTCCAGAATAAAAACAAAAAGAAAAAACAGTTTAGAATTTGAAAGAAATGGTCTAAAACATAATATATGTAAAGACATCACATAGACTATAAATGACTAGAGAACATGCCCGAATAATTTTACCCCAGTTTGTTTATTTTCAGTATCAGAACATTTTCATCCCTTCTAAATACGAGGTTCCACTGGAAATATCATAGACTGATTAATATGTTCACATGGAATGTGACAAAATAGGCATTATTCGTCAACATACTTGGGGGTAAGTCACCTCCGTGGCATATTGGCTAAGGTGTTAGATATCGCAGTACGAGGGTTCGATGTCCAGTAGCGATATTACGCGATATATCCCATTCTTCCGTCCAGTTATGGTTTAGATATTACTAATGTTCTTCTTCCAAGATAATTTGGTTTGAAATCTGCCTTGTCGGCTGGGGCATTAGAAAGACTCCCCCATGGGGCCACCTGTTGGCCGTGGGTGGTGACCCGTGATGCTTAAGGGTAGAACCCAGGTGGCTGAGCAGTCCATGACTTGCAATATTCCACTTTAGGCTTTTCTTGGGCTAGGCGGGCGGTCGGAGAGGCCCCCTCCGATCAATCGGCTGGTCACGTGAAGCCTTAGCACCTATATGATTGCCCCAACCCTATTGCCCTTATGGCAACCCCAATCCTTCTTATCATAAGGGTGCTAGAAGTCAGTGCATGTTCTGGGAATGACGTTAAACTCTATCTGATGGTGAGGTTACAGTTCTGGAGGTTTGAGGAATGTGGAGCACCCCTTCATCACCATTGCTCCCTGGTCCACTCTGACCCGGAGTGGTAGTACCTGTTAGGGTCCCATCTATGGGTTAAATAGAAAAACATGAGTTTATAAACGAAATTGTATTATGCATTAAGAATGAATTTATTTCACAACGTTGTCGGCATTAAATGACCCTCCGAGGTTGATATGCCGTAAAATAAAACAAACCAAACAAAACTTGGTTTTAAATAAACCACGAAGGTTGATATGTCCGTACATTAAGGAACTGAAACTGAATCAACGGAGTCTAATTGCGAAACACACACTTCTTCCATCGGTGAAGGTAAGTCACGTAGTTTAAGTGTTTTGTAAGCTAGTTTAGTTGCCCATTGTTCGTGCGTTCGATTCCCGCTTATGAACTATTTCAACCTGTGAACTTTTTATATTTGAGAAAAAATTTCAAACTTTTACTATTTTTTAAGGAACTCAATTTCAAATAACTCGCAGCTACATTACTACTAAGAATTGAGTTCAATCCTCACTGGATTCAGCATACTTTTGACCTTGTGTCACATCCTACACGTGGCGAAAGTTTTGGGTAAATACAAGGTGTCCCATCCTGGTGTCATGGTTAGCAAGCTAGTCTCATAGATGAATTGCTACTTAAATAGCAAGTTCGATCCTGGGTAAATCTCCTATAATTAGGACCTTGTGTCGCATTCCACCCGTGCTAACAGGGTTGGGTAAATATATTAAATATGTTTGACTAGCATTGAACTAGATATTCTAGTATTTCAGTCATTTCTTAGAGATAAATATTGACGACATAACGTCGCCTATTTTACATACGGTCGGATTTATTTCTAATCTTACACACATACACACACACACGCGCGCGCGCACGCAAACACACACACACACACACACACACACACACACACATATATATATATATATAGATATATATATATATATATAAGGTGTGTCAAAAAAGTATTGAAATTTTGTGTACCCTTTGACAAAACTTGTATTCTGAAACAAATTAATGTTCCATTGATTCTTCATTTCTATCTTGTTAAATACATGATACTTTTTTGTCCCACCTTGTATTCTAAAAAAAACTTAATGGATGGAACGTTATTTTTCTTTCAAAATACAAGGTGTGTCAAAAAGTACAAAACATCGCGATACTCTTTGACACACCTTATATATATATATATATATATATATATATATATATATATATATATATATATCATACAGAATTGGTTTATTTGTCAGTACTGTATATCAATTTAATTATAGTCGTTTGAACGTTGTCTCGACTTTCAAATACAAATTGACATTTTCATCTCGTCATCCCGTCATATAATTCAAATTAACATAATTGGATTAACAATTCATTATTGAAATCTCGGTGACTGATTACGAAAGGAAATACCATTCCGCTTCAGTGTATTAATGTGCAATCTAGTCGGTTAATTCAAATCTTACATCATTGAATAAACTCAGTGATTTATTATTATTATTATTATTATTATTATTATTATTATTATTATTATTATTATTATAGAATGTTTCCCATGGTCTTTCCCTGGGGTCTGAGAGACTGCCAGTCTCCCCAGGTCTCTTTTGAGTATTCTAGCAGATTTCAGTAATGCAGTTGTCTGGGTGGTCTCAAATCTTCCTCTGAGTTCCAGTTCCTCCAGTTTTCTCCAATGTGTTTGGAAGTGTTCCAAGTGTACCAACAACAATTGGTATCACTTTCATCTTCGTATTCCACAGCCTGTTCAATTCCCTGTCAATGTTTTCGTTTTCTTTCATCTTCACCTTGTGATCTGCTGGAATTGCAAAGTCCACCTGTTGATAAGTTCTCTCTGTTTTTTAATTAATCAATACTAGATTTGGTCTCCTTGCTGGAATAAGGTGATGCGTCTTCATCTCAAAGTCCCAGAGAATGTTATGTGTTTCATTCTCAAGAACACATTCTGATTTATGAATATACCATTTTATTTTATGGTTAAAATGTTGTTTTTTTTGCATAATTCCCAGTGGATCACCTTCTCAATCCTGTCGTGCATAGCTTTGTATTCCCGTTGTGCTAGTTTGCTACATTCGCTTAATACATGGTTTATGGTCACCACACAGTCAACATATCCTGTTTTTGTTGTCTTATCAATTTTTGCTTTGATATAATTTATTCTTATAACATTATTTTGTGCAGTTATTATTATTATTATTATTATTATTATTATTATTATTATTATTATTATTATTATGTAATACGTTTGTAATTCCGCCATGGGCATTTACTTTTTTCTATCTTTTTACATCAAACTTTTAAAATTTTCTTCAAATTTTTGCACTGAAGAAATACACTATAAATATTACATCTATATAAAGATCAAATTTTGTTAAGTTATTCATCTGATAGAACTGAAATGCCCTCCTAAATTGTTTTTCTTACCATTTTCTCTCAGATCACCCAAAATAATCTTAGAATGTTTTATGCAATTGTTGTTTTTGATCTGATTAAGCAATTTGTTACAAAAATATATTACTCTATTAGCAAAAGATCCAGTTCGTTAATAGACCAGGTTTTTTTCTCTTCATCTGCCTTCATCTGTAAGTTTTCAGTTCGAAGAGAAGTATTTAAAAAAATGTCTGCCAGGATTAAAAATCCATTTATAATTTTGAGAGTATCGATTCGATCACCTCTCATTCTTCAAAAGTAAAGTATGCGGAGCGGCTTATTGTTAGTATCAGATATATATATATATATATATATATATATATATATATATATATATATATATATATATATATATATATATTACAGTTTGCTATATTCATAAGTAAAGTGCGTGCAATTGGTAGAGTAGGTCTATTTTAATTTTGGATAGACATGAAGTAATGAAGTCAACGGCGTTTGGTAAATGACAGTTTCTCGTCCATGCGATTTTCAAAGCAAGGGAAATAATTAACTTGAAAGAAGGAAAATGATTTTCTTCTTTGAAGTTTAAAATATTGCTCTGAATACATTTATCAAATTATCATATATTGAGCTCTATAAGAAGTCTAAAAACATTTCTGATGCTTATATATGTAAAGTGCCACTGAGAGAGAAGGCATATATTCCAAGTACCCCACGTGACCTACTTAGAGAGGAAGTGCGTCAGGGTCAAAATAGGGCAGATAAAAAGAGTAGAACTCTATGGATCATTGATAAAGAATTCAACTAAGGAATTAACCACCAGATATAGACAGACAAAAACACCGCCAGCCACGAAACTGAAGGGGGAAAATTCCACTAATCAAAAAGACACTCGAAAAGAGAAAAAATACAATAATATCGCCCCTAGAGGCGGGGGGAAATGTATAAATATAAAATGAATTTGGCCATGTACCTGTCTAAATAAAAGATATACGTGGTCTGAAGAAGCTCCGTGGGCCCTAGATACCCACAAGTGGAAATGGTCCATAACCACGATACCCGTGGTATTTAAGGCCTTTTTATTCACAAATATATATATGTCCGCGTGTGCTCTCTTTGTTTTCTTTTACGTCCTTCCTTTTTTCGTATACCACAATAAAGTTCTATATTTCATTCCTTTATCCACGTGTCACATTTTCTTCTTTCCCTTTTCCAGATTCGGATTTTGTCTTTGTTTTCTTTATTTCTTTTTTCCTCTTCTTTCTTACATTCGTTTGTTCGTTATTTATTCATTTATGTTTACTTGAAATAAAATCTTGACATAGACATACAGAAATGTCAATTGTGAGTTAAATAATTCAGTACTAATATATCAATACTTTTGAAATAGAATATTTTTTAAAAAGTTATTATGAAAAATATACTGTCAGATTTAGTAATAATATCTTTAACCAATAGGTATTACTATATATTTGTGAGTTATCTTTTTTCTTTAGATAAAGTATTCACTTCGGGTCTTCAATGTGAAAGTACGTAAAAAGACATCTCTTAACTGGAAATACCTGTAGGAATACATATTTGTGAAATGGAATTTAAATGGACATATTTTAATTAGACAATTCCAGCATATTTCTATATTAGCATTTCATGAATAAAATTCTTAAATTATGCAAGAATATTTATTATTAAACAATACAAATTTATTGGCTTTTAAGTTATTTTTTTCTATTTCTTCTTTTATTTCTTTTGAATAAACATCCACATTAAACTTTACTAGAAACCGGGAATCTGATAATTCGATAATTTTCTTAACCAAAAGCCTATGTGAAAAGATGCAAAATGTTTCTCGTTAATAAATAAAATTTGATGAATAAACTAAAATAGTTTCATTTATGTTCAATAATAAAAAAAAAAAAATAAATGCTAACCGCTTTTATACTTGGTCCAACATAAAGACATTTTATTTAGGATATTGTGGATATTGCATATTTTAAGCTGTCCAAAAATTATTGTTTTGCATTAAGTGACTGATTTGCATATTTATGGTAGATGAATTTAATTCATGCCGGCATTTACGAAGGATACACCATGTGAGAAAGTGGCTTCGTTACGTTTGAATTCTGACAACCGCTCAAAATTCCTACAAGTAAAATGAATTAACAGCTGAATAAATATTTCAATAACTTTTTTTATTAATTATAAAGATAAAATATCAGCACTGAATGTTTCAGTTTACATATATTTGAATATTCAGGTAATATAGCTAATCACCATGAATGAGGACATATACAGATTAATATATGCACAGTTTTTAGAATAGATTGTTCAGTTTTAATGCATGTCAACCCTTGCTGGGTTATTCATTAGTGAAGTCAGTTTTTTATTCTAAGTAATCATATGGTTTGTAATAGCAATAATTTGCAAACAATTATAGCTATATAAAGTATTAGTAAGTAAAGTTAGCGTAGTGGCCTATTGTCGAAATCAGTCGGTCAGCGAGGGAGTATATCGCCTTTGCATAGTGAAAAAGTAGCATTTTTTAAAATTTGAATTTCAATAAGTTCATATATCATAAATTGATAATGTTTTTAGATATTTGCATGCATTTTCCTGTCTTTTTTATTTTGTTATAAATTAATTGCAATATATTTATGTCTTTAAAAATGTTAAATATATCTGTATGCTCTTTTAACCCATAAAGTAATGACAATATTACGCTTTCTTTATCTGATGATAAATTGTCTTTTTTTGGGGAAATAAAACAAAAATCTATAACGGTCCTTACCCCAAGTCTTTCATCAAAACTAAAAAGAGAAAAAAGACCCACGTAAATCGTAATTTCCGAAAGTAAATTTTCCCTATCTTACCGCCAAAAGTAAGTAGGTCCAAATACCATCAACTTTCCCCTTTTCTTAGTCCGTATTCGTTTAGCAACCGAAGAAGACAGCTGATATATTATCCAGATTGAACCAAAATTATCAGTTCAAAATTTCGCTACCATAACCAAGTTTTATATTTTAAGGATTGCCAACACTCAGAAACATTCAGAACATTTAGAATCATTGAAAGGCACTACGTGTAGACCATTGAATCTGCTTAAAACATCCTTGAGGGCTTGGATATTGTATCATACAACTATTTAGACAAAAAAAACATTTTTTGGCAAAACCTAGTAACTTAAATTGGGCGTTATAATGATATATTTATTCTTATCACATTGGTACACATATGTAACACTATATTTATTACTAATGTACGCAGTGATACATATATGCAGTATTGCGAATATATCACTTGTTTTTTTAAAAGCAATATTGAGAATATGTACTTTCATAACAACATAGACATATCTACATATACTACTTAAAGAAGATGGAAACAGTGAAAATCATGGTATAACTAGAATTTTATTCAAAAAAGTGATATAACAATAAAACAAAAATAGGAATCCGTTCAAAACGATATATATATATATATATATATATATATATATATATATATATATATATATATATATAAGGAAGAATGAATAAGAAAAGAAAGAACAGAATGGATAATAAAAGATGAATTTAATCAATATCACTTACACATGTGTTTCGGTCAGTTCATCTGGGTGAAAATATTCCGCGCACAGAGAAGATTCGACCTTCATCAGAGTGAAATTTTATTTTGAATGAAAAAATTCGTTGGGGAAAAACGAAGAATTTTTAGAAATGTTCGAAGAGATTTTTTAAAAATCACTTTTGGAACGCTGAAATAGAACCTTAGGATTTGGATATTTGATTTTTCTAGGGGTTATGGTAGATACAATTTTGTATTGCAAAAATAAAGTGTTATTATTCATCCCTAACATGTTATATATATATATATATATATATATATATATATATATATATATTATATATATATAATATAAAACATATAACATATAACGTGTCGTAGATCATTCTTATATTTATTGCTATTATATAAATCATATAGAATAGATACAGATGATTAAAAAAAATCACAAATACCCCATCAAATGTGTACCAACACATAACACAGTCAATTTACAATTTCCCCGCACATTTTAGTATTATGTTATATCACAGAGACGTGGTTCATTATTGGCCCACTATGTGTACCACCAATACATTCAAAACAGATGCAATAAAGGAAATGTGTGACGTCAGTGAGGAGAAACTGTCATTTGATCAAACGTAGGTAAAGTTTTAAGGGCCTTGTTACATAAATATATAAAAATTTGTGTATTCTTTCTATCCTTTGTGGTTTGTCTTCGCCATCGTATGAAATTCAAGGGAGGGTGAGTCCCTGTCGCGTAGTGCCTCAACTACGACATCGACATAAGCGAATTTGAACATCAGTCGCCCTATTGCGTTACTTTTAGACTAATACTCTTGGGAAGTGTAAAAAGTCATCAATATGCCCAGCTGTGGTTTAAATAATACCACAATGTTATTCTACAAAAATGACTTAAATAACCCATGAAAGTTGATATGATATTAAACAAAGTAATAGAAACCGATCGATATAATAGACAAATATGATTGTCAGCTTTAAAAGTAAATTAAAACCCGACACTTTGTTGTTGAAGATTTGTGAATAAGACATATCACGAACATGTATCTTCATCTGGCATATTTACGCTATGTCAGAAAACCAACAAAGTCTGGTGATATTGTTAGATGCTGCTGGAGACTGGGGCTTCTAAGTAATAATTATGAAATTATCAAGCCATCTTTCCGAAGAGTATTTTCCGAAAATGAACGTAATAGTGAGACTAGTATTGGTTCGGTGGTTAGATTTAAAGGCATGTCAAACCTTGTTGGGTTATGTTATGCCAAAAATTTTTAAATTCAATTTTATAAAACATTTTTTAAACTCATGTTTTTTTTCTCTATTTAAACCATCAGCCATCGCCTACTAGAACATAAATAAAAAATTGAGGTTTGCATAAGAGCAATAAGGTTATGACGATAATATAGGTGCAAGGGCTTGAATGTGACCAGAGGATTGAACGAAAGCGCTTTCTACGACCGCCCCTCTAGCCTAAGTAAGGGCCAAACTAGAGAGTTGTATGTCATCGACTGCTCAGCAACCCAGAATCCGTTTTTAGGCATCGCGGGTCGCCACCCACACCCAACAAGTGGTTCCATTAGGGGGAATTTGACCCCTCTGCAAATGTGAAGTTATTAGTATTTTTTTTTTTCAGGATGAGCGTCTGGTTTTCGAAGACTACAAGGATGGATTTGGTAATAAATAACACACGACTGTATATATGCCATTAAACAAAGAAACCAAACCAAACCAGAATTTCATTTGTTGACTTTAAGACATGCAGCCTTTCCCAAAATTTTAGGAACAGCAGACTTTATCTCCATCACCTATGGTCGTGTGCCTGTGTAAGTTTAAGTAAGTAATCATTTAGTAGATATGCTCCACACATGACCCCTGGGAGCGTTTTTCTGTTAACGCCTTATCAACAGGCACCGTTTCTTGAACGAACATTACTTATTTAAATCAGCACAAAGCTGTAAGTTCAACAAGCCTTAGATAAAAGAGTGGCCTTAGTGCAAGGTTCACGTATATGTTATCTCATGGGTGAATAAATAAGACCACCTACAGTGGGAGACCCGTGGCGTAGTGGCTAACATTGTGGACTGTGACATTATAGTAAAAGAGTTTGAAATCCAGTTGCGCCATTACGTTCACTTTCTGACTAATACTTTTTGTATAAGGTATACACTCCACCATTTCGCAGGTATGGGTTCCATAGTATCATTACTGTTCTTCTACAAAGATAGCTTTAGCATTAAATAATCCACAAATGTTGATTTTCAATTAAACAAAGAAACTAAAACAAACTAAATCTACGTATAAAATGACATATGCTTTACATAGAAAACCAAATAAAATTGAAAAAAATTGCGGTGGTCAAAAATCATTGGATGTTATATTATACTGACTACTAGAGATGGTCGGAGAGCCATTGGCCGATAAAGGAGTCATGCAACATTATGATACTTTTCTTCACTGTTCCTTTATCTACCGTGCGTTTTTGGTTTGGCACTAAACTGCATATAATGTTTTACAAGAAATGATAACATTATGCCTTTATTAGTATAAGATTCACTTTTTATTTAAAAAACTATTATAGTCGGATTAATTATGGTCGAATCTGTATTTAATATCTAATATTTGAAAGGGTTATATTCTTTATTATATTGCTCGGTCGGCGAGCCTTAGAATTTCTAACATTATGCCTGCAGATAGGGGAGACTCCTCCCCCACATAGGTGTCCTAGCTGTGACATTAACTTGCGGTGAGTTTCCAATTATGGAAAACGGGGGAGTGTGAATTACCCTTGCCAAAATCCAGGGTGTTGTTTACAAACAAATCAAGTAATACACTTTATCTGTGGATGGATATACTTTGGATAAATTTGTTTCATATTTGTTATGAATAGATTTTAAATTTGTTTTCAAATGTCTTTCAAAACTACATGAATTTTGCTGTCCTTATCACCGTTAACATTTATGAAATTTAGATTTGAATGACCTTAACACTATTAAAATTTATAGGAAATTTAAATTTGAATGACCTTACCACTGTTAAAATTTATAGGAAATTTAAATTTGAATGACCTTAACACTGTTAAAATTTATAGGAAATTTAAATTTGAATGACCTTAATATTAAAATTCATAGGAAATTTAAATTTGAATGACCTTAACACTCTTAAATTCTATAGTAAATTTAAATTTTAATGACCTTAACACTGTTTAAATTTATAGGAAATTTAAATTTGAATGACATTAACCCTCTTAAAGTTAAAGAAAGTATTTTCCTAGAACAAATGGGAAATTTCATATTTTTTAACATATCTTAATCTCATTGCAAACGTTTTACGGTTTAAGAAAAGGTTATCTTCGTGATACACAACGTATTTTTCATTGTGAATTTTCCCCGTCATGTATTTCCGCTACACAAACACAACGCAGCTTTTATAAATACCCGTTGGTATCTCTTTAACCAAGTAAAGTCTGTGGTACACTTGACACAAAAAAAAAAACGCTAGATTTGTCTTTTTTGAAAAAAAAAGCAATATTGTTTGATTAAACCAAAAATAGGACTGTGCTTGATAGGAATAAAACGGAAATCAGTTAATGACAAAAATCATGTTTCTTATTTGACTTCTTTGTTACATATTCATTTTATAATCTCTCTGAGGGTTAGATTCGAAGTTCCGTGATGGCTCCCGATTACGACAAGAAGGTTCCCGAGTCCGAGAAGGTTCCCGCGTCCGACAAGAAATACCTGAAGAAGGCCGGAGGGCATATCGACCGAACAGTTGTACAAATGACAATAAAATGGGGACAATAGTCCGAATAACGCAGATAATACTAATTCTTTGTTCACATATTAATTTTCTAATCTCCCTGATAAGACTATGCGAATGTTCTTCCAAATTGTAGCTGTGTCAGTGCTACTGTATGACTTCACATCTTGGACACTTACAAAACAACTGTTCAAGGATTTTGCATGCTGTCTTGAACAAATCCTGGAAGCAGAAGCCTACAAAAGAATAGTTTTACGGCTCATTGTCTTCTATCACACAAACAATTCAAAAAATGAAAAAAGACATACTGGACAAGCAAGATATGCTAGAGAAGCAAGAACGAGCTCATAAGTGATGTTCTACTGTTGTAAAGTACAGGTATTGCAGTCTTTATTTTCATATTATGGTATTTTATTGCATTTTATGGTACGATTGGATTTAAATTTATTTCATTTACTTAACAGGTTTATTTTGCACACGATCCATAGGATCATTTAAAATAATTCTTAAACAAAAACTTTTGACGCATAGATGGACCCAAACAGGAACTGGCATTCGGTGTCAGAGTGAACCCGTAAGTAATGGGTATGAAGGGCAAATCTACACTTCCCAAATATCCAGTACTGTAGCCTCACCGTCAGATGCAGTTTGTTTTCAAGATCAGGATACCTTTTATTGGAGGGGTTCCCTTATGTTGGAAATACGGGTATCGTATTCTAAGGCCCTCCGACAGGACTAGATTGACTATAAAGTAGAATTAAATATAATCCAAGGAGGGCGTGCAAAGAGACAGTATGTCCTGGAGAAACCTAAAATAAATGTAGCTTTCAAATTATTAAGGTACTGACCATGACAGATGGACTTCCAATTAAACAGGGTGTTATCTCAACTCATAGGAGTCTACATCTTTATTTCTGTTTCAGGCTGACGAATGCAATATAACAATACGACTCTCTCTCTCTCTCTCTCTCTCTCTCTATATATATATATATATATATATATATATATATATATATATATGCGTGTGTGCGCGTGCGTGCGTGTGTTGCTATGATTATAAATAAAAGTTGTTCAATATCAGTGGTCGAGCATTTATATGTAATTAAGTATAGACTAGACATGAAATGAAAGGCACTTGGTATATATATATATATATATATATATATATATATATATAGTTAAAAATTAATGGTAAAATGAATGAATGGATGAAATAAAAATGAATGACATGATGGGATAAATGAAAAACCCTTTCCAAGGGACCCCTCTCAAAAGTATTAAAACACTTTTTGAGAGTGGGGTCCCTGATAGAACGTTTTTCTCATCTATTATTAGACTCCTTTGGTGCATCAAAAATATAATTGTTTTATAAGTTATTATAGAAGATAAACCCGTCTCTTACCTTTGTAATATCTGTTGAGAATGGGTTTGAATTATATATATATATATATATATATATATATATATATATATATATATATAATCTTATCTAGGTGAATATTGCTACATTGTAACTATCTTGAATTCAAAATAAAAACGGTCAAATAGAAGAATTTATTTACTTAGCTTTTTTTCAGTTGAAAATAAAATAAAATATATTAAATTAATTAGATACTCGTGATAATAGTTCAAAGTGGAACATGAAATAATTACCTTTCTGATTTTTTACAAATTATTTTCGAGATGATATTTTAAAAATAAAACAAAACTTGTTCATGAAAATATATCAAAATTAAGAATGAAAGCATGATGCCATTAAAAACACATCAATTAATCATTAGTTTCTCAATTTATCTTACTCGGCAGAACACGCGTCTAGGGATCGAACTAGGAACCTTGCGATCCCTGTCTCCCGGCAACTCAGTGCATGAGTAGCACCAATTGGCAGTCTGATCTGTACATTATATTAGTGAGATGACGGTAGTTGTGGCGCTTCATCACAACAAAAACAATCCCCTCGTGTAGCGTTAGCGAAAAAGGGAGAGACTCCCTCGCTGTCCGGCTGTTACCGACAATAACCCACTCTGTTAAACTTTACTATTCACTTTCATACTTCTTTTCTCCCAGCCTTTTATGGTTCCTTCTTTTTACCTTCTTAATCATTTCCATCTTCCATCACGTCAAGCCCTAGCACCTATATGATTTTCCCATCCCTATTGTCCTTATGGCAAGCACCACCCCTTTTTATCATATGGGTGCTAGAAGGCAGTGGCTGAGGGTCTACATGTCCAGGGAATGATGTTAAACTCTGATGGTGAGGTTCCAGTTTTGGAGGTTTGGGGAATGTGGAGCCCCCTTTCATCACCATTGCTCCCTGGTCCACTCTGACCCGGAGTGGTAGTACCTGTTAGAGTCCCATCCATGGGTTAAATAGAAAAATGTATTCATAAAAAAATTGTATTATCCATTAAGAATTGATTTATTTCAAAACTTTATGGGCATTAAATGACCCACAGAGGTTGATATGCCGTAAAACAAACCAAACCAAACTAAACATTTCCATCTCTTTTTAAATATGTCTTATTTTTTCATGTTCGCTTTTCTTTTCTTTTATTTTCATGGAGTTGGTTTATTCTTATATTTTACAAATAATAAAACTGAGAAGCGTACTGTTATTATGAACAGCCCCCCATATTGTACAAGATGGATGTATTCTTCATCGGGGTAATATTTGTTGACAAGGGCACAGCTGAAAGAGCGGGAATCAATTATGGTATTGCTAATCTGATTCAACCAGATTTATTCTCGTAAAAGCATCGAGCCAGGTGTTAGCGAGTCCGACAAGTGTACACCCAAACACACAGAGAGAGAGAGAGAGAGAGACAGAGAGAGAGAGAGAGAGAGAGACAGAGACAGAGACAGAGAGACAGAGAGAGAAAGGGAGAGAGAAAGAGAGAAAGAGAGAGAGAGAGAGAGAGGTGGGAGAGTCACACACAAATACACTAAGATGGATACATAGATATTCAAATAGATAGATAGATCGGCACTAAGCTAAGGTTATTATTATTATTATTATTATTATTATTATTTTTGCTAATCATAATAGCTTCCTATATATATATATATATATATATATATATATATATATATATATATATTAATAAACTAGAATCTACTTAATACTTACGTCCAAATACGCAATAATACACAAACTTTGCAAACCACACTCACAGCCACCACACACACACACACACACACACACACACACACCACACACACACACACACACACAGATCCACTCATACACAAACACATATATACATACATATAAATATATATAAACCCGACGCCAATACAATATATATGCTCCTACATACATGGACACAAATATATATATTTATATATATATATATATATAATATAGAAAGAGAAAGAGAAAGAGGAGAGAGAAAAGAGAGAGAGAGGAAAGAGAGAAGGAGAGAGAAAAGAGAGAGAGAAAAGAGAAAGAATGAGAAAAAGAGAGAGAGAGAGAGAGAGAGAGAGAAGGGGGGGGGGTATTTCACCACTTCTACCGGAAATGTGTATTAGGAAAAAGAAAATGGTGAACTGACATTTCCGTCTCCTTTATTTTCTTGATCAATTATTATCCACTGCCCGAATGGTTTCGATCTGACAGCTGGTGTAAATTAAGAGTTTTCCTTCTCCTAGATTAGTTGCAGTACCAAGGTCGAATCTATCCCTTTCCTAGCATTTGCTATAGCAGAGAAAGGAGGGATGGATTCATGCCTTCCTCAATCAAGCCATTAGGTTGCTGCGAAACACAATCAAACTTTGAACTTGGCCATCCTCTATATTATACGCCTCTCCTTCCAGTCACACACACACACGAATATTTAAAAAATCGGAAACAGTTATTTATTCGTCGAATGTATTCTGGCTACATGTCTAAGGGACAAAACTCGTAAACATTAAATACATACGTAGAACCGGTTTAGAGAAACGAATCAGTAGCAGAATTTAACTACCCAGGATTTAGCGAGAAGGATCTTCAGGAAACTATATATATATATATAATATATATATATATATATATATATATATATATATATATATACTATAGTGTGGGATTGTCACTGTTTCAGCTTTTGCTGGAACGGTGTGCCAAGATGCAGTATTATTGGAAGAGTGCTCAATATGAAAAAAGAACTGTTATATAATATAATAAAATAAATATATAAAAGTTTTACATATCTATTTATTTGATGACAAAGGAACAGTCACAACCATTTGGTTTCATGCATATGTAAGTGCAAACAATCTTCAGCTGACGTTGTTTAATATATATATATATATATATATATATATATATATATATATATATATATATCATGTCACACTAGTAGCAAGGATATCCAGACAATCTCTCGCCAACCGTCTCTTGGGAGATCCTCTGCACAGCATCCAGTATCCGATTCGACACAGAAAGAGCAGAAGTAACATCATATTTCATGCAGGCCGAGATATGTCCGATCACGGCTGAGTTGGTTCATTGGTTCATTGGATTTTACGGCATGTCAACCCTTGTAGAGTTACTTTATGCTGAAGACATTTTGTTTTATTGGTTCCTCGTGGGTATTTAACTTTTAACACTGATTTTTCTATCTATTTAACTCATGGATGGGATTCTATAATGTCAGAGTGAACCTTGAAATAATAGCGATAAAGGGGTACTCCACATTTCGCAGAGTTTCAGAATTGGAACCTTACCACTCAATGCAGTTTAATGTCATACCCATGACATTAAAATCCTCATCCCTTGTATGCTAAAATATATATGATAAAGATTATTGTAGTCTTACTGTAAGGGTAATAGGATCGGGGCAATCTTTTAGGCGTTAGAGCGTGACCTGCAGATTGATCGGAGGGGCCACTCCGACCGTGCGTCTAACATAAGTAAGGATCAATGTGGAGTGTTGCATGTCATGGACTGCTCAGCCACCAGGATTCCATCCTTAAACATCACGGGTTGCCAACCACAGCCAACATGTGGCTCCATTTGGGAGCTTCTACCTCTCTGCAGAGGTGCCGTGGGTGTATTCTACAGCTACAGTCGACATGACCAGTTATAGCGGGGGCACTTTAGCGAGGGGTTATCATGTTTAAAATATCTGACCCCGCTCCCGCAATGAACTAAAGACATCACTGTTGATGAATATAACTGCACCGTAGAGATGAATTTTGAAAAAAGTTTTTCTTGTTTACTGAAAAAAAATTCTCCGACAGTTTCAAGATCATAGCAGTTTATTGGCATAGAATCTAGACGAGTTAACTTTATTCTTAACAAGAATAATTAACCTGGAGATATTCTATAAACAAAAACGAACATTCTTGAAAATAGCTGAGGTCACTTGAAAGCCCTCGAAAATCCAAATCGTTCAGAGGATTTCTACATTCATTCATTCGTAATCAAATAAAATCTTACGAGTTCCTCCTCGATTCCCCAGAAGTGTCCTGCATGTCTTGTTCGTCTCACTCGGATGGTTTGTGTAATAGAGGCCAAGTTCCAATACAGCTTCTTCTTTGTGGGGTGTTGTTTCCACAATTTGCTTAAGTCCACACGCAGCATTTTTGTGCAGCTTCCGTCCAGTTTATTCTCTTGGCGTTTGTGTTAGTGTCCAAAGGTGCTGCCATACAGTTGCACTGATAAAACTATAGCTTTGATGAATTGTCTCTTTAACCTTGTCAGTGAGATCTGATTTTCCTATGACTGATAATCTGTTCATAGCAGACCATGCCATTCATATGCGTGCATTAACATCGCTTTCTGTGGACGAGATATTACTACCTAGATACTTTAATTGTTGTACTGCTTTTAGAGGCTTACTGTAGAGTGTGGTGATGTCTCCTTTCTTTTTAAATTGCATGGACTCAGTTATATCGGAGTTCACATAGAGACCGATGTTCCCTGCTGAGATACAACATAGATTCAACTTTAGTAGGTGGATTTGAAAGAAGTGCCAGATTATTTGCGTAGTTCACACCTGTAATAGTCTCTGCGGGATATCGCCTGCTTCTTGCCTTTTAGTGTGAGGACATTTTCTTTTTGTTGTGGGGTTTTAAGGGGTCAAAAAAGAACAAAACGACGGGTAACAAATGTAGGAAAATGTATTAACAAAAGAGTAGACAATTACAGTACAGAGAAGTGGGAATTACGTCCGACAAATAGAGTTATGAGCTGACTCGCATTGGCTTACTCCCAAACCATAAGTGTCCCTGTTACTTATAGTAACCGTCGGCGCATTCCATTAGTCTATAGGTATATCACCTATAACACTTTTTATAGGATCAAATGATGCATGAAGTACATATGTAAAGTAAGTAAAGTGGTCGGTGTGGCCTAAAGTCGGTATCAGCCAACCAGCGAGGGAGTCTATCCCCTTTTCACTAGTGCTAGATCCAGGAGATTGTTTTTTGCGTTGAGGTGGAGGCGCCACACCTACCATCAGCTCCTTACTTTACCGCACAGACCCCTGTGCTACTTATACGCTGAGTTGGCGAGGCCGATATCGAACTAGAAACCTTGTGGCTTCTAGCCGAACGCTCTACCGACTAGGGTAGTAATCTATCTCATTGTAAAACTCCAGTCACAATCTCAAAGAAATCTGAGTAAACGGGATGTGAGCGTACCATTATTCTAGAGTCTTTGTTATTAATTCCTTTGCATGTTATATCAGACAGAGGGAACAATTCGAAAGTGAGCTGTTTTAGGAAGTAGCAAAAATAATTGTTTTTTATAGGCTACGTACGACGGCTTATCACCCACAATGTAATGGTTTCGTTAAGAGAACACACAGAACCATTAACACTACTATTATAGCACGAAAAGAGTCCTAGCCTTCAGCCCTTCCAATAGTTCTTCTCGGAATTCGCAGCATACCCAATAGCTCTGATTTTATCCCTTTTATACTGTTACAGGCACACAATGTTTACTACTACAGCTACTAATAGATAGTACAAGCGAAGAGACTGTAACTGTAACTCAAAAATTCACAAGAAAACTACATAAAAACCATGTCACAATTTGATTTGAGAGATTTCACCAAAAGACTTAATAAATGCCAAAAATCTTATTTCCCAGAAAAACTTCAAACTTGTGATAAAGTTTGGATTAGAGTAGATCGTGTTCGAAGACCATTTGAAGCGCCATATCAGGTCTTACGTAGTTCTTCAGAGAACACCTAAATATTTAGAGCAGTAACTGTTTCTTTGGGGAGACCTTTTTTCTTCTGTATACTGAGTCAAATGCCTTGGAGAAACCTACAAATAATAACGTTGACTCTAGAGACCCTTTCTATTATTTGTCAAACAGTGATGATCTGAGAATTGTGGATCGATTTCTGCGGAATCGGTTTTGGTCTTGCCAAGGATTTCTCTATTTCGTGTCTAATGC
>CM042137.1:5089420-5094420 GCA_023376005.1 Doryteuthis pealeii
CAATGAATATATTTCTTCCTCCGACAAAGATGCAAAAGGGCTGTTTGCCGCGAGGTTTTAGATTGAACATATAAGTACTCTAATTGTATAGAATAACCTTCTGCACGTATATGCTTATGTCAATGCTTGCTTCAGGCAATTCTTGCTTGAGTTCGAACATTTTGTCAGCGTTGCAATTTTGTCCTTACACAACATCGAAGTTTTTATCTTTAGGGATTCAATGTCGCTCAAGGACTATTTGCTTCAACGTGGCTATTTCTGTAAAAAAAAGAAATTATATCGATAAAAATATTGTTAGCTGCTAGTTTTGTCAATGTTTCATCCGGTTCATTGCTGAATGGCAATTAGAATCTGTTAAATGGTTTGTATTCTTTGCTTAATGGCATATCAACATTTGTGGGTTATTCAATACCAAAGCCATACTTGTAGATTAACAGTTTTGATACTATTAACCCATAGCTGGGATGAACAGTAGTAAATGCAAACTGAGGGAGTACCCGTGACCTAGTGGACAATGTGTACGACTGCGAGATCTTAGTAAGCGGGATCAAACTCTGGTCACGCTATCACGTTTGCTGTAGGAATAATATTCTGCTCTACTACACGGATGGCTTTGGAATTCAATACCCCACGAAGGTTTATATGCCATTCAACGGATATATCAAACCAAATCTGAATGAAGACAAATTATATATGCATAGAGTAAACCTATGATGTATTTAAACGGCGATGAATTGTGTTTATTTTGTAATTAATTTGTTAATTGATTGATTTTAACGGCATGACAAACCATCAAGAGTCATTCTAGGCCAAACGATTAGAAAGCCGTTTCATTGTACGTTTATATTTATATTTTCTGCTTAAGTCTTTTGTAAGAGTTTTTAGATATTTTTTTGCACACATACATATATCAAGTATTCCTAACACTAATATAGCCACTATCACATTTGGGGCCCGCGACCCAGGGTAGTATCACACTAATAATTATATGGGTTTAAGTAATGCATTTTCTTGTAAAAATCATATCCAATATATCTTTTAATAAAAAATTATTTGCCAAAGAAATTGAAACAGATAGATAAAAAAAGAAGTATAGATCGATAGATGAATATATCGAAATAGATAGGTAGATCGATAGATATATGAAAAAAGAAATAGATAGATAGATAGATAGTTGGCAATAGCATAATCTTTACATATCATTGCCGTCCCTCACAATCGCACAACTCCACCACCAGAACCCTTCCTTGCATGAGCCCTCAAATGACTCATCAAACCTGCTGCAGATCCACAAAGTTTGATGCAAATATGACATTGAAAAGACTTCTTTCCCGTTGAATGAGATAGATAGATAGATAGATAGATACATACATACATACATACATACGTACATACGAGTAGACTGAGATACATCTGGACCGAAAGAGCAAGATAGATAGATAGATTGATGAACATACTGAAATAGATAGATTGATAGATTTCCAAATTGTCACTGGTTTTATATAGTTATTATGGTTTCAAGTACGTCATAACAAATAAATAATAGTTTTAAGTAACTATACATAAACAAATGATTTTCAGATCTATTTAAACCCCAGATAAGATCTAATCAGGTAATACCATTCCGGGTTCGAGTGGACCTGGGTGCAATGAAGTGTAATCTACACTCCCATGAACTTCAGAAATTGAGCCTCACTATCAGATGCAATTTGGTACTATACCTATGACATCACTTTTGTGGGTCTCTTAGCAAACTGCACAGGATGCACTCAGCGTATTCTAAGTCTTGCTGACAAAGGAAGTTTGAAAGAAAATTACTTGTTAGTATACACTGAAGATATGTGCTCCGGTTTAATGGACGCTTACTTTGAGATTCCCTGATTAAATTGATTGTTAATTACAATTATCTAATGGATTATTACGTAATCTCTCTTGCATTCTCTTTGAAATTCACAGCTATAATACTCACACACACGTATATATATATATATATATATATATATATATATATATATATATATATATATAATGTACTGTTGAGTCAGCATATTAGGACTAGCGGCATGATTCAAGAACAAGAGTTATTGTCTCGTAACAACTGCTCATATAATAGATTTGAGTAATCCTTATAGATGTTGGTTGGTTGGTTGGTTGGTTGGTTGTTTTGTATTACTGCATATCGAGCCTTTTCGGGTCATTCACTGCCGAATCAAATCATTTTGATGTCATGTTGCTTACAGTACCTGGTTTTGCTTAAATGGTCACCCATCTAAAAAGTGAACAAACACATCACTGCTTAATTTCTGTGATCTAGTGGGAATCGGTGCTTTCAATGTGAATGACCGTAAGCCCATACAAAGGTGCTGTATGCAGCCTGTATGCATTTAACCACCGCATCTGTAACGAGTATGATGGGACGCAAATTCAACTTTTTTAAGCGGATTACATTTGTTTTGAACTCGGAGATGCCCGTCTCGTAGACTGGATGTCTTACAAAGTTAAAGAGACCAGTCTGTTATGACATTTATCCATGACTCAGGAGTATATGGATTCATTTCTCCCCAAAGGCATTATCACGAAACGCAATCAGCCTCGTAAAAGACTTGAACTGATCATCACGTCCATTTCTCACGATGATATCGGTTACGATAAGCGCGCCATCTTGAATGCTGTAGGTTAAATATTACCACTACTGTTCTTCTACAAGGCTGGCTTTGGCATTAAATAACACTTGAAGGTTGATATACCACTAAACAAAGGAGCAAAATCAAACCATCTAATCAGAGACGCCTTGCTTACAAATGATCATTTCCGAAAATGTCTTTGTCGGAACTGGAACTTCAATTCAATGGACCCATGTGAAATCCGATGCACTAGAAATCTCCTAAATGAGATGGATCGGCACGAAAGTATCGTTATTTTTATTCTCTGTTGGAGAAATAAACAGGTGGATGAACTGAATGAAGTCACCCGTGTGAATAGTGCTTTGTCATGTTTAGCGCACCATTCATGGCTAGACTATAGCGATATCATTGTAACCTTTTATTATGAAAATAATCCCAAGAATACTGCACAAGTTATACGAGAATGTTTTTTTCAGACTAACTATTTCTTTATTTCTAAGGTATATATTTACGCGTATGGTCTTCCATAGTTAAAATGGATGAGACATCTTCAACATGAAATCACCTTTGAATTTTTTTCAGTAGTGCTGCTTGACTAATGATTATTCATATCCGAACAAGGTTACCAGTGCCTCAAACACACACACACACACACACACACACACACACATATATATATATATATATATATTATTATATATATATATATTATATGCCATTAATTGTTACATCCGTTTTAGTTTCTTTTCCTTTACCATAGGGTCAGTTCTAAAACCACCGGAGTCACAGGATGCAATCGATTTCTATGTTTTACTCAGATTATGTCATTTTCAGGTGTGTCGTAATATGTATCTATTTTCGCGGTGTAAGATTAAATTTGTCTAGCCTTGAAAAATTTATTGTGCCATCCGAGATTGCATCAGATTTGTATCCTGCTCAGACACTATTGTCTCGAATATCGATTAGTTATCATTCCGCCATTGTCTGCAATAGACGTTACTCCAAGGAAGCCTACGAATTTTGTAACGCAGCACGAACACAGTAGAAACCATTACTGTGAGATCGTGGATAATATAATTATGACAGAATTACTCGTTTTGTTTCAATTAAATTACACACACACACACACACACACATATATATATATTATATATATAGAGAGAGAGAGAGAGAGAAGAGAGACAGAGAGGGGGGAGAGAGAGACAGAGACAGAGACAGACAGAAAGACAGACAGACAGACAGACATAGATAGATAGATAGATAGATAGATTGATTGATTGATCTACTAATTGGATAGATTGGTTTGTATAAATAAATAAATGCCAGACCAAACCAGTAACGTTCAAATTGAAATACAGTCACACAAACTTTACATATGTCTCCCAAATAGTGAATTAAGTGCCAGGTATCTACAATGGCAGAGATCATATAAAGATCAATTGAAGTAAGTTGGATACTAAAAATTAATATCTATTCAACGAAGGGATATGCTAGATCAAAGATATTTTACTGTCGTTTATTTTGTTGCATATGAGCTGTTTTCAAAAAACACTGTCCTGTCGCCTGGGGCTGTAGAATACGCCGACTGTACCTCTGTAAAGCTTCCAATGGAACCAACTGTTAAATCTGAGATCAGGTTCACGGTGACAGAGCAATCCGTGACTCGGGTACTTAATGGTCCCGTGGCATGCAACACTCTAATTCTGTCATTATTTATGCTATACGGGCAATCAGAGAGGACCGAAACAATCGATTGGCTCTAGCTACTATAGGACTGTCCCGACCGTATTCTACAAAATTCTCGTATGGCAAACGCCCAACCATTTTATCATAGAGGTGCTAGAAAGAGGTGACTGAGGGTTATCCACCAATTTATAAATGAAAATTATTAGTACCAGTTAATAAAACCAAACGTATATTTACATAAAAGTTTTCTTAAAATCATCTATACAAAAATAGAGATTTGGTATTAAATAGCCCATAACGGTTGAGATGTCATTAAATAAAATAACCAACAATCATTTTAGATTTATTCTGAAACCTTTTTAAAAAAGATATATTCTTCATAAGACCATTTCTCCAGACGAGGATCAAAATTAATTTAGAACAATCAAAAAATAGATAATACAAAAGAAATGTTCCAATTTTTATTATGACTTCTGCTCATCTTTTATATCTATCTATCTATCTATCTATCTATCTATCTCTCTCTCTCTCTATATATATATATATATATATATATATATATATGAATATATAAACGCTAAAAAATCACTGGTTTTTAAAATCTCAACCATTTGACTCATCTGAAAATTGCGTAAGCATGAAACTTAATATTATGAGTTTAAATCATCCATAATATCCTTATTATTGATT
>CM042137.1:5099420-5101406 GCA_023376005.1 Doryteuthis pealeii
AAATCTGACGATTAAGCCAGCCATCATGGACATATAACATGAAACAATGGTTAAAGTGTTACATTCCCGTTAATCCAGCACCTGTGCAAGTCTTTACCATGTATTGATTCCATTTGAGCCAAAGAACATGGACGAATAGGAACAAGTAAAGTCTAATATTGGGATTCCTATTAATCCGGCATCAGTGAAAATTCTTACCAGAAATTGGTTCAATTAATACGAACAAGCATGGAAAATTAACAACAAATATGATCCAATGTGTTAAATTCCCGTTAATACGGCCTCAGTGGATTTTTTTTTTTAGTCATACCAGCCAAAATGGACAAATGCCAATAGATAAGGTCCAACGTGTCAGATTCCCGTTAATCCGGCACACGTGAAAATTCTAACAAACAATTTGTTAAAGTAATACCAACCAACATGGAAAAATACCAACAAATAAGGTCCAATCTGATGGATTCCCGTTAATCCGGCACCTGTGCAAATTTTTACCAGAAGTTGGTTCGATTTCGTACAAACCAACATGTACAAATGCCAATAGATGAGGTCCAATGCGGTGGATTCCCGTTAATCCGGCACCCGTGCAAATTTTTACCAGAAATTGGTTCCATTAATACAAACCAACATGTACAAATGCCAATAGATAAGGTCCAATGCGGTGGATTCCCGTTAATCCGGAACCCGTGCAAATTTTTACCAGAAATTGGTTCCATTAATACAACCAACATGTACAAATGCCATAGATAAGGTCCAATGCGGTGGATTCCCGTTAATCCGGCACCCGTGCAAATTTTTACCAGAAATTGGTTCCATTAATACAAACCAACATGTACAAATTCCACTAGATAAGGTCCAATACGGTGGATTCCCGTTAATCCGTCACCCGTGCAAATTTTTACCAGGAAATTGGTTCCATTAATACCAAGCAACATGTATAAATGCCAATAGATAAGGTCCAATGCGGTGGATTCCCGTTAATCCGGCACCCGTGCAAATTTTTACCAGAAATTGGTTTCATTAATACAACCAACATGTACAAATGCCAATAGATGAGGTCCAATGCGGTGGATTCCGTTAATCCGGCACCCGTGCAAATTTTTTACCAGAAATTTGTTCCATTAATACAAAGCAACATGTACAAATGCAACTAGATGAGGTCCAATGCGGTGGATTCCCGTTAATCCGGCACCCGTGCAAATTTTTACCAGGAAATTGGTTCCATTAATACCAAGCAACATGTACAAATGCCAATAGATAAGGTCCAATGCGGTGGATTCCGTTAATCCGGCACCCGTGCAAATTTTTACCAGAAATTGTTCCATTAATACAAACCAACATGTACAAATGGCAATAGATAAGGTCCAATGCGGTGGATTCCGTTAATCCGGCACCCGTGCAAATTTTTACCAGAAATTGGTTCCATTAATACAAACCAACATGTACAAATTCCACTAGATAAGGTCCAATGCGGTGGATTCCCGTTAATCCGGCACCCGTGCAAATTTTTACCAGAAATTGTTCCATTAATACCAAGCAACATGTACAAATGCCAATAGATAAGGTCCAATACGGTGGATTCCCGTTAATCCGGCACCTGTGCAAATTTTTACCAGAAATTTGTTCCATTAATACCAACCAACATGTACAAATGCCACTAGATAAGGTCCAATGCGGTGGATTCCCGTTAATCCGGCACCCGTGCAAATTTTTACCAGAAATTGGTTCCATTAATACAAACCAACATGTACAAATGCCACTAGATAAGGTCCAATGCGGTGGATTCCCGTTAATCCGGCACCCGTGCAAATTTTTACCAGGAAATTGGTTCCATTAATACCAAGCAACATGTACAAATGCCAATAGATAAGGTCCAATGCGGTGGATTCCGATAATCCGGCACCCGTGCACATTTTTACCAGAAATTTTGTTCCATTAATACAAAACAACCAACTGTACAAATGCCAACTAGAATGTCCAATGCGGTGG
>CM042137.1:5101506-5128665 GCA_023376005.1 Doryteuthis pealeii
CGAGATTTCGTCTGGCGAAGTCGGTCGTGGTAACGCTTGTGAGATTCTCGTCCATGGAGACGGTCTGTCGATGCGGCAGTTATTTAAAAGGAAAACTGTTATATTTAATAGCTTCAAAAACAAGACAAAGTCACAAGAATGAATACAAAATGTCTATTGGCAGAGTCATTTGGGTGGAGGAACAAATTAGATGTTAGTTTATGTCCAAAATAAAACATAATGATTGTACTTTTTCAAATTATAATTGGGTTTCTTCTTTGTGGAAACAGAATTCTTAGAGAAGAAATTTAATACAATAGACACACACACAAATTTACAACTTTCCATTTATATATATATATAATATATATTATATATATATATATATTATTATATATATATATATATATAATATATATTTATATATGTGTGTGTGTGTGTGTGTGTGGTGTGTGTGTGTGCGTGTATAATGGAAAAGGTGACTTACCAGGGAATATGGTCACGATGGTTAGATGATGCAAAATTCAGGAAGGTCAGTCAGCGATATAACAAATACAAAGTGCTCAATACGTTAGTAGAGCAAATTTATTCGTTTATCGCGAAAGACACACACGTGTGATCTACTGCAATTAATCAATATCTTATTAATTCAGTGGATTTAACCCTGAAGATCCTTATGGTGAAACTCGAGTAGGTTATCAACTTCTACTATATTATAATATATATATATGTGTGGGGGGTGTCTATTTCATTAGTAAGTAAATGTTGCCTAAAAAAGTTGAAAACATTTAACGCAGATGTTATTAATTATTATTCGTTTACTATATATTATATTATATATATATATATATATATAATATATAATGTAAAAGGTGGTTTACGGTGAATATGGTCACGGTGGTTAGATGGTGCAAAAATTCAGGAAGGTAAGTCAACGATATAACAAATACAAAGTGCTCAATACGTTAGTAGAGAAAATTCATATATAAATATATATATATATATATATATATATATATATATATATATATATATTATGGCTTTCTCGTCAATTTTCGACGCATGACGGTTCAATACATACAAATGAACACCCACAGTGATTTGTTTATAGTGGTGTAGGCTTGTGTTGGACCATCCACACTTTTGCTCAGTCGATAGGAAGGGAATTGGTACATCAAGGGTTGCCACAAACCAATCAACGACCGACTCAGGAATTTTGAATTCAGAGTTATCCCTCTCCTAGACTGGTTACCTACCCAAGACTGAAGGGCCCAATCTACCCTACTATTAACACAATAGCTGGAGGGAGAATATATATATATATATATATATATATATATATACAAACTTACATAGATGGAACAATTTCTATTTGACATCATGATACATACCATTTAGTGTATTTCTAAAATCTATAATTTAATCACCCTTCCAAAGAAACCTAGCGTCACTTAGCGTCACCTTTGTGACACAAGAGATGTAATTGTTACGGTCTATATCTTAAAAGCACTCTGATATTCAATAAAAAGGTAAACTGATTATACTTGGAATAATAACACCACTGGACAACAGTTCCAAGGAGAACCGAAAGTACTTGAAATCAATAAATCTTTCGAATTTTTTATAGATTTTTTTTATTCGTGATATTATAAAGCAATCATGGCAGGGCTCATTTTTTAACTCAAGAGAAAGGATGTCTAGAAGAAATTTGCATAACTGGAAATATTTATGCAAATATTATCGCTACATTAATGATATTGTATAATTCAGTAAAAACATATAAACTGGGAATTATTCGACTGAATTAAATTCTATCCATGGTCCAGGGAGCTAGTTTTAATACATGCTGTAAAGGCAGTCAGCTTGACTGTGTTGATATAATAGAGAAATAATTGAAATGTAATTTAATATCCTGAGTACTGGAATGAAATAATAAAAAAACAGAATACCTTTGGGCCACAGGCATTAAAAAAATCAAGCAAAATATATGAATGAGAATTAAAACTTCTGCACATATTTCTACTCAATGAAATACATAGCGCCAAAATTCAATTAAATTTGTCAGTTTTATTCGAAATCAGATCAGTTTATTAGAGCATTTAAAATGGCGCCAATTTTACGGTTTGAAGATGCCATCAGAAAGAATTCAGGTGGAGGGTAAATGATTATTTGAGGATAAAAAATAAAATTTATCATTTAAGATGGCTTGCTTTTATAAAAATTACTGCGGGCACTGGTTTCATAAATGTATATAATTGATACAAATAATATGATATAATACAATGATCACCCACTCTCGCTTTCTCTCTCTCTCTCTCTCTCTCTCTCTCTCTCTCTCTCTCTCTCTATCACATACATACACACGTACACACACAACACACGCACACACACGCGTACACGCTCACATGCACACACGCACACATACACATACACACACACTCACACACACACGCACGTATATATATATATATATATATATATAATATTATATGCAATTCCATATTAAGGAAAATTTAAAAAACCCCCGTCATGTTGACTCTTTATGAATTTATTTTTGACTGAATTTATTTTAGCCAAAGAAAAAATAAAGAAAAGACATAATGAGGAAAACAGACACACAGACACACGTGCGCACACACACACAACACACAAATACACCTACTTGTGATTCTCAATTGTTTTACGTTCAAACGCTCGAGAAAGTGCCTTTGCATTATAATTATATATATATATATTATATATTATATATTATATATATTATATCAATTTTTAATATTATGGATTTGGACATAACTTAAAGTTTTTTCATGGTTATGCAATCATCAGATGAGTCAAATGATTGAGATCTTAAAAACCAGTAGTCAAACGGTTGAGATTTTTAAAGATTTTTAAAAACCAGTAGTTTTTTTAGTGATTATATAAACGTGAAGCGTTTTCACGCGATGGGATAATATAAAGCTAAAAATTGTTTTATTTTATTTTTTTTGTTTTTTTTAAACTGTGGCTTGTTTTAAAGTTTATGTGACGTGGATCGTGTTCACGTGATGTAATGTATGACGTTAAATCGTGGGTTTTTTTTTTAAATGATAATAAAACTAACTTGCTTTGGTTTTAATGCACGCGGTGTTCAGATGAAACTTCTCTTTTTTTTAAGGGATCAATTAGGGTCAGGTGGTATAATGCATTGAGCACCTTTTCAATGCTAATACTTTTCTCATTTTTCTCATTCATTTCGTATTTCATTTATATATATATATATATATATATATATATATATATATATATATATATATATATATTCTAAATCAATTGAAATCACAAATTCTTTGATTTATTCCATAAAAGAAATATTTTGTTTTTTCTTTGAATTCAAAAGAATAGATGCATGTAATATGATGTTGGATTTGGATTCCTTTAACCTTTCATATTGCTCTGCTGGCCGGTATACTCTGCAGCTTGTACAACGTGTGTGTGTGAGTGTGTGTGTATGTGTATGTGTATGCGTGTATGTGTATGCGCGCGCGTGTGTGTGGTGTGTGTGTTGTGTGTGTGTGTGTGTGTGTGGAGCTGGTAGCTACGGGTATCTGTGAGAATATGTGTGTATGTGTATGTGTGCGGCAAATAAGAAAGTTTGCATAAAATGCTTGATGTTAATATAGCACTGCCTGTTTAAATATATATAAAAAAAATATCATAATTCCAACTCTAGACGGTTTGTTACATGATCAGAGGAATTAATCATTTTCTATATTTATATAGTATCGTTCACTGCGTATATTTGAAATTAGCGTACCTGTTTGAAAAAAGATTGAAATTAAAATCATTTTCTTTCAGACGGAAATGCTGGGTTTTTGAAAAAACCTAGTTATGATACACAATCACTTTCGCATGTATATTTTGTTCTGGTATGACTCGCTGAAGAGAAACTAAAATCAACAGATGATACCTAAGAAGTTAAAAACCTCATGCATAATACATTCTCTTCGATATGTATTCAATACTGTGAATATATAATCGAAACACTTAATGTCACTATATTTTTTGTCAATATCAAAAGATCATTCATATTTTTCGTATTTTCACTAACAGTCAACTATATATATGTGCACACGCATGTCTGTTTGTGTGTGTGTATGTATGTGTGTGTGTGTGCGTGTGTGTTTGTTTGTGTGTGTGTTGTGTGTGTGTGTGTGTGTATGTGTGTGCGTGTGTATGTGTGAGAGAGAGAGAGAGAGTGTGTGTGCGTGTGTGTGTGTGTTCTAACCTATTATTCTAACCCCGGCATCAAAATTTTTACGTTTTCCCTTTTTTTGATTTTTCAAATTTCTTCCTAGCTATCCGTATGTGCATATATAACTATATTATATATATTATATATATATATATATATATATATATATATGCAGAGAAAGTGAATTGTGTGTGATTGTGTGTGTGAGAGTGTATAATTTGTTTGGACATTACATTTTTATTACTAGTTAAATGTAATACTTATGCCATGTAAAATAAAAATACAGAAAGTAAAATCTAATTTGCATATATATTTTCATTCTCGCCTCAAACTATCAACTAAATTTGATTAATAGAAATAGAAAATATATATACACTGATCTATATAAACATATCTACACACACATCTACATTCACACACGTATACATACACACACACACACACACATTTTTGCTCTCTCTCTCTCTCTCTCTCTCTCTCTCTCTCTCTCTCTCTCTCTTCTCAACTCGCACATATAACATATACAGAAATTCTTAAACACTTCCCATCTCTCTTTGCGGCACACATACATTATTTTAGTTTCAGAATGTTTTTTGTACTTTAGATAAGTTTCAGTCAGCATTTTACCTTGATATATAATTGATAGTTGCCTATAAATTATGCACGGTTGAGTAGAAATTCGAAATAACCTTAATTCTCAATCCTAAGAAAAACCGTCACAGTAAATGTCCATGTTTGACCTTTCACTAACCTTGTATCTAGTCTCTGTTTGGTCAGAATGATTCGGGTGAATAGGAACTAGACTTAAAAAAGGGAGTCTTAGTTTAGTTTTTGAAGGACGCAGACATGTCTCTCCAAAATGTCTATTTATCCCACGTGTGATTATTAACTTGAGATAAATAAAGACATCTAAATATATTACGGTTCTTGTGTTCGTTTCTAAGAATAGGAACGAACACAAAGATTGTTGTATACCCTTTTTCCTTTCTTCTATTATTCTTCTGCTCATCTTTGGTATTTTACGTTCTTCTTCTAATCGTCTGGACTCAGTCTTGGGGACTTCGTGTCTGGTTTTCTATTTCTTCTCTGTTCTTGGTCAGTCTTGTTGCCAAGACATTCATCAACCACAAAACCATATTATTTTATGTAAACTTTTATTTACTTAACTAACATATTTCACTAACTAATCACAGCGCGCGTGTGCAGTGAGTCTCAGCTAAGGCCTTATCTGCCTGACGTCCAGCTGAAACTGAGGACCCAACCAGGTCCGCGGGCTTTCTGTAAATATTCTAGGGAAAGTCCCGCCGTGATATGAAAGGGCCATCCCTTCAGAAATACAGGGGGTTGACAATAATCTATGCATAGATTATGTAACAAGATGACGTCCGAATAAGTCCCAATAAGCAGACCAAAAGAACAGAGAGAACGCGACTTTATATACTCAGATAGATGACAGACAACACGACCAGCATAGAAGGAGGCACATAGTAGAGAAGACGAGCTGGCCAAGAAGAGAGAGTAAGATAAATACAATATACAAGAAGTAAGAGCTTTACAAAACATAGTGATGTTCCCATTTGCTGCAAATTGTTCCCATCGGTTGTCTTTACGAAGATTCGAACTCCTGTCCAACTTATTTTAAGAATACTTTAAGTATACAATCATATATCTTTATTTCCAGTTACTTTTCTTATGCGCCTATTTTTGTTCGTTTCGCTATACCCATTATTTGAGTATTATGCGTATGTTCAGCATTGTTCCTTTTCTAGCAACAAGTGCTATATCATTTCAAAATTATTTGCATCAACTGAAATGTGTTTGTTTCCTAAATGAAAAAACACCTTGCCACCTGAGGCGACCAATTATGCGATAGATTTATCAGCCACAAAAATCAGACAAAAAATCGTTGAAAAAATCAGTCATATATGGCCCAGAAAAAACTGATCTAGGCCGGCTGTTTACCATAACTGTTGACTGAATAAAAGTACATTTCCCTTTCGAAATTTTCTGGATATGTTTATTTTCTCCAGTGAAACAATATGCCATGTAAGTGAACATGTGTCTTTATTGATTTTAAAGTATATTTCTTAGTTGTAAGCAACGACATTTGTACATATTGTACATTGTTCACAAAGGCTACTAATACTAAGTGTTAGAAAATAGTTCGTGTTTCTCTATGTGATTTATAAAATTGTTCTTTGTGTTTATCTAGATTGCATAGTGTTATATAACATTTACGAAGTGTTTTATAAACTACGTAGTGTTCTATACATTTTGTGTAGTGTTTTAAAATTATGTTGTGTCATACAAATCTAACGCAGTGTTTTTTAATTGACTTTGTGCAGTGATTTATAAATTAGCTAGAGTTATACAAATGTTACCTAGTGTTTTATAAATTACGTATTGTTATATAATTTTTAGATTGTGTTTTATACATTACGTAGTGTTACATACACTTTAGTTAGATTCATAAATTACAAAGTAGTATAAACATTTTAAGTGGTAGAATATAAATATTTTCACCGTGAAATCAGCACCATATTTTAAAAAATATTTAGAATTTTAATTCGTTTTTTGTTTTTAGTATTTTCACGAAACTAAGTCTCTTTTTTGACAAACCCTTTGGAACATTTGCATTCTTACTCATTAATTCTATTATTTAATTATTAACTTGAATTAGGTTATTTACATTTGAAATATGTTTGTGTCATTAATTTTGGGCTTGTATTTAATAATATATCCCTATTATTAATAACAGTGGTCGTGACGACCACTGTTATTCAGCTGATGTTATCCTGGCTAGTGTGCTTTAGAATTATATATCGTAAGCTCATTTGTTGACTGAACGCAAATACACACGTGAAATGTAAATGAAATACGAGGGTAAGCTGAAAAGTTCATAAGCTGAAAAGATTATATGAGGACGTTATATCTGCTATTAACGTATTTTTGACCAATGGTATCCAAACCTTGTCACAGAGATCGAAGTATAATGTGTGGACCACAAGGGGAACTAGGTTGAAAAATAACCTCACTGGGTTATATTTCATGAGAGTATCTTTGTTAGCATATGCATTTACTCACCCCCTACACGCACACGAGCAGAATGTGACACAAGGTCATTTTTAAGTGGAGTTTTTCTTCTGTTAAACCGGTTTCCAAACCAAGGGGAAAGAGTCCAGTCTGCCCAAATGCATATCTATAGCTGGAGTGAAATTCATACCTTTCTCAAGGGTATTAACGACATGTGAAATGAAAATAGCCTCGTACAGGATTTGAACTCTGTTTGCAATTTGCTACGACGATTACCAGTATACGGCATGAAGCTTATAGTCCACATCTTGGTCAGCATAAGAACTTTTCATTATAAAGTCGTCGGGACGGCCTAAAGTCGGTATCAGCCAATCAGCGAGGGAGTCTAACCCCTTTTCACTTGCGCTAGACCAAGGAGATTATTTTAGCGTCTGAGGTGGAGCACCACACCTACCACCAGCTACTTACTTTACCGCACAGATCCCTGTGCTACTCATACGCTGAGTTGGCGAGGACCAGTATCTAGCCGAACGCTCTACCGACTGAGTTAACCCGGCCCTTTTTCATTATACCTTTGTAAAATTAAATGAATTACACAGAATCATTTCAGTAATGAGTAAACAAAACATGTTTTTTTATATTTTATTTTTTCCTATTAAGAATTTGATTTTAATGGCTCTGAGAACTTTCTATTTATTTATTTATTTTTTTTTTTTTTTGATATTTCAAAAATTGTTTCATAAATATTGAATGCTTTTTTAAAATCCTCATGTATGTTTGTAGATATTTTAATCCTTTAAAGTATATTTGCAAGCTAGTTTTATTTCAATAAATTTTCTGACCACGCACGAATATTTTGCTGAGTGTGCAACTGTGGATAGCATATATATATATATATATATATATTATATATATATATATATATATATATACGCGTCTTGTGTTTTTGTAAGAATCCCTTAGAGCAAGTAAGTTTTATCTTGATATAAAAAAAACAGTAAGAGATCAATATTCTGATATTCTGATTTTAAATAATGATATCTATAAATTAATTAGAGAACTGTTTACGGACATTAGAAGATAAATGTGTTTGCAAACATATTCGCACCAACAAGAATTTGTACACACACTGGTATATATATTATATATATATATATATATATATATATTTGGGAATAAAAAGGCCTTAAATACCATGGGTATCGTGGTTATGGACCATTTCCACTCGCGATTATGCTCACGAGTTTCTTCAGACCACTGATATATTTTTATTTTAGACAGGCACATGGCCAAACTCATTTTATATTCATACATTTCACCTACCTCATTCAGGGGTGGTCATATTGCATTCTTTCTTTTCAAGTGTCTTTTTAATTGTGGAATTTTTTTTTTTTCCTTGGTTGGCGGTGTTTTTTTGTTTTTTGTTTTTTTTTATTTGTCTGCTAGTCTCTTTGGTAAATTCCTAAGTTTATTTTGACTGACCAACAGGATTTTAATTTATGGTCTAGATGTCGTTTCGCACCAATTAAAAAGACACTTGAGCATAATCGCGAGTGGAAATGGTCCATAACCACGATACCCATGGTATTTAAGGCCTTTTTATTCCCAAATAACTTTGCTCTGTTTACAATAATTAAACATTGAGTTAATGTGGGCCGGCCACCAAGGACCTAAAGTGACCAAATGTGCGAGGATACTGGATGCTGCGCAGAGGACCTCGCTGGGACAATGAATGATAGAAAAGGTTGGCGAGAGATTTTCATGGATATCCGTGTAAATTGCACGACATGATGATGATGATGATTATGAACCATATATAAATTATTCGTATTAAAATAGTTATTTGAAATCATATATGTGTGTGCAAATAATCATGATTAGGGCATTTTGCATACAAAAATAATTTCCGAAATAAATAACCCTACAAGGTTTGACATGCCGTAAAATCAACACCACCCCCCAAAAAAAATCGATTTCTCAATTTTAAAAAAATCCAATGCAATAAAACAAATTGTGTAGGCGCTCAGTGTAATGGTTACCGTCGTAGGAAATGGACACGGTGAGACGAGTTCAAATACTGGACACGGATGTTTGCATTTCCGATAGCGCTCACACCATTGGGAAAAGTATGAATAAAACTATTCTCCCTCTCTTTAACCATGATTAGGCAACCAGTCTAGGAAAAGGAATTGTGAATTCAAACAAAAGAGACTCTCTTCTCGTTAGTCAAAAAAGTATTTAAGAGACTCCTCCTCTCCCTTTTATGTAATAAAGTTGAAGAAAAAAAACTAGCTATTTATCCAACCTGATTTTCAGGGGTATGATGTGGCTCAAGGTCGCAAGTATGGGATAATCCGCGAAGATTCGCTAGTTGTAATGGATTAACGAGTCTAGCGTGATAACCATTACACCGCAATAAGATGCCTGCGTTTATGAGAAAAGTAATTCCTTTTCTGTACCAGAACTTTTCAGCACTCGTATTTATTGTACTAATGGCCTGCATACCTAGATTTCTAACTACTGTACTATGATAAATATTTATGTTTATAAGCTATTTTACGTGTTCATCCTCCTATTTTTGTCTTTCTTTATTTCGTCAAACTTTTGCCGCCTTCATGATTTTTTTTTCTTCATTCGTTTCTAGACATTTTCATTTCTTGAGGCTCATTTTCATTTGATTTCTATTAATGTTTTTTATTGGTTTTATTTTTTATTTTTTTTACACGTTGTGTCTATTCATAAGTCTCACAAACCAATTTCTTTATTTGAGGTTGTTTATTATTTTGCAAGTCAAAAAATTTACATAAGGTAAAGTTGACTTTTTTTTTTTCTAATATTATTTGCTACTATAATTATGGTCTGCTTGGCTAGATTGTTAACCATCTCTCTATTTCACTCTTCTATTATTTCATAATTCTTTAGAAGGTCTTTCTTGCAAATTGTTCGGGGTGTTTTTTTCTATTTTTCTCTGATTCTTCAGTATTCTTTGATTTCATATTTGTTTTTGTTCTTTGTTTTGTTCTTTGTTTATTTTTTCTGCCTCATTACGCTGAGGTGCCTAAATGTTCATAGGACAACTAATAGGCGGATAAGTTTCTTGTATCTCTTTCCTTTTCTTTTTTCTTTTTATTGGATTTCTTTCCGAAGGAAGAAACAAACTTTGGAAACTGCGGTCTAGCGAAAAATAACTGGTAAGTATTATGGCTCAAAGCCATTCACATCTTAGTCGGACTGAGAACGCATTTAGTACTTATGCATATTGATAGACTGCTTGATTTTTAACGTCGTGCCAACTTGTTCTAGAGTTATTTTTTAAGTCTACAGAATTTGGGTCATAGTGTAGCTGGGAGTAATGACAATAAAACACATACACCACTCTCCCCCAGATGTCTAAAAAGGAGTTACCACCATCAGCATGCAGTTTTAGTGTCAGGTCTTAAACCCTTTTGCTGGGGACTAAGGTATCATATTCTAAAACCCAGCCAACAGGGGAATTTTCCTCTAAGAGATAGCATATAAAAAAAAAAAAATCTGAACAAAATTTGTCAATTCCGTATTAAAATAGCAAGAAACACTTTTTTTTCTACATTCTCCTAGCCTATGGAAAATGCAAACCAGCAAACGAAAATTAATCGGTATTGGTTACATAATACCAGTGGGGAACGGGTTACCCCTTCGCCACTGGTATGATGTAACCAACGTTTGGAAGTGGGTCCATCCAGTTGGGATCGAACTCGCCATTCAGTAGTAATGGATTCTGCGAGACTAGCTGCCTAATCATTACATTACATAGAGCCCTCTGCAAACGAAACGCTAGTCTAAAAATTCGACTGTAGTTTGCACAAGAAAAAGTCTTTAGGAATTTCACTACAGTCGCTGAAGGTAATGACAAAATTAAAGCGTTCTTTTTCTCAAGGCATGATTAACCCCGGTCAGGTTGCACGTTCTGTCAAAATCAAAATCATCAATCAATCATTATTTTTCATTTTTATGCATTTAATTCTCTTCGACAGATCTTTCTTTTCTTTGCTTCAAATGTGAAAAAACTACAATTTCACTTTGTCATCATTTCTCTTGCTTGGTGTAAAAGTAGTTGTTTTCTTTCACCTCTACCATCAGTGTGTTGATCTTGTGTAAAAACTAAATATATCGAATAACTAAATTGGCAAATTCAGGAAAACCTCATGATCCGCGCGCTACTAGGCCACCGGCCTTTTGCAGTTGGTGCATTTATAGAGGAGAAGGAACAAAACAAATATATATGGCATAGAAAAAGTACAACGGAGAGAGGAAAATACATACCAGTAATCAAAATGACAATAATAAAGAAAAAATACAGATTCGTTGTTACAGAAGAAGGAGAGAAAAGGAGAAAGAATGGTATTTGACTACAAAATAGGAGGAAGATTCTCACTGGAGCTACAGCCTGATAGCTCGTTCTCAGGTCGCACGTGACGCGCTCCAAATTTGGGCAGAATTTTATATTCTTTTTTTCGATTCTCTTCATGTATTAACGCATCCGTATTCATTATGAGGTGATTTGCCTCTAGTATTTTGACCTTACTTGTAGTAATTTTATTTTTCCTCTCTGCGTCGTTACATTATATAAATTTGTTTAGTTTTTTTATTATTATCAGCTGTATATATCAAACTCTATCATATGTATGGTAGTAGTGAATATGTTATGTTTACATATTTTCACATACTTCTCACTCTTCCTTTCTCTTTGAAGCCTATAGGTAATACATGAATGATGCCACAAGTGACACATCTTGTAGCTATATGTTATTCTCACAATTTGAAGCCATAACACGCTACAATAGTTTATAGAACGATGACGCTGACGTTAATTGAATTGTTAAATGTATTTTACACCTTATATGAAAAATAATGATTTTGTATCTTGAGTGATTGATTTTTTTCGTATCTGATATCTGTCTGGCATATGACCTCATGTATCTGATTTATATTGAGTGCATGTGTAGTAAAACCGAACGACACTGTCTTAAATTTCCTAGTTATACTATATCGACATTGTGGATACCTGTCCCGTACTATATTTTCGTTATGTCGTATTATTATCTGCTAATGCATCTTTTCTTCTTTCTTCGAGTTATTCGCAGCCACTACAGTCGTATTTTAGACTAGCGTTCGTATTGCAGGAGGCTCTAATTGTAGATGTGAATGATTAGGCCAAGCTAGTCTCGCAGATCATTAACTACGACTATACATGTCAGTATTCTGTCAAATCTCCTCAATAAGTGACTGTATCCCGAGTCGATTTGTATTTATCTCATTAACGTGGGGTTACATTATCATACATGTAGGCTGAAGTTTAGTGGTTAGACCTTCCCGGACTGTGGCTTATCTTATGTCAAATAATACTTCGCACCTCGGTTACAGTGTCTCGTTCAGCTCTGGTTTGCTATTTTTTCCACGTAGTGTGCTAGGAGATACTTGTTCTCTATTGCATTATCTTTATACTTACAAATTCTATCATGTCGATTTTTTCTTGTTCCGCATTCTGTACAATAACCCGTTTCATTCGTTATTATTCCCTTCTCGTGTCTGCCTACAGTATTTTTCTGTCTTCCGAGTTTCTTCCATTTGCTTTTCGTCGTCTCTTTCTTTTTTCTTTCCTCCGTGCGGACATGCTCATTGTTCTGTACTACTGCGTCTTTTTCATTCGTTTATGATCTGTAATTTCTTTCATTTTTCTTTCTTTTCAAGTCTGCTTTGATTGTTTCTCTGCTTTCTTGCTCTCTTTCATTTTTTTCTCTTCCTTCAGTTATTCTTTTAGCTTTTAATTTCTTTCTGTGACTCTTTCATTATTCCCTGTCATCATTGCTCAATTTCCCATTTCCTGTCTTCAATTTTATTTTTTTAATCAGTTTTAGGCATCGCTGTTTTTTCTCCTTTTTTGTTTCTGTTTTCCTCACTTTCCTTTTTTTCATTCTCTCTTTTTTTTTTTACTTCTCTTCCTCAATAATATCTGTTTTCCCTTCTTTCAATCTTTCTTTCTTATTTTCTTTATTTCTCTTCCTCTTTTTATCACTTGTATATTTTCTGCTTTGATTTTTTATTTATATTTTTCTGTTTTCCCAGTTAATATTCCCTAAGGTCTTACTTTTCTATCTTATCTTTCTTTCTTTCCTTCTTTCTTCTTTCTTTTCAATATTATCATATCTGGTATTTCTTCTTCTTTTCACGACGTAAGCCGGCGATTCCTTCCTACCTCCTTCTTTTGTTCCTATCCTTCATTCTTAACTTTCTTTTTCCTTTTTTTCTTTCTTTTTTCTTCCTTCCTCCCTTATTTTCTTCTCTTTCAATCTCCCTTTCCTTCTTTTCGTCCTACTATTTCTTTAAATTTTTCTACTAATATTTCGCTTTATTTCTTTCTATTTGGCTATCCCTCTTGTACCTTTCTTTCGCCTCACTTGTGCTGCCATATAGTTCACTTTGCTTCAAATATTATATAATTCTTTCTTTCTTTTTTTCTACTTTCTTTCTCTTTTCTTTTTCTTTCTTTCTGTCTACTTTGCATTTCTCCTGCGGCCATAAATCCCAGACAGGTTAAAGACAAGCAATTATCTAACAAATCAATAAGAAAAAATTAAAACGAAATAAGAAAGAAAGAAAAAAAATAATGAAACTGTAAAAAAAATTAGTAGATCAGACGAAAGATAAGTCGTTCGACGTGCCATTTTCGCAGACTAGATCAATAAAAAATATCAGCTACATCACACACCAATACACAATTCATCATATTCGACATCGATTTAGTTGACCAGCTTCTTCCACTATTACCTAGATTTGCTATCAAATTACTGCTTGTCCTCTCATTTCATTTATCCTCTCTTTGTTAGAGATTCTTCTTTCGTGAAGATCATTATTTCCTTCTCACTTCCGGAATAGAAATGTTTGCCGCGCATTTATAGAAAGGGGATTCCAGACCTGAAACACACACAAAAAATACAGAGAGAGAGAGACAAGACAGACAGACAGACAGACAGACAGACAGAGACAGAGAGAGAGAGAGACAGAGAGACAGAGAGAGCAGACAGAGAGACAGAGAAGAGACAGAGAGAGAGACAGAGGAGACAGAGAGAGAACAGCGAGAGGAGAGACAGAGAGAGAGACAGACCAGACAGAGACAGACAGACAGAGAGAAGAGAGAGAAGAGAGAGAGAGAGAGAGAGAGAGAGAGAGAGAGAAGAGAGATTAAATTGAGTGAGGTGAGTGAGTGAGAGGGAAGATTAATTGGGTAATTGATATTTCAGCCCGTCTATGCTTATCTTAAGCCTAGAGGGTTAGGGAATCGCGTTTTTTGTATGTCCATAATTAGCATTTTTGTGTAGTTGTTTCTTAAAGGGATTTTCTATATATTTACATGTAATATCAAAGTATTCCAATCTTGCACAAATACTTTGCATACAGTTGTATGGTTTTAAGTATTCTTATCTAATTGTAAATTATTCACGCTTATATGCTTTCATAGTAACTACTTCTATTAATATAATCATTTGTTTGCAAACAGTTATATGGTTTCAAGTTATTAACTCATTAATAATGAGATTGTCTGTATTTTCTGTCTGTAACAAAACTACGTCATAGCTCTAGCGTCACAGCTTACACCAATATTCTTATGCTATTACACCAAAATTAGAGTAAGAATTTTAAAAATTGTTTTTTAATCTCGTTCTTTTTTTTCTTTTTTTTTACAGTAACAAGAAGTTAACTAAAAAGTTTTCTATTAAATAAATACCTCCGATTTTGTGGAAATTGATGAGGAAATATTTCAAATAATTGTTTGATTATTACATGCACGCAACATTTTATTTGAGAGGGACGGGGCCAGTTTTCATTTCAAATTGTTTTAATGTTTTTTTTACTCCTTTAATAAAATATGAGGATTTTGCTTACTTATGATACAACCCTCTGACATTGAATTTTTGACTCCTACCCTCTCAGGCAATTTGTTTTTCAAATTAATTTTTAACGACGCCCGGGGGGGGGGATTCTGTTGCTAGACATAATTATATATACTTTTTTATATATTTCTTTATAATATTTTTATATTTTATATATTTTTTGTTTTATCCTTTCACTCTATACTTTTTCAGACTCATTCTATTCTCATAGTTTAATTTGTTTGAATACCATCCCCCGAGAGAAACCAGGCCTCGAAATTGTATTCTTTTTCTCCGTTTGACTTGCTAGTAATAAGTAATGATCCTTGATTTGGTTTCTATGTTTAATGGAATATCGAGCTTCGTGCTTTTTAATGCCAAAGCCATCCCAGTAGAAGAAATGTTGAGGTAATATATAACACATTGATGTGGAAGGGGGTTTATACCTTTTTCCGTACTTGTATCCATTTCATATACTGCTTGCTCATAGAATAAAATGCTTATATTCTATCTGCTGGGGACTATTTGTGCATTATTTCAATACTTCTTGTATGTATATTAGCTTATATATTAAAATGTTTATGTAGGTATAAATGAGGTTAGCGTGTCTTTACTTTCGTTTATTCAATGTTATTGTATCATGGAATTATTGATAGTAATAGTAGCCCTTGGTTAGTGGAGAATCGACTGAAGGTCATTTCCTAGTTGAGTAACATGATATTACAGGATGACCCAGAAAAAATAGACCCAAATTATTTATTTATTTTCCCATTAAACTAATCCTAATCCTAACCCTAAACGCTTAACCCTAACCCTACCCTAGTTAAAATTAACAGTTTTTATTACAAAAATTTGTGGGTTCTGTTTTTTTCTGGGTCACCCTATAATATCATGTCACTCAACTGGGGTGGTAGGGTTACGGTTAGAGTTGGGGTTTAGGTTAATTAATGGGAAAAAAATAAATAATTTGGGTTCGTTGTTTTTTCTGGATCACCCTGTAATATGTTATTAAACTAGGGTGGTTAGGGTTAGGTTTGGGGTTTATGGTTAGTTTAGTGGGAAAATAAATAATTGGGTTCTGTTTTCTGGTCACCCCTGTAATATCATGTTACTCAGCTAGGAAAACCCGACTGAATCCTTCCTACTCAAAGCAATACAATAAGGGCTTACATTTCCTTCCTTCATCATGACTATAGTTAATTTGTACATAAATATCTCGAAGGGTTATGTTTGTATAATTTTGGTGGATGTTCTTCTTTCTTTCATATTTATTGAATGCTTTTTTACTTTCACCCTGTGCACATACGCGCATGTACAGGTGAAGTAAATATAATCAAATATTTTGTTAATTAGATTCTTTAATCCGAATCACGCTGGATTCCAGCAGTGTGAAATTTCTAAAATAAATTTATGTATGCATTCCATACTTTCTACGCTTCCCGCTAATTGGCGTTAGGGGACACGAGAGTTAATTATCTCCAGTGTCTCACAGTAGATGCTAGATGGTGTAGCAAGCAGCATCATAAAACCAGAAAGCGCCAACATCAAATCTTTTGTTAACTTTCTAGCCCAAGAGAAGCAACACCAGTTGCGTCGACAGTCTGAGGACAGGGGCTTTTCGCCACCACATTGTATCGCATGGCGCACAAAGAACATTGTCCTACATGTAAGTGTTCATACTTTACTCTTTTACCTACAGCCTCAAGGACTTTTATCTACTACAAGACTATTTTCTTATCAGGATATTTCACTCCTCTAACTATGTGTAAGCTTTTCTTTGTATCTTCTGTCATGACTTATTCCCTTCTCTCAAGTTCATCTAAGCACGAAAAATATACTTGTTATCACTAACGTTGCGAAAATTGTTCCGATACTCATATATAATACTATCTGCTGGAATACGCGTCTCACTGTATGCATGTTATGTATGTTATAGATGTATGAGAACGAATGCTCCGGCTCAGTAATTACAGTCGTCGAAACTGCCCGTTCCAACCTCCCGTTCTTATGTTGTCTGTTGATTTACAGGAAGACTGAAAAGAGCTGGTTTCGTTTCTTTTTAACCCAACTCGGCTGAAATAAGATTAACATTAACCAAAAGCTGTCACACGGATCAACAAAAACAATTGAAACAAACACTTTTTTATGCTTATGTATAAAATATGATCATTTATTTTACAAAGGAGCGAGGTGATTTCTTGCTCCCAGCTGATTGGGCGTCTACAGCTAGTTTTTTGGCTAAGTTATCATTCTGTACGCGAGTGGCAAGGCATCAGAGTGTAAATCGGGTAAAGGTTGTATCAAGGGCGCCGAGCGTTTGGCAGCTCTCCTCTCCGGTCCTTCGTTCTGTCCGGTCTCTCCTCTTCTGTCCGCACGGTCTGCTTATTTCATGGGATCCAGCACCTCTCCACCCCTAACATATGTCTCTGATCTGGCCCCAACTCGATAACATTGCCTACGGTTCTAAATTGGCCTGCGCCGCCCTAGCTTGTGTTCTTTCATTTGGAGTCAGGCTACACCATTGTTTTATTTATCTAAAGCTTTTGAAATTGGTTGCCGAACTTTTCAACTGGATCTTATTTTAATCAAAATTTCATCAATTTCACGCTTTGTGAAATTTAAAATTTCGATGATATATAAGTCAACTTTCCATAGATTAGGAATCTCTTGTCTACGTGGAAAATTTTTCGTTTAGATAAATATAGTAGGCCGTCTAGATATAAACATCATTATTATTATACATAATAAGTAATAATTATGTATTATTGATTATGTATTATTATTATTAAAATTATTAGTTATATACTTTTTAAATTTTAAAGCAAACCACATAATTAATAATTAGGGTATGTGTTTAATTAATTGGGTACATTAAATTAATCAGATTGCCAATCAACCCATACACAATAGTGTTACAACATAGCTTACGAGGAAACGATATATTCAATCACTCCTGCACTTTCTAGCGACGAAAACGACAAATACTGGACCATGATGGACGTGATACATGAAGTGTTCCATGACATGACATATCACAGTTTCGATTGAAATTTATCTTGGTTTACATTCAATCATAAATTGACGTGAATCAAAGATTCAGTATTGTACAATATAAATATTTGTGGTAATGATTAAGACCCTCATTTCCTCCAAAACATTTCTTAAATATATATCTTGCGTATTATTGGCAAAGATGATTTACTTTATTTACATAGAGAACTATAGCCATGCAACCGTTTTTTCTTTGTCTCAGACCTAGGATTAAAGTGTAAGCATCTGTTTTATCTCACCACGGGTGTGTTGGCGTCAAAAGTGTCAAAAATGAATAAATAAAGACAGATAATACAGAAAAAAACTGGTTGTTTTCCGGCCTGGAGTTATTTTGACCTGACGCTATGTGTGGTTTTATCAACACTTTGGCTAAACTTGTTTTCGTATTCAATCGAATGGTGCGATATTTCACATAGGCATTTTATATGTATTTTGAAAAGATAACTAAGTGCAGCAATAAATGTAATCAACGGCACATGGTAACAGATAGTTTCTAGATATGGCATTTACGATAGTGTAATGGTTAGCTAGGATAGGTTCACAGACCACTTGTTAGTTGGAGTTTTGATTCTTCACTGAAGGCGCTATACGACTGGCGCTTGTGCACATCTATATATACACATACCACACGCACCAGCCGTTGAGGTTTGGTTTCGCTGTCGTTATCGCAAAGAGATGTATACACACACGGCACAAAGCACACACCTAAAAAAATGCACATGCTTTGCGTGTTTCATAGCACAGCCACTTACACAGTCCCATACTCACAGCCGTAAAAGGGAGAAGATTTTGACGTCATATTTTCCAACGCGTCTGCGATTTTTTTCAAACTTCAAATTTTAAACGAGGACTGAATATACAAGGACTAAACCCACTCGCTTTTTCTTTCGTTATTCTGTGAATAAAAAAATGCTCTGTAGATTTACTTTCGCATAATACCAACAAAAGGGCCCTGAAGATGATGCTAATTATAGATGAAACAGCTGCAGCATCGGCCATAAGACTCACCACTTTAACTCCTTAAACCTGTGTTTTTTGTGCATTCTTTCTTAATATACTAGCGGTCGATTCACTTCCTTTTTCTTCAGCACACACACCACACACAACACAATATATATATATATATAGTAGATCATATATATATATAGGACTTAAAAATAATACTCTATTTGGAGAGATTGCCCTGTCAGAGAGACTAAGGAATGTTGATTATATCATCTACAAGGATTTATCATCCGCGTTAAGGTTTGTCCTGTGTATTATACTAAACTGAATTTAATAGAGAGACTCCAGTTTATGGACATTTGGAAGAATGTGGAGTATTCATTTATTGCCATAACTCACCGGACCAACACTGATCAGCAAGTGTTGTATAAGTAGGGCTTCCATCTATGGATCAAATAAATCTGTTTACAATTATTCGTATTCGATTGGAATAATTAATGATGTTTTTCCAATCGTGAAATATAATGACTTTCATACCAATCTGTTTAATTATTAAATTATTAGTTAATTTATTACATATTATTTGTTTCAGATTATTTATCAGATTTGAAAGAATTGCTATAAAAGAAACTGTACAAATTACTCTTAAAAAACAACGCAAAAAAATATGAAGTATAAATTGAAAATTGACGGCAATTCGCCTAACATATATGGATAGATTAACCCTAGTGGGATTACCATTAAAATAATAAATGTATCCTCCTGTCGGCTGGGGCGTAGAAATGCACGACTGCACCTCTGGCAGAGGGGTAAGGACTCCCAATGGGGCTGCCTGTTGCCGTTTGCGTGCGACCCGTGATGCTTAAGGATAGAACCAAGGTGGATGAGCAGGTTCATGACTTGCAATACTCCACTTTGGCCCTATCTTGGGCTAGGCGGCTGGTCGACTGCTCATGTCAAGCCCGAGCCCTAATGATTTTCCCAAACCTAATTGCCCTTATGGCAGGCCCCAACCCTTTTATACATATGTGCTGCTAGAAGGCGGTGACATGAGTGTCTACATGTCTTGGGAATGATGTTAAAATCTATCTGATGGTGACATTCCAGTTTTTGGAGGTTTGGGGAATGTGGAGCACCCTGGCTTGTCATCACCATTGCTCCCTGGTCCACTCTGACCGGAGTAGGTTTACCAGTTACGGTCGCTATGTCTACTAGGTTAAAATAGAAAAATGTAATTTCCGTAAGAAAAAGGTTTAGTATTAAGCAAGCATTTAAGGAATTTGAGTATCAAAACTTTATCGTCATTATGACCCACTGAGGTTGATACTGCCGTAAAACAAAAACCAAACAAAACCACATCAAAATGTATTTTGGAAGATATTATTTTCTACAAATACTTTAATAATGTTAATGTATTAGAGTTAAGATAAATATAATAAAAAGAAGAATGTATTTACCTTTTTTGAATGATATTCTAGTGACTTTGTTGCCACCCTGTTTAACTGGGGACGTGTATTTAAATGCGAACATTTCTTGTACGTAGTCAAACTCCATAATGATATCATATCAAATGTTAATGGGCTGGAGGCCCTGACAATACTACAAAAGATAGTAATATATTAATCATTAGGATCAAGTGACATTCCCAATTAATGTGTCTGATAAGAGCAATGATTAAGATGTTTCTTATGAAATATGAAAAAGACACGAATATTTCAGCTCTATGCAAAGCCGAATTGGTGGCAACTTATTGATCCGTAACTGCATATCTCTCATGTATAATTACAATAAATATGGGGTGTAATGCCGGAGGCGCGAGTTGTAAGGGTTATCATTGTAGGAAATTCGCGCGACCGATTTCAATCTTGGACAAAACTGTTTGCATTTCACATATTGCTAATACTATGTCATCGGTGAAAGGTATGCCCATCCAACTATCTCATTCGCTATCAATGTTGTACAATGAACAAACTGTTTTTTAAAAGAATCCAGAGGTATGAAGCTAAACCAGCATCTAGTGGTGTTGCTTCCAATTCTGAGCTAGTGGCTGATTACCCTTTCATTTCCATTATTACCGCTGATCCACTCTGACCGGGATTGGTAGTTCCAGTTTGGGACACCATTGTTATGTGTTTGATAGCTCAGTTTGCATGTTAATGAGTATTATCCTTCGTTTATGGATGGAAACAACTAAAGTTATATCATAATTCTAACATGAAAATCATTTCTACTAATTCATAAAGCCAAACCGCAAACAACAATATTTTCTAACAAATTATTCGTTTAAAAAATAATTAAGACATACATTTCCTACAAACTTATTTGAAAGTTTTTCAACGTAGATGACATTTTATTCATTTTGAGAGATATGGCAAATCATACCAAAAAGTATAAAATCAAAATCTGATCATTACCATACAAACTGAACTCCTCAACACAATCCCCGATGATGCTAACATTTCGTTAAAACTGTTAACAACAAATTTGTAATATAGACGTATGTGTAAAAATACACGTATGCCTCTAAACCCTAGGGCATCAAACAACTCCCAGATGGGATGAGACAACACCAGTTGAAAACTCACCAACCATATATACGAGACAGAAAGAAACCTACAAATGAAATATTCGAAATGCTTAAGAAATAGTTACCATTGAATGCAAAATATATTTTCAAGCAGTTCTCCGCTGGTCGAAGCATGTCAGCATTTATATGGTTAGATATGGCTAAAACCTGCGTCGTCGTATTTAATTTAACTGGTACCTGGAATTCTAGCTCAGAGAAGTAACACAGAAAGTTGAACAAAAGCTAATGTCTGAAAATGTTATAGGATGCTGACTTTCATAACTCTGTTTTCACCAAAGCTAATGGTCAAGTACCCAGGCTATTTTCATTATTTACTGGGTATGTGTTACTTTCTTACTAGACCCTAGGAAGATCATGGTATATGATCCTCATGTACATTTTTAAATTTCAAGATTATTAAAGATAATTTTTAAAATTGATACTTAGCATCGGATACCCTTTTGATCAGTTTACTTATAACTTTTGACGCGATATTGGATATTTTCAAGCATGTAACAAAATAAAGGTGTTCGAATATCTTAACTTTTTGACCTTCTTTAAGTCGATTCACAGAGGTTCTGCCACACCCACAACAACTGATGGTGTTAGTCTCATTATAATTGTGTGCAAATAGGCGACAGATTACAATAATTAAAAATAGGACGTTATTTGAATAGAATGAGTTCTGAGGTGGGAATCAGATAGTGACACTTTGAAATATACACATCTATCCGTCCCCTATCTTACATATATAGAAGGGCAGTTGTGTGATATTGTATGTTCCTGGAGGAAACTTGAAAATAAAAACAATTAGACGATCAAAGTAAATATATAGTACACATTAATATCACCAGGGGCTTGCTGCGTTTTGGTAGAGCAAGAAATGAATAGAGATTTAATTTATATTCATGAAGATAATTAAAAATAAAATTTAGATTATGACAGCATGGATTTTTTTTCATATGTAATATTTTTAGATCAGATTCAGATATTAATATTTCTTTTAAGAGAGCTGGATCAATGCCAAGGTCTATTCTTTTTTTTTTTTACATGGGATTTGGACTGTGGGGCATGCCCGGAGATTCAAATCACGATTCAGTAATGTAATGGGATCTGCGGGACTAACTTTGTAAAATCCTGCTCTCTAACCACAGGCAATGCGGTGGCTGCTGGCTATCATATATGGCAGAAAGGTAAAAATTGTGGTTTTATGTGTGTTAAGGTTTAAGCGTGGGTCTGTTCATTTGGTGCATGTTCGAGAGGTTTTCTTTTAAACCCCATCTATATTGGTTATTCGTCCTTCTAGGGTGTTAATCAAGGCCTGAAAAAGAATTAACAAGAAGGGGTGGAGGAGAAAAAAGAAAACAAAGTACAAAGGGCATTGTTTAGTTCTCAGCACTTTTATTCTAGGTTCATAGCCTATTTTCGTGGAGAGGAAAATTTCCTTCCTGTCCCAGTGCATAGCATCGTGTCCCTAAGTCAGGCCTAAGTATGGAGTAGCCAAGGGATATTTGTAGTGCCAGGAAGTCGGGTTCCGTATTCTGCTGCGCCAGATGCCCACGAAGGTTATTGCCGTGTCCTGAGGGCTCTTGGGAGATTGTATTGCTTTTAATTGTGGGTTGTAATTTTACTTTTGTTTTTTATTTTATTTTACGTCTAATCCCCCACGCAGTACAGGTAAAAAAAAGAATACGAAGAAAATGTTGGTACAGCGCATTCAGGAGAGAGCAGTTACATTTGCTGTCTAAACATCTGACTCGACCTCCTGCATGCCCAGGGGGGGGGGGAGGGGGGGGGGGGGGCGGGGGGGGGGGGGGGGGGGGGGGGTGACGTCCGACTCTGCAAGCCTGGTGACAAACAAGCTCTCACAGATTTTCCTAGAATCTTAGCCTCCTCCTCCTTATCTTATTAAACGTAGCAAGGACCTGTGGATATACCAAAAAGTATGTAATTTAATTATTTATTGACAGTCAGTCAGTCCAGTCAACAATTGGGTCTGACAAATGTGACTGGCAGCAAACTGAACCAGTGTAGCAAACTGGTATTAGGATTCAGAACAGTCTACTCTCGCATTTGGTGATTCATTCGGCCTGAGTCCTGATTGGCTGCTTGGTTTGGTATGATCCTCTGAGGCTGCCATGAAATCCTGCCCCAACTTTGCGTGGTCTGTTGCAGACATACAGAATTGTATTTGGGATTTACGACTACTGCTGTCTTGTCTGCAATTCAGAGTGGTAATTGGCGACTTAGTATGGATTAGTTCTACAATTACAACATTTGACTATGTTCGTACTTAAGAGCTATTGCTAAATCAGTTCAAATAGTATTAAATTCGTCATAAGATCGTTGATTTAACTCTCACAGTCACTTTTTTTTGTCTTTCCTCCTTTTCAAATCTTTTCATTAATGTTGATTGAAAACAACCCCATTCCCCAGGCAACATTGCCCCCTTGAATTTAAAGGGCAGGGCCTGGATTAATTGCCCGGTGCCTGAACCGACCCCTTTGATGGGGGAATGCCATGGGGATCAAGCATAATTTTTATGGCACCGGAGCTCCCTGAAGCTTCGGTCCCGTGGTGGTCCCACATTAATTAGGGTCTTGTGCTAACGCCATACACATGGGGTATGTGCTAAATATAACAAGTCCTGCTAGTTATTGAATGATAATGTGCAGGTAATGTTAGTAGTGTGTTGGGTGTCGATTGGTTGGCTATGTACTTCATGCCTCACCTACTTGCAGACATCTTTAAGCGCCAGCATGGTCTCCCTTACCGGTCGGGTGCCCTCTATTATCAACATTATAGTAGGTCCTTTTGAGGATGTAGCCTTTGTTCCATGTCCTCGACCGACATGACGCCACCGTGTGCTTTAAAGCAATGTCTGCAGAGAAACATGAGACATGCCAACATTGACACCACATAAATCGGGAGGCTTATGGCAGAAAAACAGTATGACCTGGCGTCTCCTAATCAAAAAAAAAAGGAAAAGCAGAGGAGACAGAAAGCCGCCACAGAAAAGAGAGCCATCGAGGGAGAGGGGAGACAACAGCATGCTCCTGCAAGCATCACGCGTTTGGATTTGCAAATCACTGCACCCAGACGATTGCCTATTCAAAATAACTAATCCTAATTGGTAAACCAAATAATGTGTAATGAGCATTAACTTAAATTGCTTGAACCACGACTGGTGACAGTTTAAAACATGGGGAGGTATTTTCTGGCGTGCCTCCCTGTGCATAAGACACAACTCGAGTTGTAGTATAAGTTATTAAGTTAAGTAAGTGTGTGCGTTCGTTAGTTCAGAGAAACAACATACGCAAATTGTATCATGTCACAAGGGGGTTGTTTAATATTATTTCTAGGCTCGTGGGTTTCTTTTTTCAGAGAGAGAGGGGGGGTAAGGTTTAAATTCATTCTATCTACATTCATAGTTCGGTAGTTCTATTCCGAAACCCATACTGGGGTTCACCTGGGAAGCGCCACGTCTGCCTCCCACGAAAATCCGAGTCCGAAAAAATTGGTCTGTTCATCCCACCCCATTGAGCACAGTTGCAGATATTAAAAAAAAAGTTTGGAACAGCTACTCCATTGTTCTTTAAGTCAGACGGAATGAGATGGCCAATGAACTGGTCTAAGTAGTACATAATCAACTAAATAATGATGATTGATTGGTAGGCGTTTTGGTAGTAGTAATATAATGGTTGTAAAGAGTAATAGCAGTGAAAAGCAGTTGTAATAGTAGTATAAATAGTCTCAGAAGCTGTTTTGCCATTAACACATAAACAAATGATCTGGTCAAATATTTCTCCTTCTTTGTTTCTTTCTCTTTCTTTCTTTCTGTCATGGTGTAAAAGACAAGTCGGATTTTCTTAATGATTTTTCTCGACTTTTCATTGTCGTTTTATAAGCAGGCTTAAAAAACACATTCAGCTGTTTGTTTTCAGGAAATAATAAATAATGAAGACGTTTGTCTTTTTTTTTATTTTAGATGTGTTGAGAATGTAGTCACTTAGGATTACCTAGCAAACCATTTTCATGGTAAGATTAGTGTGGCACCCTGGCGCTCGTTTTTTAGTGGAGCACTCAGTAAGGATCACACTCACTCTATTTTGATTGTTAGATGAGTGCTTGAGAATGTAGGTCACTTAGGATTACCAGCAAACCATTTCAAATGGTTGAAGATTAGTGTTGGCACATGGCCATTTTTAGTGGGAGCACTCAGTAAGGATCACCACTCACTCTATTTTGATTTTAGATGTGTTGAGAAATGTGAGTCCACTTAGGATACCAAGCAAACCATTTTCATGGTAAAGAATTAGTGTGGCAGCAATGAACCATTTTTAGTGGAGCACTCAAGTAAGGATCAACTCACTCTATTTGAAATATTTTGATGGCTTCAGAGCTGTTGTCGCTCATCTTTTTTAGTATATATAAACACTAGCTCAGTCCGGTAGAGTGTTCGGTCTAGAAGCACAAGGTTCCTAGTTAATACCGGTCCGCCAACTAGCGATATGAGTAGCATAGGGATTTGTTGTGGTAAAGTAAGGAGCTCCACCTCAGACGCAAAAAACAATTTCGGCTTGGTTAGCGCTAGTGGAAAAGAGGATAGACTCCCTCGTTGTAATGGCTCATACCACATGCTAGGCGCTGCCTGATGATTAGTATATACGCAGCAATAAGAGATGAGGACGAACAGTCAGAACATAACGCAAAATTATTCATCGTTAAACCTCATTTCAAAATAAAGACATGTATCAGCTCATATTTTTGATTATGTAAACAAACCTGTTTTTGAAATATTCATTGATTTTAGCTTGAGTATGACACATGAGGCTTTTTAATGGAGGCGCTTTAGTAAGGATCAAAGACTCACTCTAGTTTGCAATATCTAGGTTGCATTGGAACTGGTTAAATTGAACTTAACGGACCTAAATTCCACAATTGTATGTCTTCCCTCCAAAAGAGAAAAAATATCAGAGAATAACTAAATTTAATGAAATTTTCATAATTGAATTTTTTTTCAAGGTAGTTAATTTGAACCATGTATCTTTGAGGGCGCGTAACACAGATTCTCAAAAAAAGAATTACGGGGTTCAAAGTTAACTAACCTGAAAAGAATTAAAAGAGTTTTTAAAAAAAATAACTGGTGCATTATGATCTTTTATTTATTAATTTATTGCAACACTGGAAAATTCAATTAAATTTCGGTAATTCCCTGATTTTTGGTAATGTTTTTGCTTTTTGACGGGGTGACAATAGGATGGTGGAATTAAGTCCGTTAAGTTCAATTTACGCCTCAGGAACTTGTGTGTTTTTTGTTTTTTTTGATATCTCCTGAAGAGTGTTTTAGCATTTGGAGAGAATTTTCATTCCATCTTTGCTGATCTGAATTTTTCCTACACTATCTCTCTCTCTCTTATTGTTACACCTTGTGGTTGAACACT
>CM042137.1:5128765-5148765 GCA_023376005.1 Doryteuthis pealeii
CCGGGAGAAAAAAAATTTAGGTGAAAAAAAGGAAAAAAAAAGAGATGCAAGACCAAGATAATCGTACCAACCAAAAATAATCTATTGGTACATATTTGCCAAGGAAAACAGAAAACAATTGTAATTATATCTATATATATAATATATATATATTAATAATCATACTATATATATATACAAAACCGCCAGGGAAAGTAAGCTAATAAGTAAATCAAGTGCTCAATACCTAGTAGAGCAAATAATAAAGATAAATCTAATTGCAGTCAGACGAACCTACTAAAAGTCGCATAATGCATCTTCAGCGGCTAAGAATCTGGAGTCAGATCTTAGCCTGTAAGAGCATTAAGCGAAACTTTAGTAGATTCGTCTGACTCATTAGGATTTATCTTTATATATATATATATATATGACTATAATATATACTAATTAGATGATCGAGAGAGAGAGAGTAGAGATTTTAAATAGTGCTCATTACTGAATAGAGCATGTAATCAAGACTGTTGATCTAAAAAATCGCATATGGAGAATCTCTCAATAACTAAGCGCACGGTTGAATTTTTTTCCACGCTACCCTAACCTTGTTAAAAGTGTGCTTTTATACATACACACCACACACACACACACACACACACATATATAATATATATATATATTATTATATATATATATATATATATAATGATATATATTGATAAATAGATAAGATTAGTACGCTTCAAAGATAAGGCGAACTGCCTATCAATTTCGCGCACTTAGTCACAAACTAAGAAGCAAAGACATGCACTGACTGCAGACATGACCGCCAAACCGTTTTTGTTGATCTCACACCGGTTGAATGCATTTGCAATACATTCCGTAGGCATTTCGCATCTGACAGCTCGTGCCCCACGCAGCATCGAATGTTATCTTTCGATGCACGAAACGTACACAATAAGCTTATAGGTAAAAAGAGGGGGGATAGAGTTAAGAAGAAGAGAAAAAAATCAGCAGCCCCTCACAGCAGCCTGTGTGTGGGCTTTTACCCGGACTTGGACTGCGTGGCATTGTAGCCGTGCCACGTTCGATATGTCGGGCGTAGATCATCTCGCAAAATGAAGGTCAAGTGGAGTTCGTTCAAGCAGAAAGCCTTCACTTTGACAATGATTGATTTCCTGGAATCTACGATTTTTCAGAAGATTCTTTGGTGGTTTATAGATGGTTGGCACCCCCCCCCCCCCCCACCACACCCCCCCTCCCCCCCCCCCCCCCCCCCCCACCCCCCCCCCCCACCCCCCCTGATGGGTGTCGGTCGGTGTTCGCCCGCCAAGGGAGAAGAATTATGCGTGCAGGTTGTTTCTAGTTGGATGGAAAAGATTGTTTGTATAGTTCCGATTCGGACTTGAAGCGAAAAAAAAATAGTGTTGATTAAAAAAAAGGTGGGAGAAGAACAAGAGAAGAAGAAGAAGAAGAAGAAGAAGAAGAAGAAGAAGAAGAGAAGAAGAAGAAATTAGAAGAAGAAGAAGAAGAAGAAGAAAGAAGAAGAAGAAGGGGTAGATTAGAGAAGAAGAAGGAAGAAATTAGAAGAAGAAGAAGAAGAAGAAGAAGAAGAAGAAGAAGGGGAGATTTAGAAGAAGAAGAAGAAGAAGAAGAAGAAGAAAAAGAAGAAGAGAAGAACAAGAACAAGAACAAAAAATGAAAGGCAAGAGAAGAAGAAGAAGAAGAAGGAAGAAGAAGATAGAAGAAGAAGAAGAAGCAGAAAAGAAAGTAGCAGAAGAAGAAGAGAGAATAAGAAGAAGAAGAGAAGAGAAGAAGAAGAAGAAGAGAATAATAATATATATAATAATAAGAAGAAGACAACAACACAACAACAACAACAACAAATTATAAAGAGGGCAAAGAAGAGAGAGATCGAGAAGCTATGTTAGAATTTACTCACAGAGGCGAAAAGAAAAAAAAAAGAATATCAGAGAAAGTGTGCCCGGAAATAGATAAGATCAAACTGAAGAAAGAAGGAAAGGAATTTCGTTACAGAGAGATAAAAACATGAAACGCCTAAACAATAGAAGAAAAGGAAATATATGTTAGAAAAAAACAAAAAAAGAAGAAAACAAATATGAATTTTCAGTGGTTACCTTGACTAAAGTTTGATTCATTCTCTCATATCTCAATTCCTCGTATACAAAATCATTTTCCCCGTGTCAAATTAACTGAATAGCATTAATCCGTCCCAGCACCGTCTCATTATAGAATTGACTTGTATAAACACATAATAAAGTAGAATGTAATGGATTATTTTCTGTAAGTAGTAAAGTCAATGGGGTTGCCTATTGTGGTATCAATCGGGCAGCGTGGGAGTATATTTACTTTTCATTCTCTAACAGGCAGAACATCTTTTTGAGTCGAGGTGGAATGCCATATCTACCATCAACCCTTACTTACGTGCATTGATATAAAAATGTGCAACTCATGGTTGAGATGGGCTGGCCCGGTATTCAAACACGAAGCTTGTATTCATTTAATGGTTTACCTTTATAAATAATATTTCAATTTGGCATAATATATTTGCGAAACTTAAAGCGTATTGAAGCTCGCTCGTACTCAGATTTTAGCCCCCAACATAAAGCAAAGAGTAGAAGAGTGACAGCTGAATAAATTTAAAAACTCAAAAGTTTGAACACTTGAAAGTCAAGGTTAGCATCTGTAATACGTTGTTTGCAAATTTAATGTTCGATATTTGTATAAATCATGCAAATATAAGTTTAGCACCCCTTTTGATCTCGAGTTAAGAAAGGACAAGTGTTTTTCCTTTACACTGTCAATATTCGTTGTTTTAAACAGCACGATTTTGTAGATTTTTTTTAAATTATAAAAACTAATCCCTAACCCAACCCCCTGAGCCTAACCCTAACACCTAACCCTTAACCCCTACAACAAAAAAACGCGATATTGATGTGTAAATGAAAAACTGTTTTTTTCTTAATCGAGATCAAAAAGGGGTGCCTAAAGGTAATATGATCCATAAACATTTATCCTTGATTAATTAATTTAAACAGTTTTAAATCATTCAAAATAAAATTCCGCTACAGCATTTTAAAATGTCTGCTATCGATTAGCAAATTCATTTATACCTGTATATATTTACCTCAACTCTTCGTGAGATTAGGAAGTGAACAGAAGTAATTTTAACGGAGTTTTAACAGGTTTTTAATTAAGAATTTCCTTTTACTATACCAGATACCATAGCAATGTTAAGATCCCCATTATTCCCTACCGCCCTGTTACCTGGACAGAAAATGACCGTAGTGGCGACGAGTGGTACTTAAGAACGGTAATCTGGGTGGCTGAGCAGTCATGAAACTCATTGGCTCTTCCTTACCTGATAAGTTGATGGAGAGGTTCCTCCGATTCAATCAGCAAGTCACTTTCAGCCTAGGCACCTATATAATTGTTCGACGTACTTTTTTTATGGTAATTACCTGACCTTTGTTATCATTCATGTGCTTGAAGTTGATCGCTGAAAGTCTTAGCTGCCCTGGGCTGTATGATGGTAAAGTACATCTAATGAGTTATGTTTCAATTTTGATCTCCGGCGAGTGTGGGAGAACTACATTTATCACCATAATTCCAGGACCAATTCTGAGATTTTTGGTCACATCTATGGCGTCTAAAATGAGTTGATGAAAGTGTATATTTTTAAACTTTCAATAATCTATAAAGATTAAACAAGATAAAATATATTCGGCATTAAAATAAACCAACAACGGTTGACATGCTGTAAAACCATCCCAACCATCAATCGATCATCTTCCCTCATATATTATGGATAGCATGAAGCGAGAGTATTTTTAATATACACCAAACAAGCGTAATACCGTTTAGTGAATGCAAACAATCTAGTTCAGAATTTGAGAACAAGAGTCCTCGATCAATTTCCTACAAAAGAGGAAATTGTATAATGAACGATTCTTATATCATTTGAAAAAGAATACTTAGTGGTAGAGAGCGTTTAATATTGAGTACTGATTGAGCAAATTGGGCAAAAAGATAGTTGAATGTTTACGTTAAAAAAAAAGAAAACAAATAAATTTGTTGCCAGATTGACTTATTTTGTTTTGCGCGGAAGTCGAAAAGACAAAGAAAATTGAACAGCGGAAACAATAGATAGGCGAGACAGACAATCTTAGTTATTATTAACAAATAGAGTCGTGACAAAGGACTCATCTGCACAAACGCTAATTTAGAACAAAGAAAAAGGACTTCGGTCAAGGACAGAAGAATGTGTGGCGGTCGTCAGTATTTAAGCAGGTCATCAAACAGACCTGGGAGAAGACCCCGGAGAGACCCCAGAGGGAACGACGGCGAAGAAACAGAAGGTGTCTGACCGTCGATACGGTCGGCGCTGCCTAGCTAGCTCGTGAGGCTCGCCCCACCAACCTACCACCACATAAGTAGTACGAGTCGTCATTTTCCATGACCGCCACTCACCTACCACACCCGAAGAAAACTAAGAGTAAGAGTCACTCTTTATACGCGATCTGTTGTTATTTGAAGTTAGCTGTACTACTAGACTCTCTCTCTCTCATACGATGTCCGCTGTATACCGCAACGTATACGAGTCAGAGTTAGCGTGAGTTTGAAGAAGTCAATATCAACCATATTTACATTATAAACGCTTACTAGAAATAAGGGTCATATCAAATAAATTCTGGTACTGAATTTAAACGGCGTGACGGCATTAACGGGAATCAGACACCATTGCGACCATAATTATTGGTTTTACATATTGGTTGGTATTAATGAAACCAATTTCAGTTAAGAATTTTCACAGTTGCTAAATTACACCGGAAATGCACAAACATTGTGCTGAAAGCTCATCTATTGCTATTTTTCCAGGTTGGAGGGTATTAATGGAATAATCTCAATCTTTTGGTAAGAATTTAAAAGGGTGCCGGCATAACAATTAACGGGAATTCACCCATTTGGACCATTATCTATTGGAGCATTTGTACATGTTATGGCATTAAGAACCAATTTACAGCGATAAGGAATTTACAAGGTGCTCGGTATTAACGTTCGAATCCACAAATTGCGACCTTATCAATTTGGCATTTTTTAACATGTTGGTTGGTTTCAATGGACCCAATTTCATGTAAAAAATCTTTGAACGGGTGCACGATTAAAGTGAAATACCCACATGGACCTCTCTCATTGGCATTTGTACATGTTGGTGGTATTAATGGAACCAATTTTCTGGTTAAAAATTTGCACGGCTTGCCGGATCACGCAATCACCGCATTGGACCTTATCTAGGTGCATTTGTACATGTTGTTTGTATTATATGGAACAAATTTCTGGTAAAAATTTGCACGGGTGCCGGATTAACGGGAATCCACCGATTTACTTATCTATTGGCATTTGACATTTTGCTTTGTATTATTGGAACAATTTCTGGTAAAAATTTTCATGGGTGCCGGATTTAAACGGGAATCCACCGCATTGGACCTATCTATTGGCATTTGACCTTTGTATTAATGGAACAATTTCGCGTAAAAAATTTGCACGGTGCCGGATTAACGGGAATCCACCGCATTCTTATCTATTGGCATTTGTACATGCTGCTTTGGTATTAATGGAATAATTTCTGGTAAAAATTTGCACGGGTGCCGGATTAACGGGAATCCACCGCATTGGACCTTATCTATTGGCATTTGTACATGTTGCTTGGTATTAATGGAACCAATTTCTGGTAAAAATTTGCACGGGTGCCGGATTAACGGGAATCCACCGCATTGGACCTTATCTATTGGCATTTTGTACATGCTGCTTTGGTATTAATGGAACCAATTTCTGTAAAAATTTACACGGGTGCCGGATTAACGGAATCCACGCATTGGACCTTATCTAGTGGCATTTGTAATGCTGCTTGTTATTAATGGAACCAATTTCTGGTAAAAATTTGCACGGGTGCCGGATTAACGGGAATCCACCACATTGGACCTTATCTAGTGGCATTTGTACATGTTGCTTGGTATTAATGGAACCAATTTCTGGTAAAAATTTGCACGGGTGCCGGATTAACGGGAATCCACCGCATTGACCTTATCTATTGGCATTTGTACATGCTGCTTGGTATTAATGGAACCAATTTCTGTAAAAATTTGCGGGTGCCGGATTAACGGGAATCCACCAATTGGACCTTATCTAGTGGCATTTGTACATGCTGCTTGTTATTAATGGAACCAATTTCTGGTAAAAATTTGCACGGGTGCCGGATTAACGGAATCCACCGCATTGGACCTTATCTATTGGCATTTGTACATGTGCTTGTATTAATGGAACCAATTTCTGGTAAAAATTTGCACGGGTGCCGATTAACGGGAATCCACCGCATTGGACCTTATCTAGTGGCATTTGTACATGCTGCTTGGTATTAATGGAACCAATTTCTGTAAAAATTTACACGGTGCCGGATTAACGGGAATCCACCGCATTGGACCTTATCTAGTGGCATTTGTACATGCTGCTTGTATTAATGGAAACCAATTTCTGGTAAAAAATTTGCACGGGTGCCGGATTAAACGGAATCCACCGCATTGACCTTATCTATTGGCATTTGTACATGCTGCTTGGTATTATGGAACCAATTTCTAAAAATTGCACGGTGCATTAACGGGAATCCACCCATTGACCTATCTAGTGGCATTTGTACATGCTGCTTGGTATTAATGGAACCAATTCTGGTAAAATTTGCACGGGTGCCGGATTAACGGGAATCCACCGCATTGGACTTTATCTAGTGGCATTTGTACATGTTGCTTGTATTAATGGAACCAATTTCTGGTAAAAATTTGCCACGGGTGCCGGATTAACGGGAATCCACCGCATTGGACCTTATCTAGTGGCATTTGTACATGCTGCTTGGTATTAATGGAACCAATTTCTGGTAAAAATTTGCACGGGTGCCGGATTAACGGGAATCCACCGCATTGGACCTTATCTATTGGCATTTGTACATGCTGCTTGGTATTAATGGAACCAATTTCTGGTAAAAATTTGCACGGGTGCCGGATTAACGGGAATCCCGCATTGGACCTTATCTAGTGGCATTTGTACATGTTGCTGGGTATTAATGGAACCAATTTATGGTTAAAAATTTGCACGGGTGCCGGATTAACGGGAAATCCACCGCATTGGACCTTATCTAGTGGCATTTGTACATGCTGCTTGGTATTAATGGAACCAATTTCTGCAAAAATTTGCACGGGTGCCGGATTAACGGGAATCCACCGCATTGGACCTTATCTAGTGGCATTTGTACATGCTGCTTGGTATTAATGGAACCAATTTCTGTAAAAATTTGCACGGGTGCCGGATTAACGGGAATCCACCGCATTGGACATCTAGTGGCATTTGTACATGTGCTTGGTATTAATGGAACCAATTTCTGGTAAAAATTTGCACGGGTGCCGGATTAACGGGAATCCACCGCATTGGACCTTATCTATGGCATTTGTACATGCTGCTTGTATTAATGTTAAAAATGCATGCTTAACGGGAATCACCGCATTGGACCTTATCTAGTGGCATTGTACATGGCTTGGTATTAATGGAACAATTTCTGGTAAAAATTTGCACGGGTGCCGGATTAACGGGAATCCACCGCATTGGACCTTATCTATTGGCATTTGTACATGTGCTTGGTATTAATGGAACCAATTTCTGGTAAAAATTTGCACGGGTGCCGGATTAACGGAATCCACCGCATTGACCTTATCTAGTGGCATTTGTACATGTTGCTTGTATTAATGGAACCAATTTCTGCTAAAAATTTGCACGGGTGCCGGATTAACGGGAATCCACGCATTGGACCTTATCTATGGCATTTTGTACATGCTGCTTGGTATTAATGGAACCAATTTCTGGTAAAAATTTGCACGGGTGCCGGATTAACGGGAATCCACCGCATTGGACCTTATCTAGTGGCATTTGTACATGTTGCTTTGGTATTAATGGAACCAATTTCTGGTAAAAATTTGCACGGGTGCCGGATTAACGGGAATCCACCGCATTGGACCTTATCTAGTGGCATTTGTACATGCTGCTTGGTATTAATGGAACCAATTTCTGTAAAAATTTGCACGGGTGCCGGATTAACGGGAATCCACCGCATTGGACCTTATCTAGTGGCATTTGTACATGTTGCTTGGTATTAATGGAATCCAATTTCTGGTAAAAATTTGCACGGGTGCCGGATTAACGGGAATCCACCGCATTGGACCTTATCTAGTGGCATTTGTACATGCTGCTTGGTATTAATGGAACCAATTTCTGGTAAAAATTTGCACGGGTGCCGGATTAACGGGAATCCACCGCATTGGACCTTATCTAGTGGCATTTGTACATGCTGCTTGGTATTAATGGAATCAATTTCTGCTAAAAATTTGCACGGGTGCCGGATTAACGGGAATCCACCGCATTGGACCTTATCTAGTGGCATTTGTACATGCTGCTTGGTATTAATGGAACAATTTCTGCTAAAAATTTGCACGGGTGCCGGATTAACGGGAATCCACCGCATTGGACCTTATCTAGTGGCATTTGTACATGCTGCTTTGGTATTAATGGAATCAATTTCTGCTAAAATTTGCACGGGTGCCGGATTAACGGGAATCCACCGCATTGGACCTTATCTAGTGCATTTGTACATGCTGCTTGGTATTAATGGAACCAATTTCTGCTAAAAATTTGCACGGGTGCCGGATTAACGGGAATCCACCGCATTGGACCTTATCTAGTGGCATTTGTACATGCTGCTTGGTATTAATGGAATCAATTTCTGCTAAAAATTTGCACGGGTGCCGGATTAACGGGAATCCACCGCATTGGACCTTATCTAGTGGCATTTGTACATGCTGCTTGGTATTAATGGAATCAATTTCTGCTAAAAATTTGCACGGGTGCCGGATTAACGGGAATCCACCGCATTGGACCTTATCTAGTGGCATTTGTACATGCTGCTTGGTATTAATGGAATCAATTTCTGCTAAAAATTTGCACGGGTGCCGGATTAACGGGAATCCACCGCATTGGACCTTATCTAGTGGCATTTGTACATGCTGCTTGGTATTAATGGAATCAATTTCTGCTAAAAATTTGCACGGGTGCCGGATTAACGGGAATCCACCGCATTGGACCTTATCTAGTGGCATTTGTACATGCTGCTTGGTATTAATGGAATCAATTTCTGCTAAAAATTTGCACGGGTGCCGGATTAACGGGAATCCACCGCATTGGACCTTATCTAGTGGCATTTGTACATGCTGCTTGGTATTAATGGAACAATTTCTGCTAAAAATTTGCACGGGTGCCGGATTAACGGGAATCCACCGCATTGGACCTTATCTAGTGGCATTTGTACATGTGCTTGTATTAATGGAAAATTTCTGGTAAAAATTTGCACGGGTGCCGGATTAACGGGAATCCACCATTGGACCTTATCTATGGCATTTGTACATGTTGCTTGGTATTAATGGAACCAATTTCTGCTAAAAATTTGCACGGGTGCCGGATTAACGGGAATCCACCGCATTGGACCTTATCTAGTGGCATTTGTACATGCTGCTTGGTATTAATGGAATCAATTTCTGCTAAAAATTTGCACGGGTGCCGGATTAACGGGAATCCACCGCATTGGACCTTATCTAGTGGCATTTGTACATGCTGCTTGGTATTAATGGAACCAATTTCTGCTAAAAATTTGCACGGGTGCCGGATTAACGGGAATCCACCGCATTGGACCTTATCTAGTGGCATTTGTACATGCTGCTTGGTATTAATGGAACAATTTCTGGTAAAAATTTGCACGGGTGCCGGATTAACGGGAATCCACCGCATTGGACCTTATCTAGTGGCATTTGTACATGCTGCTTGGTATTAATGGAATCAATTTCTGCTAAAAATTTGCACGGGTGCCGGATTAACGGGAATCCACGCCATTGGACCTTATCTAGTGGCATTTGTACATGCTGCTTGGTATTAATGGAACCAATTTCTGCTAAAAATTTGCACGGGTGCCGGATTAACGGGAATCCACCGCATTGGACCTTATCTAGTGGCATTTGTACATGCTGCTTGGTATTAATGGAATCAATTTCTGGTAAAAATTTGCACGGGTGCCGGATTAACGGGAATCCACCGCATTGGACCTTATCTATGGCATTTGTACATGCTGCTTGGTATTAATGGAACCAATTTCTGGTAAAAATTTGCACGGGTGCCGGATTAACGGAATCCACGCATTGCGACCTTATCTAGTGGCATTTGTACATGCTTGGTATTACCAATTTCTGGTAAAAATTTGCACGGGGTGCCGGATTAACGGGAATCCACTATGGATTTCCGTTAACTCCGGCACCCGTTGCAAATTTTTACCAGAAATTGGTTCCATTAATACCAAGCAGCATGTACAAATGCCACTAGATAAGGTCCAATGCGGTGGATTCCCGTTAATCCGGCACCCGTGCAAATTTTTAGCAGAAATTGATTCCATTAATACCAAGCAGCATGTACAAATGCCACTAGATAAGGTCCAATGCGGTGGATTCCCGTTAATCCGGCACCCGTGCAAATTTTTAGCAGAAATTGATTCCATTAATACCAAGCAGCATGTACAAATGCCACTAGATAAGGTCCAATGCGGTGGATTCCCGTTAATCCGGCACCCGTGCAAATTTTTAGCAGAAATTGATTCCATTAATACCAAGCAGCATGTACAAATGCCACTAGATAAGGTCCAATGCGGTGGATTCCCGTTAATCCGGCACCCGTGCAAATTTTTAGCAGAAATTGATTCCATTAATACCAAGCAGCATGTACAAATGCCACTAGATAAGGTCCAATGCGGTGGATTCCCGTTAATCCGGCACCCGTGCAAATTTTTAGCAGAAATTGGTTCCATTAATACCAAGCAGCATGTACAAATGCCACTAGATAAGGTCCAATGCGGTGGATTCCCGTTAATCCGGCACCCGTGCAAATTTTTAGCAGAAATTGATTCCATTAATACCAAGCAGCATGTACAAATGCCACTAGATAAGGTCCAATGCGGTGGATTCCCGTTAATCCGGCACCCGTGCAAATTTTTAGCAGAAATTGATTCCATTAATACCAAGCAGCATGTACAAATGCCACTAGATAAGGTCCAATGCGGTGGATTCCCGTTAATCCGGCACCCGTGCAAATTTTTAGCAGAAATTGATTCCATTAATACCAAGCAGCATGTACAAATGCCACTAGATAAGGTCCAATGCGGTGGATTCCCGTTAATCCGGCACCCGTGCAAATTTTTAGCAGAAATTGATTCCATTAATACCAAGCAGCATGTACAAATGCCACTAGATAAGGTCCAATGCGGTGGATTCCCGTTAATCCGGCACCCGTGCAAATTTTTAGCAGAAATTGATTCCATTAATACCAAGCAGCATGTACAAATGCCACTAGATAAGGTCCAATGCGGTGGATTCCCGTTAATCCGGCACCCGTGCAAATTTTTAGCAGAAATTGATTCCATTAATACCAAGCAGCATGTACAAATGCCACTAGATAAGGTCCAATGCGGTGGATTCCCGTTAATCCGGCACCCGTGCAAATTTTTAGCAGAAATTGATTCCATTAATACCAAGCAGCATGTACAAATGCCACTAGATAAGGTCCAATGCGGTGGATTCCCGTTAATCCGGCACCCGTGCAAATTTTTAGCAGAAATTGGTTTCCATTAATACCAAGCAGCATGTACAAATGCCACTAGATAAGGTCCAATGCGGTGGATTCCCGTTAATCCGGCACCCGTGCAAATTTTTAGCAGAAATTGATTCCATTAATACCAAGCAGCATGTACAAATGCCACTAGATAAGGTCCAATGCGGTGGATTCCCGTTAATCCGGCACCCGTGCAAATTTTTAGCAGAAATTGATTCCATTAATACCAAGCAGCATGTACAAATGCCACTAGATAAGGTCCAATGCGGTGGATTCCCGTTAATCCGGCACCCGTGCAAATTTTTAGCAGAAATTGATTCCATTAATACCAAGCAGCATGTACAAATGCCACTAGATAAGGTCCAATGCGGTGGATTCCCGTTAATCCGGCACCCGTGCAAATTTTTAGCAGAAATTGATTCCATTAATACCAAGCAGCATGTACAAATGCCACTAGATAAGGTCCAATGGGTGGATTCCCGTTAATCCGGCACCCGTGCAAATTTTTAGCAGAAATTGATTCCATTAATACCAAGCAGCATGTACAAATGCCACTAGATAAGGTCCAATGCGGTGGATTCCCGTTAATCCGGCACCCGTGCAAATTTTTAGCAGAAATTGATTCCATTAATACCAAGCAGCATGTACAAATGCCACTAGATAAGGTCCAATGCGGTGGATTCCCGTTAATCCGGCACCCGTGCAAATTTTTAGCAGAAATTGGTTCCATTAATACCAAGCAGCATGTACAAATGCCACTAGATAAGGTCCAATGCGGTGGATTCCCGTTAATCCGGCACCCGTGCAAATTTTTAGCAGAAATTGATTCCATTAATACCAAGCAGCATGTACAAATGCCACTAGATAAGGTCCAATGCGGTGGATTCCCGTTAATCCGGCACCCGTGCAAATTTTTAGCAGAAATTGATTCCATTAATACCAAGCAGCATGTACAAATGCCACTAGATAAGGTCCAATGCGGTGGATTCCCGTTAATCCGGCACCCGTGCAAATTTTTAGCAGAAATTGATTCCATTAATACCAAGCAGCATGTACAAATGCCACTAGATAAGGTCCAATGCGGTGGATTCCCGTTAATCCGGCACCCGTGCAAATTTTTAGCAGAAATTGATTCCATTAATACAAGCAGCATGTACAAATGCCACTAGATAAGGTCCAATGCGGTGGATTCCCGTTAATCCGGCACCCGTGCAAATTTTTAGCAGAAATTGATTCCATTAATACCAAGCAGCATGTACAAATGCCACTAGATAAGGTCCAATGCGGTGGATTCCCGTTAATCCGGCACCCGTGCAAATTTTTAGCAGAAATTGATTCCATTAATACCAAGCAGCATGTACAAATGCCACTAGATAAGGTCCAATGCGGTGGATTCCCGTTAATCCGGCACCCGTGCAAATTTTTAGCAGAAATTGATTCCATTAATACCAAGCAGCATGTACAAATGCCACTAGATAAGGTCCAATGCGGTGGATTCCCGTTAATCCGGCACCCGTGCAAATTTTTAGCAGAAATTGATTCCATTAATACCAAGCAGCATGTACAAATGCCACTAGATAAGGTCCAATGCGGTGGATTCCCGTTAATCCGGCACCCGTGCAAATTTTTAGCAGAAATTGATTCCATTAATACCAAGCAGCATGTACAAATGCCACTAGATAAGGTCCAATGCGGTGGATTCCCGTTAATCCGGCACCCGTGCAAATTTTTAGCAGAAATTGATTCCATTAATACCAAGCAGCATGTACAAATGCCACTAGATAAGGTCCAATGCGGTGGATTCCCGTTAATCCGGCACCCGTGCAAATTTTTAGCAGAAATTGATTCCATTAATACCAAGCAGCATGTACAAATGCCACTAGATAAGGTCCAATGCGGTGGATTCCCGTTAATCCGGCACCCGTGCAAATTTTTAGCAGAAATTGATTCCATTAATACCAAGCAGCATGTACAAATGCCACTAGATAAGGTCCAATGCGGTGGATTCCCGTTAATCCGGCACCCGTGCAAATTTTTAGCAGAAATTGATTCCATTAATACCAAGCAGCATGTACAAATGCCACTAGATAAGGTCCAATGCGGTGGATTCCCGTTAATCCGGCACCCGTGCAAATTTTTAGCAGAAATTGATTCCATTAATACCAAGCAGCATGTACAAATGCCACTAGATAAGGTCCAATGCGGTGGATTCCCGTTAATCCGGCACCCGTGCAAATTTTTAGCAGAAATTGATTCCATTAATACCAAGCAGCATGTACAAATGCCACTAGATAAGGTCCAATGCGGTGGATTCCCGTTAATCCGGCACCCGTGCAAATTTTTAGCAGAAATTGATTCCATTAATACCAAGCAGCATGTACAAATGCCACTAGATAAGGTCCAATGCGGTGGATTCCCGTTAATCCGGCACCCGTGCAAATTTTTAGCAGAAATTGATTCCATTAATACCAAGCAGCATGTACAAATGCCACTAGATAAGGTCCAATGCGGTGGATTCCCGTTAATCCGGCACCCGTGCAAATTTTTAGCAGAAATTGGTTCCATTAATACCAAGCAGCATGTACAAATGCCACTAGATAAGGTCCAATGCGGTGGATTCCCGTTAATCCGGCACCCGTGCAAATTTTTAGCAGAAATTGATTCCATTAATACCAAGCAGCATGTACAAATGCCACTAGATAAGGTCCAATGCGGTGGATTCCCGTTAATCCGGCACCCGTGCAAATTTTTAGCAGAAATTGGTTCCATTAATACCAAGCAGCATGTACAAATGCCACTAGATAAGGTCCAATGCGGTGGATTCCCGTTAATCCGGCACCCGTGCAAATTTTTAGCAGAAATTGGTTCCATTAATACCAAGCAGCATGTACAAATGCCACTAGATAAGGTCCAATGCGGTGGATTCCCGTTAATCCGGCACCCGTGCAAATTTTTAGCAGAAATTGATTCCATTAATACCAAGCAGCATGTACAAATGCCACTAGATAAGGTCCAATGCGGTGGATTCCCGTTAATCCGGCACCCGTGCAAATTTTTACAGAAATTGGTTCCATTAATACCAAGCAGCATGTACAAATGCCACTAGATAAGGTCCAATGCGGTGGATTCCCGTTAATCCGGCACCCGTGCAAATTTTTACCAGAAATTGGTTCCATTAATACCAAGCAGCATGTACAAATGCCACTAGATAAGGTCCAATGCGGTGGATTCCCGTTAATCCGGCACCCGTGCAAATTTTTACCAGAAATTGATTCCATTAATACCAAGCAGCATGTACAAATGCCACTAGATAAGGTCCAATGCGGTGGATTCCCGTTAATCCGGCACCCGTGCAAATTTTTAGCAGAAATTGGTTCCATTAATACCAAGCAGCATGTACAAATGCCACTAGATAAGGTCCAATGCGGTGGATTCCCGTTAATCCGGCACCCGTGCAAATTTTTACCAGAAATTGGTTCCATTAATACCAAGCAGCATGTACAAATGCCAATAGATAAGGTCCAATGGGTGGATTCCCGTTAATCCGGCACCCGTGCAAATTTTTACAGAAATTGATTCCATTAATACCAAGCAGCATGTACAAATGCCACTAGATAAGGTCCAATGCGGTGGATTCCCGTTAATCCGGCACCCGTGCAAATTTTTACCAGAAATTGGTTCCATTAATACCAAGCAGCATGTACAAATGCCACTAGATAAGGTCCAATGCGGTGGATTCCCGTTAATCCGGCACCCGTGCAAATTTTTACCAGAAATTGGTTCCATTAATACCAAGCAGCATGTACAAATGCCACTAGATAAGGTCCAATGCGGTGGATTCCCGTTAATCCGGCACCCGTGCAAATTTTTACCAGAAATTGGTTCCATTAATACCAAGCAACATGTACAAATGCCACTAGATAAGGTCCAATGCGGTGGATTCCCGTTAATCCGGCACCCGTGCAAATTTTTACCAGAAATTGGTTCCATTAATACCAAGCAGCATGTACAAATGCCAATAGATAAGGTCCAATCCGGCACCCGTGCAAATTTTTACCAGAAATTGTTCCATTAATACCAAGCAGCATGTACAAATGCCAATAGATAAGGTCCAATGGTGGATTCCCGTTAATCCGGCACCCTTTAAATTTTACCAGAAATTGGTTCCATTAATACCAACAACATGTACAAATGCCAATAGATAATGTCCAATGTGGTGAATTCCCGTTAATCCGGCACCCTTTTAAATTCTTACCAAAGATTGGTTCCATTAATACCCTCCAACCTGGAAAAATAGCAATTGATTAGTTCCAATGTTGTGGATTTCCGTTAATCTTACAACTGTGAAAATTCTTACTAGAATTGGTTCCATTAATACCAACCAATATGGTGAAAACCAATAAATATGGTCCAATGTGTCTGATTCCCGTTAATCCGTCACCCGTTTAAATTCATACCAGAAATTTATTGATTGACCCTTTATTTCTAGTAACGTTTATATGTAAATATGTTTATATTGACTTCTTCAAACTCACGCTACTCTGACTCGTATACGTTGCGGGTATACAGCGGACATCGTTCCTGACCCGCTAGCCATGTATGCTAGTAGTAAGCTACTTCAATAACAACAGATACGCGTATACAAAAGATGACTCTTCTTTATTTTCTTCGGTGTGTGGTAGGTGAGTGGCGGGCATGGAAAATGACACTACGACTACTTATGTGGTGGTAGGTGGTGGGCGAGTCTCACTGCTCGCTAGCAGCGCCCGACCGTATCGACGGTCAGACACCTTCTGCTTTCTTCGCCGTCTCTCTGGGGTCTCTCCGGGGTCTCTCCCAGGTCTGTTTGATGACCTGCTTAAATACTGACGACCGCCCACACATTCTTTGTTCCTTGACCGGAAGTCCTTTTTCTTTGTTCAAATTAGCGTTTGTCCAGATGAGTCCTTTGTCACACCTCTTTTGTTATACTAAGATTTCTGTCTCGCCTATCTATTGTTTTTCCCTGTTCAATTTTCCTTTGTCTTTTCGACTTCCCGCGCAAAACAAATAGTCAATCTGCAACAAATATTTGTTTTCTTTTTTTTTTTTAACGTGAAACATTCACTATCTTTTGCCAATTTCTCAATCAGTACTCAATATTAACGCTCTCTTACAACTAAGTATTCTTTTTCAAATGATAATAAGAATCGTTCATTATACAATTTCCTCTTTTTGTAGGAAATTGAATCGGGGACTCTTGTCCAAATTCTGAACTAGATTGTTTGCATTTCACATAACGGTATTACCCTTGTGTTAGGTGTATATTAAAATACTCTCCTTCATGCTATCCATATATATGAGGGAAGACTGGTCGATTGATTGGTTGGATGGATTTTACAGCATGTCAACCTTTGTTGGTTTATTTTATGCCGAATATATTTTATCTTGTTTAATCTTTATAGATATTGAAATTTAAAAAATATCACTTTCATGCAACTCATTTTAACCCATAGATGTGACCAAAAATCTCAGATTGGTCCTGGAATTATGGTGATAATGTAGTTCTCCACACTCGCCGGAGATCAAGAATTGAAACATAACCATTAGATGTACTTTAACATCATACCCAGGGCACTAAGACTTTCAGCGATCAACTTCAAGCACATGAATGATAACAAAGGTCAGTAATTTACCATAAAAAAGTACGTCCGAACAATTATATAGGTGCTAGGGCTTGAAGTGACTTGCTGATTGATCGGAGGAACCTCTCCGATCACTTATCTAGGCTAAGGAAGAGCCAATGGAGTTTCATGGACTGCTCAGCCACCAAGATTCCGTCCTTAAGTACCACTCGTCGCCATCTACGGTCAATTATTCTGTCCAGGTAACAGGGCGTAGGGTAATATGGGGATCTTTAACATTGCTATGGTATCTGGTATAGTAAAAGGAAAATTCTTAATTAAAACCTGTTAAAAACTCCGATTAAAAATTACTTTCTGTCACTTCTTAATCTCACGAAGAGTTGAGGTAAATATATACAGGTATAAATGAATTTGCTAATCGATAGCAGACATTTTAAAATGTGTAGCGATTTTATTTTGACTGATTAAAACTGTTTAAATTAATTAATCAGGTATAAATGTTTATGGATCATATTACCTTTAGGCACCCCTTTTTGATCTCGATTAAGAAAAAAACATGTTTTTCATTTACACAATCAATATCCGTTTTTTTGTTAGGGGTTAGGATTAGGTGTTAGGGTTAGGCTCAGGGGTTAGGGTTAGGGATTAGTTTTATAATTTAAAAAAATCTACAAATCGTCTGTTAAAACAACCGAATATTGACAGTGTAAAGGAAAAACATGTCCTTTCTTAATCGAGATCAAAAAGGGGTGCCTAAACTTAATATTTGCATGTTTATAATAAAATCGGACATTAATTTCAAACAACGTATTACGATGCTACCTTGACTTTCAAGTGTTCAAACTTTTGAGTTTTGTAAATTTATCAGCTGTCACTCATTCTACTCTCTGCTTTATGTTGGGGGCTAAAATCTGAGGTACGAGCGAGCTTCAGATACGCTTTAAGTTTCTATATGTATTATGCCAAATAGAAATATTATTTATAAAAGGTAAACATTAAATGATACAAGCTTCCGTGTTTGATACCGGCCCAGCCCATCTCAACGCATGAGTTGCACATTTTATATCAGTGCAGTAAAGTAAGGGGTTGATGGTAGATATGGCATTCCACCTCAGACTCAAAAAATGTCTGCCTTGTCTAGAGCAAGTGAAAAGTAAATATACTCCCACGCTGCCCGATTGATACCGACAATAGGCAACCCCATTGACTTTACTACTTACAGAAAATAATCCATTACATTCTACTTTATTATGTGTTTATACAAGTCAATTCTATAATGATGACGGTGCTGGGACGGATTAATGCTATTTCAGTTAATTTGAACGGGGAAAATTGATTTGATATACGAGGAAATTGAGATATGAGCAGAATGAATCAAACTCTTAAGTCAAGGTACCACTGAAAATTCATATTTGTTTTCTTCTTTTTGTTTTTTCTAACAATATTTCCTTTTCTTTCTATTGTTTAGGCGTTTTCATGTGTTTATCTCTCTGTAACAAATTCCCTTCCTTCTTTCATTCAGTTTGATCTTATCTATTTCGTCCTTTCTCTGATATTCTTATTTTCTTTCGCCTCTGTGAGTAAATTCTTAAATAGCTCTCTCTCTCTCTTTTTGTCATCTTTATGATTTCTTCTTCTTCTCTTTCTTCTTCTTTCTTCTTCTTCTTCTTCTTCTTCTTCTTCTTCTTCTTCTTATTATTATTATTATTATTATTATTATTATTCTCTCTTCCTTCTTTCTGCTTCTTCTCTCCTTCTTCTTCTTTCTTCTTCTTCTTCTTCTTCTTCTTCTTCTTCTTCTTCTTCTTCTTCTTCTTCTTCTTCTTCTTCTTCTTATTATCTCTTTCTTCTTTTTCTGCTTCTTCTCTACCCTTTCTTCTTCTTCTTCTTCTTCTTCTTCTTCTTCTTCTTCTTCTTCTTCTTCTTCTTCTTCTTCTTCTTCTTCTTCTTCTTCTTCTTCTTCTAATCTCCCCCTTCTTCTTCTTCTTCTTCTTCTTCTTCTTCTTCTTCTTTCTTCTTCTTCTTCTTCTTCTTCTTCTTCTTCTTCTTCTTCTTCTTCTTCTTCTTCCCTTTTTATCAAACACTTTTTTTTCGCTTCAGTCCGAATCGGACTATACAAACAATCTTTCCATCCACTTAACAACCTCGGATATTTCTCCCCCCCCGCCCTGCCAACCATCTAAACACCCACAAAGCTTCTAATCGTAATTCAGAATCAATCAATGTCAAAGTGAAGCTTTCTGCTTGAACGACCCTCACTTGACCTTTTGCAATGATCTACCCCGACATATCAACGCACGGCTACAAATGCACGCAGTCCAAGTCCGGGTAAAAGCCCACACAGGCTGCTGATGCTGCTAGATTTTTTTTCTTCTTCTTCTTCTTCTTTCCCCTCTTTTTACCTATAGCTTATTTTACGCTTTCCGTGCAATCGAAAGATAACATTCGATGCTGCGTGGGGCACGAGCTGTCAGATGCGAAAGCCTAGCGGAAATGTATTGCAATTGCATTCACGGTGTGAGATCAACAAACGGTTTGGTCATGTCTGCAGTCAGTGCATGTCTTTGCTTCTTAGTTTGTGACTAAGTGCGAAATTGATAGCAGTTCCCTTTATCTTTGAACGTAGTATCTATCTATTAT
>CM042137.1:5151265-5216265 GCA_023376005.1 Doryteuthis pealeii
AATACTGGTCAGTGTAATTGATTATTATTGGAAAAATTGTTATTAGAATTTTGGGAAAGTATTTTCCGTTATTTTTCATCGCGTTGCATTCGCATCCATTTTTGTTACTTCTTATAATATCAGGAACATGGAGACTGAATTGTTTTTGGTTTACACGATTCTTTTCCGAATTCAATATTTTAACTCAACGTATGTGGAAGACCTCAACAGATGTAAATATGTTTTCTCACTGATCTCAAACTAACCCATCGATTGACCTGCCATGTAACTCGACCAACCAATCAGCGCGCTTTATCACAGGTCAACCCGGTGTCAAAGCCTGTCATTTATACTGTTTGAAGCTATCTGTTTTTTCCATCACTTCTTAGAATCAAATGTTAAATTCTAAATTCTACACTACCTTATAAAAATGATAGGCTCATGCCTATTTATTATGTATCAGTAGTAGTAGTAAATTAAAATGTCTTCGGAGTGGGTTATGATCCGCAGAGCAAAGGAGTCTATCCCTTTTTGAACTAGTGCTTGACCAGGGAGATTGTTTTTGCTTTGAGGGGACAAACCTACTATCAGGTCCCCTCTTTACAGCACAGATCACAAATCTATACGCCCAAGACTATTCATACCGTAACTTGTAGAGCTGGTTCAGTATATATATATATATATATATATATATATATATATATATATATATATATATACGTGTGTGTGTGTGTGTGAGTGTGTGTGTGTGTGAGAGTGTGTGAGTGTGTGTGTTTCATGCATTCTTCTAATATAGATTTATAAAAATGACGTGGCCTAAACATGGAAAATGCTAATAGTTCAAAGAAAACGCAGAAATAAATAAACGAAATATAATTATATTTAAGGCCGTTTATTTGAAGCATAACAAAAAGTTATAATTTTTCAATATTTCGAGGAATAGTTTATCCGGTGACAAAAACAAAAATATAATTGACCTGCTAACCTCAACAGAACTTTGTTCCGGGTTCACTTTCTGATATGTACCTTTTTTTCCCTATTCTTATTTTGGCGTCCAGGCCACCCGAAGATGCTTATGGCTAAAATATTTTTATCTCTTTAAGGAAATATTATGGTTCTCCATATATATTAAGTCTGTGTTTGTATGATTGTAATTTGTAAATACAATATTTTTTAAATTTAGAATGTAGCGAACATTAAACGTGAGGTGTATAGGGTTATTTATTCATATACTTTCGGTACTCATTTAAACAGGAATTATCTGAAGAAATGCCATGTTTGTATGTGTTTAATTTGTGAATACCTTTGATCTCGTATTTTCTACGTATATGTAGGTAATAAAATTCTGTGTACATGGGGATGTTTTGAAGGTTTTCTGAACAGACGAAAGTGCAGGGCTCCACAAAAAATATTGGAAGTTCTTGCAAATGATTTGTTTCAGGTTGAATCTCAAGCAAAATTAGGTGCCTGTTTCTCCGACATAACCATTCGTTTTCGTATTTAGTTCTGACAATGTCGTATACTGGTGATGGTTATAGTAAAATAGGAATTTAAAACTTAACTAAGCAATGGGGTGTGTTGCTCATTTATTTACTCTCACATGTGAAGTCATAGAAGTTTTTTTCTAGGTGGTGGGACGATTGAAAATAGATTATGTGGTTGTCTTTTAGCGTTAATGGGTGGTTCATTATACATAGATTTGATTGTGTGAGGTCTTATTTAAGGCGTTAGACATATATAATCAATGTCATGTTTGTAATTACTTCAGTCTTGATGTCTAAATTTGATTACATATATTACAAATATATAAGACAAAAAAGATTAAGATTATATTCTAATTAGTCTTACGTACTTTTCTTTTTGGGTCTTATTGTATATCTGATTTTAAGGAAATAATTAAGTAGCGCTTCCCATCATGGTCTAATGGTTAGAAAGTTAGTCTTACAGATCACTTCCTAATGAATAGTTAGTTCGAACCTCATTGGAGGTCTCATGCTAACGACTTTTTATTTGCACATTTTATATCGTATTATTTTGGACCCCCCCCCCGTTTGCGTGGCTTAGAATACGCTCATTAAACTGCATCTGATGTTGAGGCTCCAATTCGAGAGATCTAAGAATTGTGGTTTACCTCATTATAGTCATTACTCGTATGTCCACTGAGAACCAGAGTGCAAGTACCTGTTAGGGTTACATTTATGGGTCAGATCTGCTCAATTTAAAAATCATTCATATTCGAATGCTCAAAGCCATATAAGTTTAATTTATTTGTATTAAGAATATTTACTTAAAGCTATATTTGTTTACTATGGATTATTATTAGTTACTTAATACCATATAATTTTTCATGAACAAATGTCTATTAGCAGATAGATATAATTTCTTAAAATTGTAAAATGATTAGTATTTTATATAAATACTTGAGACCATACAATTGTGTGCAAATTATTTGTATTAGACGAGAAAACTTTATATCATATAATTGAGTACAAAAGAATTGCTAAGAAACAACTACATAAGATTGTAAATATAAACATACAATGAACACAATTCCCTAACATAACATATTCATGGATGGGTTTGTTTGCTAATACCCTTGAGAAAGGTAAACATTCTCTCATCAGCTGTAGGTAAATAGTTGGACAAACTAGGCTTTGTCATCTTGGTATGGCAACCAGTAAAGGAGAAGAAAAACTATTCAAACCTGTTAAAATTCGCTTAAGAATTAACCTTCTGTCACATTCAGCTCCTGCCGAATTTGATAAATACATAAAATAAACCTAGACAGGTTGACATGCCATTAAAATCAAGTAGTCAAAATAACCGTCTTATTTTCATGGGTACAGATATGGTACTGATCGTCAACATATATTCAGTAGGTGACAATTTAATCCTTAGAAGAGTGCAGATATACTACACCCTGGTCCTAGACAAACACAAATATTCATATTTAATTTATGACATATTTTTACGGGAACTCTGCAAGTTTTACAATACTTATTGTACATGTGAATCCTGTAGAGAATGAGGAACTAGGTAGATTGTTAAACCAATACAATTTCATTGGTGGTCATCATGTAAGCTATATACACTGGTTTCTGTCATTTGCGTTGTCTATGAATAATGCACCAATTCTGTGAGAAAAGAAGATGACTCCAGGTGTTTCATCCAGATAACAGTTTTACTTCCTATCAAACTGAACAGTATTGGAAGTCATTTTCTATTATCTTCGTGGAAGTAATCTTTAAACTTTCAGTTCTATCATTAACGGGTTAACACATTCAGTCACAATGTGTCTTATCTGTAGTTACTTCCTATTCTTTTATTTTATTTTACCCTTGGCTTTGTTTCTTTTCTTGTTTTTAATATAATTCCAATATTATTTTGTTTATATATATTTACTTTAAAAATAATATCCTAAATATTTTTTTCTAAATTTGACTATGTAACATTAGACGTTTATAAGAGTCGAGAGACATTTTGATAAGCAAAGAAAGCTTTCAGCGCATAGCACAACATTCGAGGTTATTTTAAACAGAAATCAATACAAACTGTAGCTTAGTACATTAATAAGGACTCAGAACTTTAGGTAAACAAGAATTTATTTTGTTTCGTTTTTTTTTCTTCTGTTTATAAGAATATTTTTGTTGTAGTAGTTGTAGAGATATTATCTTATTTCTTCTTTCTGAGTATATGGAGATTACAAAAACCTGTTTATATTATCTTTATTTAATTATTCATCTATTTGTCTATCTATGTTTAATAGAATTAGTTTTTATTGAGTGTTGTTTGACTGTTTGTGACGATTAAGCCATTCTCCCATTTTAGATATTTTATGATTGATTGATTTATTGATTGAATTTTACAGCATATCAATTCGTCTCGAGTTATTTTATGCCTAGAGTTTAGAGAATTGCTGTCACTGTACCTATATATTTGTGTCTAGTTGTTTCTAAAGGATTCTTGTACACAATTATGTTGTAAATTATTCCTATTTAATACAAGAAATCTAATCTAATTTTAATATTTTTATCATTTCACGTAGTTTTTCCATAAAATAAAAGGCATTAGTTTGCACAAACGTATATAGTTTCGAGTAACAAATAATAATGCTAGGAAAATGAATAGAATTTCAAGCAACTATTTATTACAGTTATGTGGTATCAAGTGTTCTAATACTAACAATGTTAAAAAAAATCTGGCGTGTAATTTTTTGCAAATAAATTGATTGATTGGTTGATTTTAAAGGCATGTCAAACCGTCTAGGGATTCCTCTTCCTATAGGTTAGGGAACTGCGTAAATTGTAGATTCGAATATACTTATATTGTGGTTGTTTCTTTAAGGTTTTCTAAGCACAGTTATATATCAAGTATTCCTACTAGAAGGTGGTGGTGGGGGGGGGGCAGGGAACTCGTAGTCATTTAAACAGAATTAAAATGTATTTTCTTTTTAAACATATTCCTGTGAATAAAGTGTGTTAGAGTCAAAAAATAGATAAATAATACATGCTTATCCATTAGCAAGTCAACAACAAGTGAATTGGTCAAAGACGAAAATTATTTTGAGATAAGTTGTTGTTTTAATTATTTCTTTATAAGAAAGACCTAATATATCGAATGTTATGCCTAGCTTTTTATTTTTGACTCTAACACACTTACTCACGGCGTAACCAGTGTCACTGTAGACATTAACTCATGTTTATATCGTTTTACCCTATTTTACTGCTAATAGACCTAACACTAGTGTCTTTGAAAAGAATTAAGTGGAATTTGCTTACCGATTTGTATTTTCTAATTTAAAATGGTACCTGTGGACTTATACTAAGTTAAAAACTTGGACTTTTTTTTTCTACCCGTAGATCTCGTCAGATCATCCACCTGCGTTCCCCAAAGTCTCTCAGTCATCCTGCCTCGGCTTGTCACTGATACTTGACTTCGGGGAAGGAGAGCATGCGATGCGTGTCGCACAAGCGCATAACATGTAAAAACAAAAAACATGTGCAGATATTTCTACAAGTCTCAGTGATAGCAGAATGTGAAGTGTGCAGGCCTGACGGACTGGAAGCACGCAGATATGAACCTGCATACGGCGTGACTCGTGACCTACTTGATGTCACCACCTTGCTGATGGAACAGCAATGTGCCTCGATGAGGTTGTAGATGAATGAGCAGACCCTTGGTTAACACTGTTCACCCAGCCATTTGGGAAGTATCTAGAAAACCTGACCTAAACAAATGCCGATTCAGCTATTAAGCTGACCAGAAACCAGTGCTTCGACAGATACATAAGCTGTACTAAAACACAAAACAAGGCTAAGAATAGCGACCTGGAATGTCTGGACACCTCCCAATCTGGAGAGATTGGAAACTCCAAACTACGAACTGGCATCGTGACAGGGGAGCATCTCGATATGGGCCGACATCAATGCCCTTGCGGAAGTCGGTTGCAGCTATAAGGACCAATTGACAGAAGGAGGTGGGCGCGATACACCCCCTTATGAAAAGACAAGCCGACGGTAGCTGCAAGAAGTTTGAGGTAAGGTAAGCCCTCCACCTGAAGCGACATATGAACGCCATGGAAACATTTCCTACATTGAAGTCTGACCTGTGTGGCAGGGCCTGTATGTCGAGGGTTTCTTATGACAGGGTACATAAAACAAGCCGGATCCATTGGCCACCTGCATGCTCACAACCGAACTACTTGTAGAAATGGCCTTATTCTGTCAAGAAGCGGCAATCACCATCTACAAGTCCAGAGTGATGGAAGAACAGTGAGGTGTGCAGGCCTGACTGGCTGGAAGCAGCAGATGTTGTTCTGCATACCGCGTGATTCCTGACCAACTTAACGTCAGCAACGTGCCTCTGCGAGGTTTTGGGTGAAGGTGCAGCCCCTTGGCTAACACTGTTCACACAGCCATTGGGGATTATCTACAAAAGGTGACCTAAACAAAGAGACCAGCGCTTCGACGGATGTCCACATTAGCTAGGCGTAGACAAGGAAATAAAACACAAAACAAGGCTTAGCCACCTGGAATGTCTGGACACCTCCCGATCTGGAGAGATTGGGAAACCCCAACCATTACTGGCATCATGACAGCTCTCGATAAGGGCAGTCACCTATGATGGCTGTAAGAAGTTTGAGGTAAGGTGACTCTAGCCCTCCATTCTGAAGCGAGACGGACGCCATGGAAACATTTCCTATAAGGAAGTTTGACTTGTGGGGCAGCGCCTGCATGTCGAGGATCTCATACACATAAAACAAGCTATCTGGTCAAGAAGCGGCAATTGTTATAAGGATTATAGTGTTTCTAGTAATTATTTCTTTTCAATAATAGTCATTTGTTCGCATAAATTTACATGGTTTCAAGTAACTAATAACAATCCTAATTAAATGAATATAGTTTCAAGTAACTATTTTTTATACAAATAATTAACAGTTATATGTCATCAAGTATTCCTATCAAATACGAATAATCCTTAAACATATATATTAGCACTATTGAAGAGGCACTAAACCTGAGCTGAAGGGAGGTAACAGGAGATGAAATGAAAGTTGAAGTAAGATTTGCTTTCAATGAACAATTCAGTATCTCCACTACTGAAATAAAAGCTATGGTCTTGCATTTTATAGATAGTTGTTTCTTAAGATATTTTTGCAAACTTATGTGACAGCAAATATCTCTATATGATATGCACAGTTGTATGTTTTCAAGTAACAAATAATATTTCTTAGCAAACAATTTTCAAGTAACTATTCTTAATACAAATAATTTATAGTTATATAGTAACACGTATTCTATCTTATTCTAATCATTTGCAAATAGATCTATTCCAACGATTGTTTATCCAGTGACCTTAAGCTGAACCCAAGTAGTATGAGGTGGAATCAAAGTAGTAGTAAGAGTTGCTTTCATTGAACAATATTTCAATTTCATGAGTCATGGTCTTTGGTTATTTGAGTAATTGCTTGATCTTAACTACATTTCAACCGGACTAGAGTTATATTATACATAGAGGTTAGGGAATCCTGTTCATTTGACGTTTATATTTAAATCTTCTGTGTAATTGTTTCTTAAATGTTTTTTACACACAGTTCTATGATATCAATAATTTCTTTCTAATACAAGCAATTTGCTCATAGTTGTAAGGTTGCAAGGATTGCTATCTTATAATAATGATTTGTATGCAATTATATGATTTCAACTGATCATCTGTATTTAATAATAATCATTTATTTTCCTGCTACTGGAATGGTTTCCTAACCAAGGTTAAAGAGCCCAGTCTGTCATACTATTTACCCATGGCCAGAGAAAGAATAGTTGGATGCATACCAATCGTTATGTAATGGTTGGCAGGCTAGTCTCCCAGATGAATTACTACTAAATAGCGAGTTCGATCCTCGCTGGATGCCCCATACTCGTGACTTCATATCACATTGTACTTGCGACGAACGGCTTGAATAAATACCAACCTTTTAAATGGTATTAGCGTTATATAAAATTTGAAGAGCCTCGCATAGGATTTAAACTCGAATTGCCGACTATATTTCCTACAGTAATAATTATTACACCACGTAATATGATATTCAATATCAATTTTAAGGAAAGTTTTGACTGGGCACGTCAGCGTAAATTGAAAAAATATGAATATCTGTGAAAACAATGTATCAGGAAAGGTTGGATAAAAATGTATTTTCTATCGAAATCGGATGCCGGTCTTTAATTACTGAGTCAACCTCAACATTCCTGACTAATCTTGGACTTTCTCCATAAGACAAAATGAAATGCATAAAAAAAATAGATATGTCTCTATCTGCATCAGCGTGGATGTAGAGATCCCACAGAATGACGACAACCCAGCAAAGTGTGGTGATATTACGAGATACTGCTGGGGCGTTCTGTGTTAGTGGTAATGGTTTTTCGGCCCCGAAAGCAAAGTCATCATCTTATGGAGTTTTAGAGAAAGTGTTGTGAGATTTTTAAGGGTAAAAAAATAAGACAAACGACTGATAAAAATGGATACAAATGTATTGGACAATAAGAAGTAGAAATTACAGCAAAGAAAGTGGAGATTGCGTCCGACCATACAGTTACGCACTGATTCGCATTGCTTCGTCTCAAGCCACAATTGTTCCTGCTACTTATAGTAGTCGTCGGTGCATTCCATTTATGTACATATGTTATATCACCTATAACAGAAAGCAATGCTGTTGTATAAACAGCATTGTTTAAACATCTAGTTATTATTGGAACAGTATGCTATGACCATGTAACATATTTTTCATCTGCGATATTTTTTTCTGATTCCCTCAGATGCAGATTCTCGGTAGCCACCTCTACGAATTTGTGTTCCAATGCATAAGATGTGATACCATAGAAAAATTTTAATTCGGGTTCTTTTTTTAGTTAAATAACGTGATTGGTGATAAAAGCATTGGTGATCTTAATTTACGTGGAATGTCCACAGAGAAGAGAACACATTTAGTGTTAATTAGTAATGACAGGGCTTTAATAGTGCCTGGCAGTTTCTCATTTAATATCGATTAGTTGAAACGCTCTCAGGCTGGAACCTGACAAGCAACTAAAAAAATCACAAAATACAAAACAAAGATATCTGTGAATAACGGAAATAAAATTAAAATAATTACGCCGAATTTTTTATTTGTTATTTCCGATTAGAATTTTCAATGAATAAAAACATTTAGCAAAAAACAGAATGTTAATGCTTATCGCTTAAAGTACGCCGGTGCCTGAAGGTATATATATATATATATATATATATATATATATATATATATATATATATATATATATATATATATATACGCCGGTGCCTGAAGGTATCTCTCTTTCTCTCTCTCTCTATATATATATCTATATATATCTATATCTATATCTATATTATATATATATATATATATATATATATATAGTATACAATTTTAGCTTCTAATATCATGTGGGACATCTCACATTCCTTTGAGCTATTAGACAATTCATTGTTTTTTTTTAATCAAATCACTATGTTTTTATACGTATCTGTCTTAAAGATACAAATAAAGATGACTAAGCTAAGACTACTAAATACGTATACAACGGTAATTACTTTTATAGAGAAATATATTTTCAAAATAAACAGATAAATGTATATATAGATTAATATTTATACGTATAGGTTTACTTCATCCCAAAATATGTGATTGAGCATGAGGTATTCCCGATCCACAGACCGTCCAGTTCTGTCTTCTAACAACCCTCCCATTCGTTGAATTTGATTTTTAACATACATGTTTGGGTCGAAAACATAAATGCCACAGATCACCTCCCAAAAAACATTAACTATAGAGGACAGTTTAGAGGAGAAAAAATCTGTTGTATAGATTTTATTCCTCTTATTACCATCTTATAATTCTTATCTTATTTGTCTGTCTTTTAATCTGGATCAGGTCGCCTATCTTCTATCTGTCTATCTAGAATGGTTTCTTTCTGTTCTTCTGGTTTTATTAGGTAAGACTTCTTATTACATCATCTTTGTGTCCGTTGATGTACGTAGTAACGAACACAAGACTATATTGTTAAGGTCTTTACTCAGCCCAAGTTAAGCAACACGCGTGGGAGATATAGCCATCTTTGAGACTACAAGTCAGCCTCCCTAAAAACAAAACACACTAAACTCCCTAAACTCTAAGTGTAATTCCCGTTCTCACAAATTAACCTGACTGATCAGAGAATTGCTACGGGGATCAGTAAAAGACCAAACCTTTTCAATTTACTTTTACAGTTTTTTTTTCATCATTGATAATTAACATTAATTTTAATTTTTGTGCTACCATACATAATTCATAGGCAGTCTATCAAATATGTAACACATCAACTTAGTCCGACAGTCCTGTTTCTCTGTGACAAAGGCCAACTTATCTTAATTCTACCCTTGTCTTGAATTGCCAAACTCACAAAACCAACAATTGCACGTTGGCGAAGAACCCAATTCCCGAGCGAAGGCAAACTTTTTTCTCTGATGCCAACCGTTAAATCCCTCTAACGTCGCGCTAGATTGACTAGAACTTACCGCCGCTTCGGAATATATGGGGTTAAACTTTCAGACAAATTCTAACGATTTTCCTACTGGAACACTCACGTTCTAAAGACGTTGTAAATAATCCTTTAATTTCTATTTTATTTATACCGGGAAATAATTTCCCTTCGATTGTACACGTTACCTTTTAAAATCGTCTAATCTCCCACCTTATTTAGCTATCCCTTAATTAGGTATGTTGGTAAATTTCTCGAAATCAATTGCTTGAAAGCAAAACAAAATATTCCTCGAACAATCAATTCATCGAAATACAGATTGATCGAAACTCACCCCTTCAATAAAGAATACCCAAGGAGGCAAAGTGATGTGTAAAAATGCAATGAGAGCTTTATTCTTTTAAATCCATATTACTTTTTTAAAAGTTCGTGTGGTAGCTAACGTGCTGGTCTGCGACATTGTAGAAAATGGGTACAAACTTCAGTCGCGCTATTACATTCACTTTTATACTAATATCCTTGGGAATGCAATGAACCCATTTATTTAACAGCTGTGGGTTAAATAGTGCTACTACTCTTCTTCTATAAGAATGGATTTGGCATTAAATAACCATCGAAGATTGATATGATATAGAAAGAAACTTAATTTAACTGACTAGGCTCCAACGGAATATGTTTGTGTATGTATTTTGGGTGAGCGTGCGTGTTCGGGTCTATGTCGGCATATATATATATATATATATATATATATATATATATATATATATATATATATGTGTGTGTGTGTGTGTGGTGTGTGTGTGTGTGTGTATGTGTGTGTGTGCATAGGACGATCTAAGAATAACTATACCATTTAGGGAGGTTGGCAGATTAACATATATTATAAAACAGAACGAGAAGTACTCCACGATAGTGATGTAAAAGTTAGTTTATTTCATTAATTTATTTTTTGGCTGTTATAAACTCAAGTGTTTGGTGCTAGTACGGTTGGGGGTCAGTAGACAAGTGTATCAGAATGCAGTTTAGTTATGGGCAGTCCGCATGGGGAAACAGAGACCAGACCACATATATTCAAGGAAGCATTCGGGAGTTGGATAGATGAGTGACGATCCGACAGTAAATGGAGGGGGACTGGTTTGGGGTACTACCCCGTGCACAATAATAGTTGGTCACAAGAAAAACATTGGTAGCAAAGTTAGGAAATGCCCGTTAGACAGAATGGGACAGGAAAGTGAACGCTTTCCAGAACTCGATAGTAAAGGACTATATTTTGAAGTGTTACACGTTCCAGGTAATTCAGGAGGGAAAGTAACCAATCACATGTCTTAATTCTGAAAGGGCACTTCATGTGATGTAATAGAAACTAGACTAGTAAATCAATATTGTGTTTTAGTATCTCAATGGGCGCCCCATACTTCTGACCTTTATACCTCAACTAAACAAACCTTATATTCCGAAATTCATTTTTGCTTCCTTTGCTTCTCCTTTGTGGATCTGACCCATGGCGTGTGTAGTTTCGACCAAACCTGACGACTAATATATATATATATATATATATATATATATATATATATATATAGAGAGAGAGAGAGAGAGAGAGAGAGAGAGTGATAGATAGATTTACTAACCCTCTTCCCTAGCAGGATGCGACGAAAGTCAATCTCTTAAACGGAGATTAACAGGTTTGAATTCAAGATGTTTCTTCTCGTTGACCGGTTATCATACCAAGATTAAAGGGCTCAGTCTGCCCTATTACATATCCATAGCTGGGAGAGATGATAGTAGGATATACATATTTACCAACTCTTCCACACGAGTAGGATGTGACACAAGGTCAATTTATTAAGCGGAGTTTAACAGGTTTGAATTCAGAGTTTTCCTTCTCCTAGACTGGCTACCTAGCCATGGTTAAAAAGCCCAGTGTGTCCTGGTATTTACCCATACTTGGAGAGATAATTAGATTCATACCTTTCCCAAGGGTATTAATGTTATGGGAAATTCAAACAGCTTCGTCTAGGAATTGAACTCGGGTCGACGAGTCCATTTCCTATGATTCTAAACATTAGACCACGCGCCTCTATATATGTCTCTTCCAATGGTATTGGCACTATGTGAAATGCAACTGGCTACGTCCAGGATTTGAACACGGATCGCAGTATCCATTTCCTGCAGTGATAACCATTATAACATGCGCCTTTTCAAAACAATCGCAATATTGTAAATAAGACATTGAGACTAGGCAGGTGCACGACGATAACTGCGACATGTGCATTATGTCATTTTCTCGTTTATAACGACAAATGTCAACAGGCGTCGACATGTTACTTAGAAATACCACGTAATACATTTTGTATAATATATAATGTAAAGTAAGTAAAGTCGTCGGGGTGGCCTAAATTCGGTATCAGCCAGACAGCGAGGGCGGCTATCCTCTGTTCCCTAGCGCTGGACCAAGGAGACTGTTTTTAGCGTCTGAGACGGAGTGTACCACCTGCCATCAGCTCCCTACTTTACCACACAGAGTTGGCGAGGGCTGATATCGAACCAGGAACCATGCGGCTCCCAGCTGAACACTCTATCGACTGAGCTAAACCGGCAACAGCCTCTCCACACGAGTAGGATGTGACACAAAGCAAATTTCTTAAGTGGAGTTTAACAGTATTGAATTCAGACAAGTCCTTCTCTTATACTAATTGGCTTACCAAAGTTAAAGAGCCAAGTCTGGCCAACTATTCATTCATAACTAGAGGGAGAATGATTGGATGTCTACCATATTTATGCAAAATGCAAACAGCTTTTGCACTTCTTGCTTCACAGAGTCCATTTCCTACAAGGATAACCGTTACATAACAAACGCCTCAATGATAATACATAGGCATAAATAATATATGGTACATAAGAATAAATAAGTAATCATTACGTAGATTCTATGTATCTATTAACCCATAACTCTACAGAGAATAATTGGGTTCATACCTTTTTCATTTTTAGCGCTATGTGAAATACAAGCATCCCCGTAGAGGATTTGAACTCGTGTTACCTCGTCCATTTCCCAATACGATAATCATTACTCACGGACACCTCCTAAATCTGCCTGTATCGATGCACATACATTATTTCCTGCTATATAAAGTGATTTTCAGTCATGTTTTGCATACACTTCAGAGTGTAATATCAATAACTGATTGCACTGTTATGATTATTGTACTGACAATATTTCGACTAATAACGAGGGGCGTCCCTGTGGCGTAGTAAGGTGCTGGTCCGTAACATCGTAGTAAAAGGTTCAACCTCAAGTCACGCTACTGTGTTTACGTTCGGATTGATGCCCTCTGGAACACTATGAATATCTACTTTCAAACTATGTAAAAAAACAAAACAAAAAACAAAACAAAAAACAAAAAAAACAAAACAAAAAACAACAACTGAGCTGGTCACTACTAGAATAGGCTCAGTCATAATTAGTGATCATCCTCCACACATTATTACAACAACCAATATCATTTTTGTTTTGTTTTGTTTCATTGTTTTTTTGTTTTGTTTATGTTTTGTTTTATGTGCCATTGTTTATATTGTGTAATGTTTGTTGAATTAAAAACAAATTATTATGCAGGGTCGTCCACAAAGCGTTTCTTCACTGACTGTAGTCTTGCGTAAACCGACTGCTTCCCCCAACGCTACATTCGCTTCGGTTATTTATGGGCATATTCCCCAAACATCTGGGCACATCAGTCGAACCTCGCGCCCGTGCAACGCACAATTCTCGTGCATTCGGATGGACGTGTGTAAACCCCAACATCCGGGCACCTGATTTGCACCTCGTGTCTATCCAGCGCCTAAATCGCATTTCTTTGCATTCGTGAGGGTGCGAGTTCGACTCCGGCAGGCAAGACAATGTCTTGCTCTTTTTCCAAATGAGTACGGTGGTATTCATTCTCCGTCACATAATGTGTAAAAATAAACCATTGTCTTCTTGTTATTGTCTTATTCTTCTACCCCCAACCTAGTCATGAATTAGATAGTATATTTACAGTTCTTCTACAAAGATCGTATTCGTATCAAATAATTCATGAAGGTTGATATTCCATTAAACAAAGAAACGAAACGAAACTAAAACAACACAACGCTAATGAGAGCAACACAACTATCTCGCCCAGCAAGCAGGCACATATTTCCTACCTACTGGATTCGCGAAGAAAGAAAGAATTGAAATAAACCCTTAAATATTAGACTCTTTTGCTATTTTTGGATACAAAGACGATACGAATCTTTACTGTTCTCTGCGACTGAAATTAATTATTCATCTGCTAAACGTTATCAGCACACAACAAAAGTTATCATTCTAATTATAAACAAAGAAACAAAGAAACAAACATAATAAGAATAACGCTAGTTATTACGCTTTATACATTTCGTTGATAGTTGTCATAATGAAGAAAGTATCTTCTAGTCGAAAAAGGTCACGCAAGAACATAATTTCTTAACAAAAGCAAGTAAAAACATAATAAATTAGCTTAGTCATTCTCTATACGATCGACACGTGATGGATCACAACTGGAATTCTCTATTATTTAAAAAAACTAAAACATTGTTAGAACGAAAAAATGGTGGAACGACTACTTCCAGAAAAACTGCCATTAAAACGGAAGCCGGGTTAAGGAGAAAAAAAAAAGTTGATATTTTCAATCGATTTTTTTTTTAAATTTTCAAAATGTAGTCGTGTATCATTGACTGGCGTGCTAGTTTCATGAGATCTTCTCTGGGTTGATAAACATAAACCAATTTATTTATAGTGTTCTAGTTACAATTCTTTTAAAAATACTCTTAACTTTTTTTAAAATGTTATTTTGATTTTTTTTTTAAATAAATTTACGAAGATTTAACATGAGAACTGCTAACTGAGATGGGGAATTCGTGACCGTTTTTATAAATTACAATATTTGAAATTTTTACCATTCATTATTCGTAAAAGCTCGCTAAATATTCTAATCGATGGTATAGCAACAAAATACATAACGAATTTCTTTTATTTCTATATTATTTGCCTTATTTAGGGTGGCGTGTTAAATTTGATATAATGTCAGCGTCTTTAACCCCCAATAAGTTAGAGATGAAGTTAATGATTCTCACACAAAATAAAGAGTTCTGGTAAGTGGATTGAAAGTGAGATCGAAATAAAGCGTATCAGAATATTATAAAGTGCCTGGTAAGAAATACATGGTATGTTCCTTCACACACACACACCCACACACACACACACACACACATATATATATATATATGTGTGTGTGTGTGTGTGTGTGTGTGTGTGTGTGTGTGTGTATGCGCGCGCGTGTGTGTGTGTATATATATATATATATATATATATATATATATATATATATATATATATACATGAAGGGACATTCCATGTATTTCTTACCAAGCGCTTTGTCGTGATGAAGGGTAGAAAGCATGCTGCCTGGAAACCAAAGGTAACAATTGCACCTTAAACGTATTGTACACTAAAAGTCATTTTCAAATGTATATAATATATACATATATATATATAAACTATATATACACTCTCTCTCTCTCACACACACACACACACACACACACACACACACACACACACACACACACATATATATATATATATATATATATATATATATATATATGGAACATGGAAAGATATCCGACGGTACCTAAGTATGAAAGTTACGAAAAAGATAAATATTCATAGAATGTTTTATTAATTAATGAAAAATGGTTCTACCTACGCACAAACTTTTATCTATAGTGAAACAGGGAATCATGGTATCTGTCTGTCTGTCTGTCTGTCTGTCTGTATGTATGTATGTATGTATGTATGTATGTATAAAATCCAGATATTTTGTTTTTTCATTAGACAGATAGGAAAATAGATGGAAATTAATCGGACAGTATGAATTTAACATTTTTGAAAAAACAAATGATGTTTATAATTGCTGACAGAAATCTGTTTCGACCGCTTCAATAGATCGGTCATCATCAAGAGCAACATATGAGAGAAAGACGGGATGAATAACCGTTAGAAGAAAGGGTACAATCAAAACGCTATTATTCAATACTGGAATTTTTTAAAATGCGTGTACTGTGTTAAAAAATAAAATAAATTTTGTTTGTACCCTTTCTTCTAACGGTTGTTTCATCCCATCTTTCTCTCGTATGTATGTATGTATGTATGTATGTATCTCTCTCTCTCTCTCCTCTCTCTCTCTCTCTCTCTCTCTCTCTATATATATATATATATATATATATATATATATATATATATGTGTGGTGTGTGTGTGTGTGTGTGTGTGTGAACTTAATTGAACAAACAGACTGGGAACCGACGACACTGGATGAAATTTCAGTGGATTCAGTTCGGAGACTCCTCAGCCCAAAATGTCATGAAGAGTAAAACGATAGAGAAAACATATTTTGTCAGAAAAATGAAATATTGAATATCTATAGGCACTTCTTGTCACCAATATGTGACACGGCTTCTGAGAATAAGGAGAATCTCAAGATTTCAAAATATCCATTTCAGAAAGAAAAGGTATATTGCACCTCAAATAAGGAGAGAGAAATATAAATATAGCAACAAGAGGAAAGGTGGATATTGTCTTGAATTCTAAATGATAAAAAATAATGCTTTAGCAAATAAATCTTCATGATGATATTACTGGGGTGAATTACAACTTTTTCTTTGGAGAGGAGGGTGATGGGACAGAGAATGGAAATAATATTTACTGATTTGATATAGATAAACTGTATTTGCTACGGAATTACTGTCAGCTTTTACGCATTTCGAATTTAGCTAAATTCAAAATTCAAAGTGTGTCAGTTAATAGCGAAAAATAAAGATATTTAACAGGAAAATCAGTTAATAAAAACAACAAAAACAACAAAAAAACAAACAAAAAAACAAATAAATAAATAAAAGCAAAAATAGTTGTTTATGTGTTCAAATTATAAAGAATATAATTTTAACCACCATCAGTTGACTTTACCTTGAAACTCTACGACTGAAAAACTGAATAAGTTGGTTCTCGTTCATTCTAGCCAACATATTCACGATGACGACTGCGAGAGAATTAATTCAATGGATTATTCCAGAGATCACATGTTAAAGGTATACGAATAGTGCGTATTATATTACAACGAATTCTAGGTCCTTATGATCCATTAATGCATCGGTGGATACACTGATATGGAACATTCTGTAAGGAAAGACAAATATATAACCTCATGAACAAACAGTAACATAAAATATATTGGCGCTGATCAATTGGGTAAAAATAAGTAGCAGGTTTATGTCATCAGATTTGGTTTTCTTCAAAGCGTTACTTTTCGTAGCTGAAGAAGTTAGTGAAGCTATGACATTTGAATAGCACTTTCATTCTAAAAGATATAAAAAAAACAACGTCTCGCCGAGAACGAACGATTATTATCATATCACTCCTTGCGAATCACAAGTTACTTTTTGAATTCTAAACTACACTTCATAATCAATAGGCCACCTATTGATTATATAACAGCTTGAGTTTTCTCTTGCTAGTAATCTCCAGGTCATCGCTTATACAATACCTCCATATAGTTTTTTTTTCTCTCCCCATTTCTATTTTCTTGTTTGGTTGTTTTTCTGTTTCTTCAAATGTTGCAATTAACGTTGTTGGCTTCTGTAATTAGTATTTTTTCTCTGCCCACTAAATTTCCCGAGTCCTTGACTTATTGCATCAATGGAAACCTCAATGCTGGTGAGTTCTCTTCCCTCTTCTTTCCTTGACTTTTATAGACTCTATTTTCTCTTGCTTTTATGGCCTTCTGCATTGTCATCAATTTCCTTTATTTTTGGTTATCTAAATCCCCCCCTTGTCCATTTTAAGAAGGGTCCAGATTATGATACAGGGGGAGGGGGAACTATCCAGGTGTTTATTTCTTTAATGAGATTCTTCTGCTGCAGAACTTGATTTTGAGAAGTTTTCATGTTTTCGTGAGATACCCTATTCTTTATTTTTCGTTCATTTCTGTTCATGTTCTCCATTCATTATTATTAATTTTTTTTGATTTTTCACATCAGCGTTAGCTGTTGGTCTTTCACTGGAGCCTGAATGACAGCAAGTCTCCTCAGGTCTCCAGGACTCTTTTGAGTATTCTGGCAGATTGCAGCAGTGCAGTATTCCTCTGATGTTCAGATTTTCCAATCCCTTTGGGACCGTTCCAAGCGCACCAACTACAATTGGTATCACTTTCACTTTCATATTCCATAACTTTTTCAGTTCTCTGGCAAGGTCAGGTATGTGTCCATTTTTTCATTTTCCTTCAACTTCACCTGTGATCTGCTGGAACTGCAAAATCCACCAGTTGACAAGTTCTTTTTTTTTTTTTGTTAATCAGCACTAGGTTTGGTCTTCTTGCTGAGATAAGGTGATCCGTTTTTATTTCAAAGTCCCAGAGAATTTTATATGTTTCGTTCTCAAGAACAGATTCTGTTTAGGCATATACCATTTTTTTAAATGGTCAAAACATTTTTTCAAAAATGTATTGTTATATTATTATTATTATTATTATTATTATTATTATTATTATTATTAGTAGTAGTAGTAGTAGTAGTAGTTGTTGTTGTATTTAACTCTTTGAGAGTTTTTTACACACCAGTTTTAATTGGCGTTAACTGGAGTCTGAGAGCATATCTCCTAATGTTTCCAGGACCCCTGTGAGTATTATAGCCGATCTTAACAATGTTGTGGTCTAGATTGTCTCGATCCTTCCTCTGTTTTACAATTCTTCGAGTCTTTTTTCCAAGCCCTTTGGGACTGTTCTAAGTGTACCAACTACAATTAGTATAAATGTTACCTCCATATTCCACATCTTTCTTAGCTCTTGCCAAGATGCAAATATGTGTCAACTTTTTCGCTTTAAAATGCCCAACGTAAAATTAAAATGAATTGGAAAATTGAAATTATGAATTACCGAAGATAATTTTGCTAATTTTGATCTCATGTCGTCCCGGCCACTTGTTCTAATTTACGCTATCTTTTAGTGAGCTAGCATCAAGAGAATTTGCGACCCAATTTTCCGAGTCGTGTTTTTGTCACTTTTTGTCAACAAATTAATGTGGATATTTTAACCCCCACGTTATTTTAATCAGCAAATCAATATAGATATTTTAAAACCTCACTTTACATTTTTTTCGATGGAATTAGTACACTATTATATCGATTGTTATTGTGTAGTTTTAATTATTTATTGCAAAGACAACAGTTGGGTTTATAAGTAATGAAATTGCAAATCATCGTTTCTGGCTTAATAACTGTTTTTGATTTTTGTTTCGTTTCGTTGAAATTCAACTGGTTCTGTTAGTATTAAACTATTATTGATAGTAAAAGTAAAGTCGGTGGGGTGGTCTATTATCGGTATCAGCCAGGCAGCAAGGGATTATATCCCCTTTTCACAAGTGCTACACCAGGGAAATTATTTTTTGCATCTCAGGAGGAGTGCCACTCCAAACATCAGCTTCTCAATTTAACGCATAGATTCAAATAGTGCTACTTATAAGTTGAGTTGGCAAGGGCTGGTATTGAACCCGGAATCTTGTGATTCTGAGGCAGGTACTCTACCGACTGAGTTAAACCAAAATATGATAGCAAAATAATGTAGGTATAATGTTCCTTAACATATGATTTTTCGAAGGTATTTTATTGTTCTCTCTGTCTCCAAATAAAGCAGAAATATTTTTTGTAAAGATCCGAAAACAACAGAGACAGATGTTATTGTTCTTCGTTGTTGACAATGAAAGTATTGTTTTTGTTCTTTCTGTATTTAAAAAAATAATTTCGATAAACATTACACATTTATATGTGTGTGGTTTAGTTTCGTCTGTTCACCGTTGGAAATTGGCCATTTCATAAGATGAAAAGGCAAATAGTCTTTGTGACTGTGTATCTGTTTACTATTCATGTGAACACATTTTTCTTTTAATCATTTTAATGTAATGTTAGTTGTTTTTATACTTACCTTCTCATTTTTTTCTCTTTTTTAGTATTATCTGCATTATTCGGACTAATGTCCCCATCTTCATTGTTATTTGTACAACGTTTCGGCCGATATGCTATAGGTATTTCTTGTCGGACTCGGGAACCACGGGGGTATCCTGTTCTCATTCCGTAGGATTGTGCTAATCATTTTTCTATGTTACTCAGGATTGAACCCGGAATCCAGAGATAACTGTCATTTAGAACTGTCTTAACCTAACTACCTTATCCACTAGGCCATGTGTCCAATTGGACAAGTTGAGTGTGAATTTTGGGCACTTATAAACCTAATGTCTTGTTTTTGGCTAGAATATCTACCTATTCATTTTTACGCATGATTTTTTTTACCTAGACTCATATTGTTTTCTTTTTTTTTTCTCAATCTGATCTAGCCTTCTTAATTATGGGTTCCCATATTGTATTCATTTCTATGCTAGGTCTACTTAACAGCCCAGTATAGCCTATCATATGTGCTTATTATTTGAGTTGTTCTGTATGTTCGGCATCTCTGTGCCATTTTCTTGTTTTTTTTTGTCATTCTTGTCATTTACCCAGTATTCTTAAGTTTTATCATCACTAGTTCTTTATCGAACTTTCGCTACTATCACATACTGGCCTTATCTTATTTTTTATTTAAATCATTTTAGGTTTAACGTGACATTATCCTTTCAACCGTAGTTAACTGCTCGCCTTTTTCTTCACTCATTATCATCAATCTTACTTTAGGGGAAGGGACAGTTTTTGTTGGATAACAAGTGACAACAAGCATTCTTGATGCTCTAGCAATTTTAAATGTTTAACACATTTCAAAGCTTACATTCTGCTTTAGATAGTTTGAATTTAAATTAGGTACAAATACAGGGAACATACTGAAATATAATATGTGCACACACAAACACACGCGAGAACAACCACACACACACACACACACACAACTCGATCTGTTTAGCCTTACATTTGAACATATATTCCCGCCTAAATTTATTAATTATTAACTAATTAATCTTCAAAAATTAGTTATGACTTCAATTAAGCACATATCCACCCAAAAAATATTTATATATATAAAGTAAAAAAGTAAAGACGTCGGGGCCGTCTAATGTCAGTATTAGCCAGACAACGAGGGAGTCTATCCCCTTTTCACTAGAACTAGACTTGATGTAGTTGAAAAATATTACATTAAGTAAATTTAAAATATTCTCCTTTTATTCATCTATATTGGCCTCTCCATTAACGCTCCTGAAACAATGCACATCGAGCTCTTTCTACGGATCAATTGTATTACTACAAATGAACTCCACATGGAATCATCCTCAACACCAAGTATATATATATATATATATATATATATATATATATATATATATAAATGGACTCTCCCGTCGATTTTCGACGTATGAGGGTTCATACACACAATGAATCCCACACAGTGATTTGTTTTATAGTGGTGAAGGCTTGTGTTGGACCATTCACACTTTTTCGCACAGTCGATAGGAAAGAATTGGTGCATCAAGGGTTGCCACAAACCCAATCAACGACCGACCTCGGGAATTTTTGAATTCAGAGTTATCCTTCTCCTAGACTGGTTTACCTACCCAATATATATATATATTATAACAAGTAAAGTAACAGAAATAGAATCAATTTTCAATTAAATCACCTGTTTCAGATCGAAATTATGACCTGATGACATCAATATTTAGATGAGCGGCCAGGATACTGCAATGAATATGTGCACTGTATTAATCTTAAGAAACTTTTTAAATCTTGAAATAAAATTTAAAAAATCTTATCTAAAAATCATTATAAAATATAAACAATTCATTTGATTGCCAAAATAGAAGGCGATGATGCCAAATACAACCGAGTCAGATTACAAGGGTATGAGTCCGAAAATGAATGTAATAGCGCGATTGGGGTTTGAACTGGCTTACATCGATAAGCAGTCCAGCACTTCACCCACATACTCTCTTCCAAATAGATATCTCTAAAGATTATTTGCATTCTTGAATACTTGATTTGTGAAAATGTATATTATAAATTTGACATAACTACTTGAAACCATATCAGAATTAAATAGGAATAATTGAAATTGTACAACTGAGTATAAATGATTTGAATATTAGTTAGGACTACTTTGTTTTTTGTTTATTTACGGCATATCAACCTTGGTGGGTCATTTAATGCCAACACTTTTGAAAAAAAATCATTCTTAATGGATACTCAATTTTTTTTATAAACACATTTTTCTATTTAACCCATAGATGGGACCCTAAAAGGTACTGCCATTCCGGGTCAGAGTGGACCAAGGAGCAATGGTTATGAAGGGGTTTAGGACTACTTGATGTACTATAACTGTGTACAAATGTATGAAGAAACAACTACACAAAAATGTAAATATAATCGTACGATGTATGCGATTCACTAACGTTTATGTATATAATAATAAAAGATGGGTTTATATAGCATTAAAACTGTTATGACCTGTTTAAGGTCAATAAATAATAACTCAACACGGCGATAAAATGTAGAGAACAGATGTATTCAGCAATATATCAACGTACAAATGAAGAGTGTTTCCTTGTTACAGCGTACACGAAGAACATGTATCTGCTACTTCTCACTTGAGTAGCTTTGCCTGTTAATATATACCCTTTGGTTAAGTCTATATTCGTGTCATAGGTGAGTCACCTACAACAACAAAAAAACCTTGTAAAACTACTACAACGACCTTATTTTCTTAATATCAGCTTATTCCTCTTAATAATTATTATTTATTTTTTCTAATTATCTTTCATGTATAATGAATTAATAATTCAAAAAAAAATCTCCCATATTTATTTAATCAACCCACCGGCACGAACAGGATGTGACACAGGTTAATTATTTAAGATGATTTTAACAGGTGTGAATTCAAAAATGTTCATTCTCCTAGAAAAGTTGCCTAACCAAGGTTAAAGAACCAAAGCTGCCCTATTATTTACCCATAACTGGAACGAGAATAGTCGGTTTCATACCTTTCCGAAGGGTAATAGAGCTATGTGAAATGCAGACAACCAGGTCCAGTATTTGAACTCGGGTCACCGTGTCCATTTCCCACGACGATAACCATTACGTGCCTGGCGTAATATCTTATAAATAATATATTGTCCTATAAACCAATAAATAGTAGTTATGCGCTCTTTTTTTTTAATTGAAAATTCTTTTTTATACCAAATCGCCTTTGATTGTAAAAAAAACAAATTTCGTCTTATAAGAAGCAATTTTTAAATCAGTTTGATTATTTAATCAATAAAAATAACATTTTTGAGAAAGTGCCGCTCCTTCAAACTATATTAAGCAATGTGCCACTCTTTTTCCGTGGTGACAGGAGAAATGCTTGTAGGTTTTCTTCTCCATAGAACGTCATTTATAACTGAATCATTTTCCCATTAGCAGCTAGTGAAGTATAAAAAGAAAGTTTAAGTTTGGAAAATACTTGTTAATTAATTTGTGTAACTTTAATGTATAATGGCATAATTTCTTTCTGGCGGGGTAATGTTGCGTTATATCGGTTTCCATTACTAATTAATAAAAAACAACGTCTATACATCCACACCTTCAATTAGTGAACGGAATTTGATTATTAGAATTTTAGTATTAAAGTATTATAATAAACTTATACATAAAACTCAAAGTGATTTTTCATATATATGGTTTGGTTTTGCTGATTTGTCTAATGGCTTATAAATCTTCGTTGACTCATTAATTCCAAAGCTATCCTTGTAGCAGCACAGTAGTAACATTTAACCCATTTCTGAGGAAATTAAAGGTTCGTACCTTTGTCAATGGTATTAGCCCGAAAGTTAACGAAATAGACCGACTGGCTTTCTAAGTACCTTTCTTCGATTGTACATTGTACCACATAAGCCATTACACCAAGTTTCGCACAGAAAATATAGGTTTTTCATTTCAGCGTTAGCTGATGGTATTTCACTGGAAGCTGAGTGACAACAAGTCTCCTCAGGTCTCCAGGACTCTTCTGTGTATTCTAGACGATTGCAGCAATGCAGTAGTCTGGATGGTCTCAATTCTTCCTCTGATTACCAGATCCTCCAGTCTTTTTCCAAGTTTATTGGGACCGTTCCTAGTGCACCAACTATCATTGGTATCACTTTCACTCTCATATTCCACAGCTTTTTCAATTCTCAGACAAGGTCCAGGTATTTATCCATCTTTTCCTTTTCCTTCAGCTTCACTCTGCGTTTACACGTTCTCTTTTTTGTTAATCAACACTAGGTTTGGTCTCCTGGCTGGGATAGGATGATCCATCTTTATTCCAAAGTTCCAGAGTATATTATTATTACTATTATTATTATTAGTAGTAGTATTATTAATTGGAGTCGTCATTTTTTAAATGTCTTAATATGACTTTGTTTTCATATCTACATTAGTATATGAGTTCCTATCGATGGGACTTAGTAAAGTCCTATAATCACACCAGGTCAGAGTGGAACTAGAAGTAGCATCAATAACAGATTACGCCGAACTCTCCAGATCTCTAGAACTCGAGCCTCACCATCAGATGCAGTTTAGTGTATTACTCAGATAATCGTTATTTTTGTGGGGAAGTGTCTCTGCAGGGGATACAACTAGCGTATTCTAAACTACACTGAATGGCTGGCTTTCGGTGTGGTGGATTCATCATTAATTTATAAAAAATAACATTAATAACATTTTTAATGGGGCTGAAAAATAACCAGCTGCGACCCAAATTCTGATTTCTTACCAGGCGTTAAAGTGTAATTCTACTAGGAATTAATTAATTGATTAATGAATTAATTAACCTGTAAATGTAGTAATACTTTATCAAACAAACTACTGTATGATTCATTAATTGATTCTAATAACATGTTAACCCGTCTATGTTTATTTCCGCCTAGAAATTAGAAAATCGCGTTCATTGCACATGCATATTTACACTTGTACAGAGTAAAGGAGTTTTATGTGTGGGTCAATCAAATGCGAATAATCTTTAAGCAGATAGATTGATTTATTTATTATCTGTTATTTATGTCTCCTTGGACATCTCTCCTTTTGTATCTTTCAAATCAACCCTAACAAAAGAAAAAAAGAATCATTGACTGAATATATACATTATTAATACGATATCTATATGCAGATCAAATTTTGTTAAACACTTCATGAAGTAGTTCCCAAAAATTCCCTCTTAAATTATTCTTCTTGCCATTTTTTCTGAAATCATCTAAATTAATCTAACACTATTTTGATCTGATTCAGCAATTTATACCAAAAATATATTACTCAATTATCAAAAGAATCCAATTCGTTAATAGACATTTTTTCTTCTTTGAAATCTGCATTGACAATAACTTTCCAGTTCGAAACAAAATGTTTAAAAATTATCGACCCTAATTAATAATTCCATTTATCATTTCGAAATTTCAATTAGATCACCCCTCATTCTCCTTTCTATTAAAGTATTTAATATTAATTTCTCTAATCCTTCCCTGTAACTATACTTTATTCAAATATTTTTATTACTTTTTTCACTCTTCTTTGTATGCCATTCAAACTTGCTATTACACTCCAATTTCCATATCTAGACAATGGAGACCAGGTATGAGTGCAATATTCTATATGGGGTCTTATTAGAGTATTTTATATACTTAAAACAACATTTTCCTCCCATTAGATAAAGGTTCTAATCACCCCACCATAGATGGGATCCTAACAGATACTAGCACACCTGATAAGAGTGGAAGACTACAATAAGTTTGAGAAGCACAAGCTTGTTGTAATAAGCTAATCATAAGAAATATATTTTTCTTCTCCAAGAAACAATTTCCTAAACGTGAGGTTTGATAACTTTCTGCTTTTATCTATTAATATTTCTCTTTCTGTGTGATTTCATTATATTTGTTTACGCTTAATATAATCTCATATCTTTTGCTTGTCCTTATTCATTCATTCCTAACATTCGTCTAACACTTTATCTTTCCCTAGAGAACACGCCACGCCCTCTTCCCCCCTGTCTCTGACCCTCTTCACCCAAACGCCTGCTATACATGTCTATCAATATTTTATCTATTCCCGAGTTTTCTCAGCTATTCACAGTGAGATTCGAATTTGTTCGGTAAGAATGTGGCGATGTTGATGCTTCCGAACAACATCGTATATTTCCTGTGGGTCAATGTAAAACGACAGGAAATGACTGAGGATTGGTTGTTATCAACACATAAAGACTCAGGATACATCAATGTTAAATCGTGCTAGGCTTAATAATCTCTATGGAAAACGGCCGGATTTATGCTTCCTACGCCATAATTATGACAGCATTCGATTGTTCATATTTCCTCTTAGCTTCACTTCATACGTATACATATGTATATTTGTATGTACACACACACGCACAGAGAGAGAGAGAGAGAGAGAGAAGAGAGAGAGAAGAGAGAGAGAGGAGAGAGAGAGAGAGAGAGAGAGAGACACACACACACACATATATACATATATATTGTGTAGAAGAGAATAGGAATGCTAGTATCAAGGTATAAACGAATAAGCAAAATAGACACATACACGAATATATATATATATATATATATATATATATATATATATATATATGTGTGTGTGTGTGTGTGTGTGTGTGTGTGTGTGTGTTGGTGATGTGTGTGTGCGTGGCTGTGCGTTTTGTGTGTGTGCAGACATATATATTACTGTTTGGGTGCGTGTATACATTTACATGTGAATATAAAATTAATTGCTTTCAACATTGACAAATAATACTGGCATTAGAATCGGTTGAAATTAGAATTGTTTTAATATATATATATATATATATATATATATATATATATGTGTGTGTGTGTGTGTGTGTGTGTGTGTGTGTGTGTGTTTGTGTGTGTGTCTGTGTGTCTGTGTGTCTGCACATATATAAATATGTATATATATATATATATATATATATATATATAATATATATCGGAGCATGTGGGCATTTTTGTGTATGGGGTGTTCTCTGTCTGTGAGCTTGTGTATGTTTTTGTTTGTACGTGTGTATGTTATATGTATATACGACTTGTTATCAAAAGGTATCAACACTGAATCTCAGGAGATAATATCTGACTGGAGTCTTATGTCGAATCTATTACATTTTCTATCCCGTACAATTGTGACACTGACAATAACCTGAGCTGTAAAATATCCCATTCTTCCCTTCCTGTCCACTTCCCACTTGTTCAATAAGAAATCTAAGCATATATATACCAACCTTGTTGAAAAATCCTCGCGGTGAGAAAAAACTCAACAAATAGTTTGATTGTAAAAATATACTACGAAACATTACCCGGGGAGAAAAAAATTTCTGGAAAAAAGGAAAGACCAAGATAATCATACCAACCAAAAATAATCTATTGGTACAATATTTGGGCGAAATGAAAAAAACAATTTATATGTATATATTTATATAAGATATATATATTCATACAAAACCGCCAGGACAATAAAGTTAATAATTAAAAAGTGCTCAATACCTAAGTAGAGCAAATAATAAAGATAAACCTAATGAGTCAAATAAACCTACTAAAAAATTCGATTCGTACTCTTCAGGGCTAAGATCGTCGGATCTTAGCCCTCAAGAGCACTAACGAAAATTTTAGTAGGTTTATCTGACTCATTAGGTTTATCTTTATTATATATATATATATATATATATATATATATATATATATGTGTGTGTGTGTGTGTGTGTGTGTGTTGTGTGTGTATGTGTGTGTTTGTGTGTGTGTGTGTATCTCATATTATCCAGTTGACACATTCTTTACAATAAAACATTCAGCCGAAAAAACGCACCCTTTCCAGATTTGGTCGACACAACAAATGATTTCTTTTTACAACCAAATCTAATAATACCAACTGGCCGTAGATTGAAAAGATTATTTCCATATTACGGCCGCGTGTTTCGAAATTTGCGATATATTATTTGATTTTTCATCAATAGATGATCGAATCTCGAAACCATGACAACCAGATATATTGATGTCAAGATGACTATCAGTTTATTGTTGAAAGTGATATCGAATGAGAAATGAAGAAAATAAATGAAACGTATTCCAATGCTTCCTCTACCATTGACAGCACCGGCACTAACCCCTGCTCACGTATTCTATATGTTAAAGATTGTATTTACAAAACACGTTTTCAGCGGGTAAGATATTATACAAGGTCGCAAATATGGGGCATACAGTGAGGATCAAACTCGCTATTCAGTAGTAATGGATCTAAGAGATTAGCTTACTAACCATTATGCCACGATGGGACGCCTTCCTTATTTTTCTGTTCGCCACGCATAGTATGTGGCAAAGGTCCTGAGTATGGGGCACACAGCGAGGATCTAACTCGTTATGTAGTTGTAATGGATCTGCGTGAGTGGCTTACTAATCGTAACAACACGATGGAACGCTTTCCCTATTTACTCGACCCATTTATCACGTGTAGGATGTGGCACAAAGTCACAAGTATGGGTCATCGATCGAGGATCGAACTCGCTATGAAGTAGTAATGGGTCTGTGAGACTAACTCCTTAACCATTACAAAAAGCCGGGACTCCTTTTGTTTATGTTAATATATTCTGTAGATTAAATAACAATCAGAAGAAGCACAACTAGAGTAATTCTCGTGTGGAATTTTGATGATTCACCGTCTTTCATATAATCTCAGAATATATTGGTGATATTGGAATATTTTGGTGATATAAGGCGGGCTGGAACCCATCACTTGAACTTATTGACTCGGCGTGGTCACGTGGATTAAACTCAGCCAATCAACAGCTTGAATACGGGTTAGTTAACTATTTAATCACCGATATTGACACCCGTTCATTTCTACGTTATTTGACATTGACGAACGGACTTGCAACCAATGACTTTGCTCAACGCAAGGATTCTACCCAACATTAAGGAATAACCAAAGGATCATACCCAATACTAAGGGACACCAAGGAACAACCAAAGGTTTCATCAGTAAAGTTCCGCTCTGCTTAACACACTGTAAAATGCTTTCAAAAGTCACAAAATTCTTTAAAAAATGGCTACAAAAATTGTAACAAACATTCATAGGGTATAAAATGTTTTTACTTGCAAAAGTCGCTTACAAAGTGTAATTATGTAGTGTAGTCATCTTTTTTGCGTACTCGGACTCTTCTCAAATGTCTGCTTCTATCGGGATCCTGTTTTTCGTATCTGACCTCCGCTGGGTTAGGGTGTCTTTCTCTGGGTTTCATCTTGCTCAGCTATTTTCAGAAAAAAACATAAAAGACATATTTTTATTTTGTGAAAAACTTATATTCACCCCAATCATTGTCAAATAAGACGCTCGTGAGGAATAGAAGAGACAAAGCGGAACGTCTAGTCAAGTCCGGCTGTTTGGGTCAACTGAACTCACTGCAATTTAAAAAAGGGTTTCACCTATAAAATATTTTTTTATAATTAATCAAGATTACATATACTTATTTAATTGTTCCGACGCTCCGTCTCTGCGGAGTGTTTTCCCCTGCACATTTCAACGGTGATTGTATTTATTTAGTAGTTATTTGTAGGGAATTCTAATATCTTTTAACACTTTCAGGGCCAAAAGAAAAGTTAGTTAAAAAAGTGACGGATTTAAAATATGGCCAGATATGCCTCCAATATCTGAATACATAAAGTAATTTAATAGATTTGTTTGATTCCATCAGGTTTGGTTTGGTTTGATTTGCTCTGTTTTACGGCATATCAACCTCTGTGGGTTATTTAATGCTAACAAAGTTTTGATATAAATTCATTTTTAATGGATACTCATTTTTTAAAATAAAAACATGTCCCTATTTAACCCATAGTGTGGACCCTAACAGGTACTACCACTTTGAGTCAGAGTGGACCAGAGAGCAATGGTGATGAAGGGATGCTCCACATTCCCCAGACCTCCTGAACTGAAACCTCATCATCAAATAGAGTCATTCCCGGGATATGAAGTTCCCCAGCCACCACCCTCTAGCACCCATATGATCAAGAGGGTTGGGGTTGCCATAAGGAGGTCAATAGGGTTGGGACAATCATATAGGTGCTAGGACGACGTGACCAGCTGATTGATCAGAGGGGCCTCTCGTCTAGCCTAAGTATGGGTCAAAGTGGAGTGTTGCATGTCATGGACTGCTCAGCCGCGTGGTTTCCATCCTTAAGCATCACGGATCACCAACAAAGGCCAACAAGTGGTCTCAATGAAGGAGTTTTACCCCTCTGCAGAGGTGCAGTCGATGTATTCTAACACCCAGCCGACAGAGTGGGATTCCATCAGGTAACTATCAAATAGAAGGTCAATTATTATCCCTACTTGCTAATTGTTCAAACAGACAACAGTATTGCAAAAGCAAAAATTCAAAGAGTAGATTAATCGAATCTGAAACTAGCCAAGCATACCGCACATATTGTCTGAAACAGATGGTCCCCTCTAAACCTTACTGACAAAAGACCCGTACTACAACTGTTAATTTCTAGCCATCGTAAAATTTAGAAATATTTTCAGTCGGAAAATAGTTGATTGTTCTATTTATAAAAGTATCATGAAATTTCCAACTTATTGAGTGGCTTTACTTCGAATGGTCTATATCAAGCAAATACTCCTTTTTTGGGGGAAAATCATTCAAACATTAACATGAAATAATAAAAGAAATCTCAGTGTAAACACGAAGTATCACTCAAAACGAAAAGTACAAAACAAAGTGACAGATTGATATTTGTATTTTTTCTTTTTTAGATATGTTTTGGTCAGTCTATTTCTTTTTCATATCTCCTCATTTCTTTTTAACCAAACAATGACAACTCATGCAAAAATATAAAGAAAAATAAGGATAATAATGTAAAATCTATCAGAAAATACAAACCTCGTCATAAAATTTAGAAAAGGAAATGCAATTTTACTTAGATTTTTTAAATGTATTTTCGATGCATTAGTCCACTTTCTATATTATATATATATATATATATATATATATATATATATATATATATATATATATATATATATATATATATATATATATATATATATATATATATATATATTATATATATACTAATATATGCACCCTAAAAGTATTTAAGTTTAAATATATATTAAATTAGAAAAGCTAATGAAACTAAATAAGAATACCGATAAAAAGTTTTGAAACAGAGAGTATAATCGAAAATTAGAACAACTGAAACTTACTCTTCCATCACTCTCGTCTTTCATTGTTATTTTTTCTAATTTAAGTATTTAGTTAAAAGAGGAAGTAAAGAATAAAATGACAGTTCTTTTTTCTTGTTAATTTAAGATTCATTGATGAGATTTTTTATTATATTCATTAAAATAAACCCAAAGAATTAGAAATCAATAATACTAAGCACATATTTAATAAAATCACATTTTTAATATCAATATGCAAATTAGCCTTCCCGTTCACACTGTAAACCACAATTTTGTTGTATATATAAATATAATTGCATGTTGTCAGTATGTAGACATGGTTAACGGTATTAATAATGTAAAACAATTTTATTAATAATTGAGGTTTAAATAAAAATACAATCATGGAAAATGTGATGTCAATAACTAAGGGAATAGTGATATGAGTAGTAATATAGTTTCGGTTACAGACAGAAAAGCACACAATCTCCATTATAATAAGATATATATATATATATATATATATATATATATATATATATCTTCATAAAGATTTGTGTTAAATAACTAAAAGACAATTTCGAAAACCCGTGGTTCTTATATCTTTTGTTGATCTTGTAAAATACGGCTTCTTTCTCGAGAACAAATTGAAATTGCATAATTACTTTTGTTGACTTTTCTTGCAACGTTTCCTTCTCTTCAGCATTGACGCGTGAAAATATATTAATTCAGATTATCTTAGAGACTGTTACAAGATCCCCCAGTCAGATAGTATTTACTATGTATTTACCTAACCCTACCACACAATCAGGAATCCTTGTTTTAAGCAGGGTTTAACGGGTTTGAATTTATAATTTTCTTTCTCCTAGCGCAGTTGACATACTAAAGTTAAGAGCCCGTTGTGCCCAATTATTTTCCCCGTAGCTGGTGTATAGAATTCAAAATAAACTATATGCCGTGGAAATATACAGTACTGGATTCAAGCTCTCTGATTTTGAATTGACAAGCTTTGAACTCGGGTTCATCCGAAGTGAGTCTATGATTGGTTGCGGACGTCGTCTGATCGAATGAGCCTTGTGAAAGTTAGAGTTATTCCGTTAAAGAGTCCGCTACCATTTGAGCAAGACGTCTTTCGTCTGTTATTAAGTGGTTCTCCTCGTGCGATGGATTTGTTATCGTGGACTTTAATAAAACTATTTGTACACGAATTAAGTCTCTGTGTTCTTGATTAATAAGTTTTACGCAGAGAAAGATGAATCCGATAAAGAAGAACACCTAGACAACCCGCATGGCCCAATACGTAGAGCAGACATTTGAAAACGTTAGAAAGTAATAAGAGGATTATTAACAATAGCTTCCTAAGGGAATTTGCACTATGTGAAATGTAAACAGCCTCATCCCAGATTTGATTTTGGGTTACCATGCTCATTTTTATAATGATAACCATTATACTACGGACGCCTCAAAAATGTTAATGTAAAATTGCTCTACGACAGGCGTAAACAGTGAGAAACTTCTTCATCCACGGATGTAGTTGATGTTGATTGAGTGATCCATGTTAATGATATATCAACTCTCTATAGTTATTTCATGTCTACAGGTTAGGGAATCGCGTACAGTGTACGTTTTATATTAACATTTTTGTATAGTTGTTTATTATGGGGTTTTTGCACACAATTTTATAATATTATACATATATTCATATACCTATACAATAATTTGAAACCACTTGTATGTTCTCATGTACTTATTTCTATTTTAGAATAATCACTTCTTTCACAAGTAAATGGTTATACACACACACGCCCCCCCCCAAAAAAAAACATTTTTTTAAAACGTGGGTTAAAAAGTTATCAAGGCTTTTTAGAGCAGGGTTGGTTTAAAAGATATTAGTTTTAAATGATAACCCTGATGCAATGCTTCATAATCTGAGATATCTCCACAATCACCAGACGGATAGTTGATCACATGGTACAAAGAGTACACGCGTACCAGAAACAGAAAATTGTTTTAATTATTTTATTTCATTTTATTTTATCTTCATGTCTGGAAAATAGTAAATTTAAATACTGTAGCGTTGTGGCTTAACTCAGCATCGGGTTGAAATGTAGATTTACTTTCTTAGCTCAGCGCTTGTGGTTGTATACAGAATCAGATGAATTCATCATAATCGTCTAAAAATACTCATTGCGGGAAAAAATAGGTTTCGGATGACAAGTTGTAGAAAATATAGTATATTCCCCGCAATAGTTGGGCTCAGAGTTAACACAGACTTGGGATACAGAGGGGCGACGAATTGCCCAAGCAGGGAACATGGCTCGTCTGGAAACTTTGACTGGTAGTTCGACACCGACTTTGACCGGCCAAAGAGGTGTTGCTTTTATGTGCATTCAGTCACTTTGTCTTATCAAAATCGTCAAAGGTTAATTAATCATATTGTTTAAATTGATCTAAGGCCAGTCAAGTTCACTCTACTTCTTTGTACTGATGCCTCTAATAAGAATAGCTAAAATATGCCTATTCTCTACTTCAGGGATTTTAAAACACGTGGCTCAAAAAGTATATATATATATATATATATATATATATATATATATATATATATATATATATATGATATGGAATAGAAGAATTTTGCTGACTAATATTTTCGTAGAACATAGTAATTTCTTTCTTGCTCTTGACCATGTTTCTCCTCAGAGAAGCGTAGAATGTTCTTTAATATTTCAGTAGATTTCACTTCAATATCGAAAGCTGAAAAGTAGAAATAATCCAATTTATATAAATTTAGATAAAACATTAATCAGAACGTTTGGAAATCTACATCAACTTGTTAAAAATACCTAACAAACAACTGTTGAGGTGGAGCGGTGACTGAGAATATAGAAAAATTAGCTTATACAAGAGAACATGAGGAGTTTTATAACAAGAGGACGGGTAGATCTGACAACTCATATTGGTGTAAAGTGTGTACTTGAAATGACAACATACACAAATAGAAAATCATAGAAAATTTTTTCGAGTAGATTATTAAATAGACAGATATTATATCTTCTACAATTTTAAATCTGATAAAATTAGATTTTGCTTTTGCTTTCTTTGGTTACTTTGTTGGATTTTAAACCTTGTTAGGTCATTTCATGCCGAAAATGTTTTGTTTTATTCATTTTTGATGGTATTCACAATTTGTTTTTCAAACTCAATTTTTTCAACAGATTTTTTAAACTCATTTTTCTATTCAACAGGTACTACCACTCCGGGTAAGAGTAATGGCAATGAAGGGATACTCCACACTCCCCAGAGCTACAGAACTGAAACTCTACCAGTCGATACAGTTTAGATGCAGTTTAACGTCATACCAAGAAAAATAAGATTCTCAGCCAGCACCTTCTAGCAGATATATGATAAAAAGTGTTTGGGGTTGCAACCAGAGCAATAAGTTTGGGATAATCTCATTGCTGCTAGGGTTTGATTTAGCCAGCTGATTGATCAAAGGCGGGTCTCTCCGACCACCTGTCTAGCCTTAGTAAGGTCTAAAGTGGTGTATTTCATGCCAACGACTGCTCAGCCACCAGGATGCCGTCCTTAAGTATTGCCACCTACGGCGAACAGTTGGTCCCAAATGTGCTGTCGGCATATTCTACAGATCCATCTGACAGGGCGGTTGTTTTCTTTATTTTCTATTTATATTCGAATTTATTTTAATTCACCCGTGAAATACAATAAAATTGAAAAAATAGAATTATAAAAAGTGCAAACGGAAAAATGAGAAATTAACAAAATCAAAAGTGCATTTAAGGAAATGTGTCCCTCAAAAATTGGTATGATTCACATTATCGGATGCGTATTTATTCGGATGCACATATAAATAGCAGCTTATCAGCAGATTAGCATCATAACTAATTAAAGAAAAACACCCTTCTCATCTCACTTTTGGCTTACTGAGACTTTTATTCAAGATAGAATTGTCTTTTGTGCCCTTGAGTATGAGACCCCTAGTATAGAGCGTCATTTTGGATTATACTTTAAATTGATTTTAGCTGGTAAGTCATGGTATACTTCGCTTTATATTCGTAGCAAAAAGATTTGTCGTATGTGAGTACCACAATTCGTCACTAACATTATTAGTTGTGATGAACTTTTGTTTTTGTTTTTATTTATTTTAATAATATTTATAGCAGAATGTATTACAATTTATCCATGAAATACAATACAAAGTGAAAAATGAATTTTCAGAACGAAAAACGGAAAAAGGGAATTTACTTAAAGTAACAACGGAATTAAGGAAAATTTCAAACAGAAATTTTCCCTTTTCATTTTCTCCTAATTCATATTTCCACTTATAATCTTATTTGTTTTGATAAAAACTCGATAACAGTCTGACAGTTTATTTGCAAGTTAGCATTATAGCAGGGGTCGGGTGATTGCATACCACCCTTATCTGTGTGTCTTCACCAGGAGGTAAGGGTCCTTTTGAGTCATGGAGTTTGAGACCCTTGCTCTACATTGAAACTGAAATCTGTGAAAAACTATTGAATCTGCGAAAACTGTTATATGTGACTTCAGATGTGTTTGTCCTGTAATGGTTTTCGTCGTAGGAAATGGAGAGGGCGAACCAAAATCAAATTTTGGATATAGCTCTTAGCATTTCAAATAGCGCTAATACCTTGTAAAAGTTATGCATCCAATTATTCTCCCTCCAGCCATGGGTAAATAGTAGAGCAGACTTGGCTCTTAACCTTGGTATGGAAACCGGTCTTGGAGAAGGAAATTTCTGAATTCAAAAAGTTAAACTTTGCTTGAAATTTGATCTTGTGTTTTATTCCTTTCTGTGCGGGGGGTGGGGTATATATATATATATATATATATATATATATATATATATATATATATATATATATATATATCTTCGACTCTTCTGTTGTTTCCTACAAAAATTTCCCAAAGATTACTAATTCTAAAATCCACAAAATATTGCAATTTCTTTTTTAAAAACCCTTTATTTAGAAACTGATGTCATTTTATCGCAAAGGAATATTGCCTGTAGATCGGGATAAATAATGTTGAATTCTTTTCCTTTTCCATTTCTTTTTTTTGTTTTTTGTTTTTTGCTTTATCTTTTGGAAAATAATAGAAATTTTCTTGATTTACACAAAGTGCGGGATATTTCTTATCAACCACACAGAGATAAATACTTGCATCAAAATTGTAAACAGTATACAGCATGACGTCGTCAGACAAATACTTTAACAAAGCATGAAAACCTATTTGAAAACATTAATATATCAAAATAAAAGCCATCATTTCAAGAAAAAGAGATAAACAAAAACAGAATGAAAAATACAAAAACACTTTAAAAGATGTCTTCTTTTTATATGTCCAACTGTCAAGCAACAAAATATCTAATCCCAGGATTCTGCTACAAACACGTCAACACAGAATAAAAGTCAATGAAAACGGTTTTTAAGACAGAAACGTCGAGCTGAATAGCAAGAAATAATGTATTTTTATATTTACCTGAACCGTGATGTGGAGATATCAAAGGAAGTCTTTAGACAACGTACAAACATACCTTTTGAAATCGCGTGTAAACACTTGAAATGATTGACATTCAAATATAAAAAGGAGGTATAAGCTCTAGTATTACTAAAACAATACTAACTTCAAAGAAAAAGATATCGGATCAAATAATGTGAAACTCATGTTCTATTAATAAAGGATTATTGTGTTTCCTGCAGGCTTTATGCTGGATGTAATTCCAACCCTTAGTGTGTTTTGAATTTCATATAAATGTCGTTTAAAAGCAGTACAAAAATATGAATTTTAAGAACTCCAAAGCACCCATTACCCCAGCTCTTTAAACAAATGATATACGAAATGTAATTCTTACTTTTCTCTTATTAATAAAGATCCATTGTGTTTCCAGTAGTATTGATGCCGATTATATCTGAACCCAATAAAAATGGCTCATAGAGACACCTGTGTCGTAACGCTTACCGTCGTAGAAAATGGACTCACATACCAGAATTCTTATCCTGAAAGACTCAGTAGTTGGCTGTTTTATCGTACGGCATATCAACCCTCTTTCCGGGCATTTAATATCGAATCAGGTCGTTTTGATAAACAAAGGACTCAGATTTCTAACAGTACCTTCAGTTGTTTAAGTGGTTACCCATTGAACAGGTTCATCATTATCTTGACTTCGGTGAAAAAGCTGAAACGGGTGCTTTCAGTGTGACTTGACGGTAATAAATTCTAGACCAGGCTTGTTGAATTTTACATGGCGCTAATATCCTTGGGAAAGTTGAGAATCGAATTCTTCCCCCTCCATCTATAAGTAAATAGTATGACAGACTAGGCTCTTTAATCTTGCTATGGCAAACTATCTAGAAGAAGAGAGATTCTGAATTCAAACCAGTGATAGACTTATAGAGGGATTGGCTTCACCAGTCTATTCCTGCTTAATATACGTTACACATGTAGCAACCTCCCAGGATTAAACATGTCTACAAGACAAGCGAGTGAGAGTGATTGAATAAATATCATTTTAAAAACCTTCATGAAAAATATTAATCCCTTTGGACTCCGACATTCTAAGAGCTACAGTTGCACCCAAAATCAGAGCTATAGGGACCGAAAGAACATTTATTGATCACAAATGAGTATAACGAACCGTGTCTTATATTGGTGAACATAGATTATATATTTTTGAATAGAGATTTTCATTTACATTTAGTCACCTGTGGTATACTGATTATCGCCGGGGGAAATTAAATCAGGGACCCGAGTTCAAATTTCGCCGGAGACTATTCCCATCTTGCTTCACGCTAACCATCTTGTGCAAGATATGAATGCATCTCACATCCCCAGTGGCAAATTTTAGGTAAGACTGAACTTTTAGCTTTAGTAGATCAACTGTCTTAAGAGACGTAAAACTGTAAAATCAACCCTGTATCAACATTCTATGATCTAGCGTGTCATGGTAAGACCAATCACATTCCCTCTCTCAGACATTGAGGAAGGCTTGAATCTTACAGTGGGCTAGGAAAAAGGATGATACGGGATGGGCTGTTCTTAAATGGAAACAGAAATACACGAGGTTTGTGATGAAAGAGAAGCTCATTTAATTGTTCTTCCTGTCAACAGAACAACAAATACAGAAAAATAAAACAAATTTGAGGAAATGTAGACATAATGAAATACACAGTATTAATGAATAGTTCTGAAGAAAGTTTTCTTGTTCCCTATAGGTTAGTTATCGTTAGGCCTGAAATCAATTCTAACTAATTAAAATAAAAGGGAAAACAATATTCATTAAATTACAAGTAGAATAGTCCACTGGGAAATTAATACTTTTCTTTAGTCTTCGTGTTTTTCTACATTCGATTCTAATGAATATTTGAATTATCCTAACAAAACGGAATCGATAATTTAGGCTTCAACAATACCAGTGGCTCTCGTCGTCTAATTGGTAAGACAGCTGGTATGGAAAACCGGGTATCCGTAAGGAAAAAGGAAGTATGCTAAGATTCACCGAGATCCCATTGTAACGTAGTCACAGATGACTGCTATATCAGTGATGGCTAATCGGCAGATGCGGGAGAGAAACATAAAATCAAAACTCGCCTCAAGTCTTACGATACCTGTTGTTTTATTCTCTCCGTGTAGATAAAGAAATACATATTAAGAGAAGAAAACGGTATTGAGAGACAAACATAATTGTCTTCCCTTGGATTTTGGGCGATGCTTTTCACATAACGAATTTGTCACTCACATGATAATTCAAGGCCTTTAATATTTTTCTTTTGTCCCCGGCATTCGAAAAGATTAAATGTATCTGTTTTCTGTCTTCGCTCGTTGAGAGAAAAGGGCATATTTCTCAGTTCTGTTCAGAGAACATAATAAAGGCAACTCCTCATTATTTCTTACAACTTGCAATGAAAACCATGGAAAATACATAGTATGTTCTAACCGTTTCTGGTTCCTTTTAATTACACTTTCTTCGTTTAAAGAGAAATATCTAAAATTAGCCTGTTTGGAGACATATGTATTATATTTATTTTGTTGTTACATGTTATGTATATTAAACATTTATATGTTCATTGTTTATGCGAGTTAGTTATTTGTCTTTTCCTTATCAAATTTTCAGTGTAAGAGTATTCAAGGATATACTAATGCATTATAAGAAGAATGTTGGTTGTAAACTAATACCATACTATGAAACTGATTTTATGATTCAAAATAATCAAGGTTACTTATGATATCATAGTCACGGACGACTGCTAAATTTGTGATGAGTGTTTCTTTTGAGAAGAGCAACACAAAAACTCAACTTGCCTCAAGTGATAGTATCCCTGTTTTTTCTTAATGTTTCCGATCAGTTTTTGATGAAGCAGTATGTGGATATAGATAAGGAACTCAACGTGCGGTGTTGCTTCATTTTTCTAGTAGGTACCGGCTCTTGGTGTATATTTGAATGTTTCACTCGCTCTCCGTACACACTAAGGATTACTCCCTCTTATGACAGCCACCAATAATTAGTACGAATCTAGAAACCCACTCTTTTTAAGGGGATTTATAGAACATCTAACCCCTCACTTCCGCCTCGTGTTGGTGGCATCATCCGGTCAACCCTCGCCACATTAGATGGCTGGTTGAGTATGGTTACTTCGACAAATCCTGGTTAACATCTATTTTCTGTCCTGGGTGCGAATCATATATAACTTGTTACACATAGTATAGCGGACGAGATGTTGAATGTTGTCAACTCATCTTTTTTTCGTTTGCTGGCTTTTTAAAATAATTTATCTATTTTCACCTCGGTACCCTTTGTTTATAATTCTATCTTTTGAGGTTAACATCTTTTTGGTTGCAATATCTTACAATTGCTTGTAATTGCTTTTTTATTCTTCTCTATCAACCCTAGTTTTATGTTAATCTTTTTTTAATTGAAATAGATCACTATTAGGAATGAGCCTATTCTAGTACTGACCACCCGAAGCGGAGACTTACGAGGTTTGAATTCCGAGTTTTCCTTCTCCTAGACTGGTTGCTTAATTAAGGTTAAAGAGCCCAGTTTGCCCTACTATTTGCCCATAGCTGGAGAGAGAATAGTTGGATTCATACCTTTCCCAAGGGTATTAGCGCTATGTGAACTGTGGCTTTGCCCAGGATTTGAACCAGAGTCGACGATTCCATTTCCTACGACTCTAACCAGTACATTACACGCTTGCCTGTTATTTTAATAGTTATATGAAACCAAGTAATTCCTCTCTAAAAAATAATACAAATACAGTTGAATGGCTGGAATCAGTTATTTGTATTGGATAGTAATTCTCTATTTTCAAATCTAATGGTAATAATCCTTAGTAAACAATTATAGGTTCAAGTATCTAGTTTTAACAAAAATAACTTACAGTTATATAATACCAAGTATTTCTATAAATTAATAATAAGTTTTAGATAACTATCTGTTAACTCTTTGCCTACAAAATTTTTTCCCACCGCTATACCAAATTCTTACCTGTATGATTGAGATATTTCAGAACTCTGAGTCCTTCTAATTATAATGAAGGGATCATCAGTTTTTGTACTTTGATTGGGTGTGGTATAAGTAGAAACATGCAATGGTTGGTGAGCCGCTGTGGACAGTTTAAAGTAGTCAAAGAGTTAAGATCGGCTATAATACTCAGAAGAGCCCTGGATATCTGAGGAGACTTTCAGTCACTCATATTCCAGTAAAGGATCCCTAGCTAATGCTGGTGGAAATGCTCTCAAGGAGTAAAATGATAATATGTGTGGATATGTGATGCAGCTTACCCACAATCAAAAAAACAGGATAAGGGAACAATGAGTTAATGACAAAAAGAATATTGTTTCTAAATTTTTATATTATATAGTGATTTACGAGTTTAATTCGTTTCACTCATAATTTCATCGTATAGAAATCAATTCCCCACATTGAAATGAACTGAAAAGCGAGAAATCCGTTTCAGCCACCTCCCTATGTTTTTGGTTACATTTTCATTAAATAATAAGAACAGTAGTGTATTGCATAAAAACAAAATAAAATAGAAGGTAATGAATTAGCACTATAATGTTTTAGAGGTTTTATAAATAATATTTTTTCTTTGGCTTAATAAATTTACTCACATAAACATACTTGAAGGTCGCTCGTATCTCAAATTTTAGCTTTTAACACAAAGGAAAAATTCAACTGAGTGACAGCTCGTAACTCAGAAAACCCATAAGTCAGGATACACGTAAGTCAAGGTAATACTATATCTATGAATAATGTATTATTTTGATGTATAAGTATTAAATGTAAGGCCGATGTTGGAAATCTCATATTTTTTCCATATGCTGTAAATATTTGGTGACTAACATAAGAAATAGGAGATATTCTTTATTGACATCTTTCATAGATAACTCGTCTTGTTTTCCTCGGAGGGATTTCCGGTTCGTTCATTACGCCATTTTTTAAAACATGGAGTTAGTACACAAATGTGAAAGGCAGATTTATTGCTAGAGCTATCAAGTGTCTTCAGGTAATCATATTTAATGATATAGGATGGAAAATTATCCATGGGATGAGATGTGTGGTCGCTAAAAAAAGAAAAGTGAAATTGTCAGATGTGACATCAAATTCAGATAGAGAATATTCTAAAAATGATTTTCAAATAATTCTGCAATAAACTTCAGGGTCCATTATATTCACGTGTTGAAATGAGAAAAAGTTTTAGCGAACAGAATAATCCGTTTGGATTAATATTAACAGATATTTAAAAAAAAAACAACATTAAATCCACGCTCATGAATTTACCCAGCTACTCCACTCGAGCAGGATACAACATAATATCAATTTTTAGGGGGAGTTTAACGGGTTTGAATTCAAAGTTTTCCTTATCCTAATCCAGTCTGTCCTACTTATATACTCATAGCTAGATGGAGAATAGTGGGATACATGCCTTTCCAAACTCAATGGGGAATGCAAACAACATATATCAGGATTATATATCGCGGAAGCGCGTGGTGTAATGGTTAAAGTCATGGGAAATGGACACGTCGCCCCGAGTTCAAATCCTGGACGCGGTAACTGCATTTTCACTTGGCGCTAATACCCTTGGGAAATGTATGAATCCAATTCTCCCTCCAGCTATGGGTAAATAATAATAATCTTGGTTAGGCAACCGGTCTAGGAGAAGGAAAACTGAATTCAAACCTGTTGAACTCCGCTTAAGAAATTGACCTTGTGTCCCATCCTGCTCGTGCGGAGGGGTTGGTAAATATATATATCAGGATTTGAGATCAACTCACCGTGTCAATTCTCTACGACGATAACCATTACACCACATACGATTCTTCATGTTTGAATTATAAAAGAATACAGCTGAGCAACCTATAATATAAAGTGATGTCTACACGTCTAGACTTTGTTGGGAAAACTCAGTGTCGATTCTAGATACTCTTTGATCAGATGTTTTTGATGTTTTTTTTATAAAACGCTGGAATGTTCATGAGTAGAAACTCCCATGCAATCCTGTGGAAATAACTCACTTAGAGGATACTCACTCAGTCTCTTATTTTCTATTATTAAAAAAATTCTTCCAAGCCATGTATTGAGCATTTTGTGTATAAAAGGTGTGTGCTAGATCCTCGCCTATACTTATAGACTCGGCCGGAATCATGTGATCTAACTATTGGCCAATCACTGACTGAGGCTGATACAATACTTAACCCAGACCCTACTGGTCATAATTACGCCGACATTCATAGACGACGGACATGGGATTAAATCACTGGAACTTTACCAATACGCAGGATAGGACTTCTACGCTCACCAAAGGATTCCATAACACAGGACTTTCTTTAAGCCCTTTTTAACTGGCCAAGGATGGCATTTAAAAACTTTACACCATGAAAAGGAAAATAATAAGGAATAATCAGGGAGTTTGCATTCATAAAACAAATATCAGCTGAGCTAATCAAATTCGTCTACAGTTATAAGAGAGTTCTGCAGATCTCAACAAGTTATTAGACATCCCTAATTGAAAGGAAAGATGACTCAACAAACAATGGTCAAGTGATATAAATAAAAGATCGTAAAACTTATTCAAGAAGCCAAACACAGTGTAGTGTAGCGAAAGATGTTGATTTAGCCAGTCAGCTATGTCTAAAATTTAGTACAAATATAAAAGAACTGGAATAGTTAAAAAGAAAACGATACACATGTTAACCAGGAAATACATCAAAGCATAAGAATATAAAACCCAAAACAATATGACTTGAAAACAGAAAATGTATAACAAAACAGATAAAAAACAAATGGGTCAAACAGGATTCAGTGTTTGTGACAGAACTGTAATAAATATGCTGAATAGAAATAGATTTACATACAGAAGAAACCAAAGGAAAAGCACTAAAACACAAACAGAAAAAAAAGTATTATCTGCATTATTCGGACTATTGTCCCCATCTTCATTGGTATTTGTACAACGTTTCAGTCGGTATGCCCTCCGGCCTTCTTCAGGTTTTTCTTGTCGGACTCGGGAACCTTCTCGGACTCGGGAACTTTCTTTTCGAACTCGGGAACTTTCTTGCCGTAATCGGGAGCCATCACGGAACTTTGAACCTAACCATTTATTTAGTCCACGGGGGTATCCTGATCTCATTCCGCTAACCAGGGTTAGGGTTAGGGTTAACGTGTTAATTATTTTCTAACTTCCTCTACTCAGGATTGAACTGTCACTTAGAACTGTCTTAACCGAACTACCTTATCCACTAGGCCATGTGTCCAATTGGACAATTGAGTGTGAATTTTGGGCACTTATAAACCTAATGTCTTGATTTGGCTAGAATATCTACCTATTTGCTTATGTATGATTTTTTACCTAGACTCATATTGTTTCTTTTTTGTTTTGTTTTTTTAAGAAGAAGGCTGGAGGGCATATCGGCCGAAACGTTGTACAAATAACAATGAAGATGAGGACAATAGTCTTAATAACGCAGATAATACTAATCTTCAAGCCTCATCTCAAACATTCAGATAAATAGAAAAAAAAGCTTAAAGTGAGATAAAGAGAAAAAAAACGTGATTTGTGGCCAAGTGTATGAAAGTGATATTCAGTGATGAACCAAGGATCTGCATTAGCCAATGAGATAATTGTTTGGTGCCGAGCAAATGAAATATAACAGAATGACTACCTGAAGAAAAGAAGTAATTTTCCATGTCATTTATGACATAGATTTGAGGGCTTGGTTGGATTATGTAAGACAAAGTCGGCATAGGTGGCGGCTTAACCAGAAAGTGTTCTCCCGCATAAGTGATTGAAAGATCATCCTTGCCCCTTTGGCATTCACATTCAAAGAGGCACCACTAGAATCAGTCAATAAACCCGTCTCTTAAGAACTTTTCGAAGAGATGTTTGTGCTGTCTAAAGAGATTTCTAGCAAAATATAAGAAAACTGGAAGTCGACAACAGAAATTCCTCGGCCCAGACTTATACCATATTAAAGGAGCAGATTCATAATTAAATACCGGTCATTCTTGATATTTTTTGTACTCAATTTATAAACAAATGTACTTAATATTTTCAATATAATCGTCCAAAATGTTGCATTATATATATAATATATATATATATATATATATATATATATATATAATATATATAAAGTAATTGGTACTTTGCTTGAAGCATTGTTAAGTATGTTATAATATATTAATGATTTGAAGGCAATTACAATGCGTATAAAAAATAAAAACAAAAAAAATGTTATTTTTGTCTTATCGATTTCAAAGTATAGAACTTAATGTCCTATACTTTGAAATCAATAAGACAAAAATAACATCTTTTTGTTTTTATTTTTTATACGCATTGTAATTGCCTTCAAATCATTAATATATATATATATATATATATATGGAGTGTATATGGGTGTTGTAGTACTCCTTTTCAACTGATAATCTAAAATTGAATTGGAAATTCAGAGAGTCTAATATTCACTGAAAATTCACTTTTCTCACCCTGCACAAGTTTATACAAATATAGCTATATAAGTATTTATACGATCATATATATATATATATATATATATATATATATATTATATATATATATATATATATATATTACACATACATATTGTGCGTGCTTGTATTTTTGCATGTATGGATATATAGGTTTATCTTTTTGTGCATGTGTTTGTCTATAATGGAACCACTATGTCTGTGACATTGAGCAATTATTTAAAACATCACGTTACATTATTCTAAATCTAAAGACAACGTTTTTAAAATAAACTTTTCCGTTTGCTACAAAATGTGTAAGTATGCATACATATGAGTGTGAAAGTTGTATGTGTTTGTGTGTGCGCGTGTGTGGGCGAAAGAGACGTTTCATCCACGAAATTATATCCCTGTAAATATTTTTGTCTGCATTTTGTGAACACCCTGTATGTTATACGATTAGAAGTATTTTGAAGTTATAGTTTCTGTTTAGACAACACACACAAAAGAAAAAAAAACAAACACACATACTCACATATATTCATATTAGGAATAGAGCATGAAACACACACATATACATACATACATACACACGCACAGCATGAAACACACATAAATACATACATACATACACACATACATACACACAGACACAAACACAGACACACACACACACAAACATATATATATATATATATATATATATATATATGCAGATAGATTGAGTGGGAGAGAGAGAGGGGGGGACACAAAAGAGGCATATAAATGTATAAATGAGTGAGATGAAGTGAGGAGTGAGAGAAATGCCTTATATATATTTTATTAATGCTCTTCTTAAAAATATAAGTAAATATAAAAACTAGAATAAGAGATATAAACCGGTTTAATCTGCGGACTGACGAAGTCGTCAGTGTGACTACAAATTATTTTAACTTCACCGAGACATACGAGTTTGTTGTAGCAGAACACTTCTATTTCGACTTCCCTCCAGCAGGAAACAGTTCAAATAAAACAAACATAAAAATGAAACAGATATAATAAGTCACTCCGTTTCCATCATTACAGATGCCTATCTTCAATTACCGACAAAGTTTAGAGTTTTTATTTAAAATAAAGTAAAAAAAAAAAAAAATGAAAAATAACAAGATTGAAAGACTTTACCCGGGAACGCCATCTTTTCCATGATATATCGCGTTTCTCCAGCTGAGTCCAATGTGCCTACGATTTGTACGTTTATCGCAGTGTGCAAGACACAGAGTCTAGAACGGAACATTTTTGTATAATCATCTTTATCAGAGAACATATCAGCACATATTATTATTATTATTATTATTATTATTATTATTATTATTATTATTGCAACACGTGATCTGTTCGCTATTGTTGATTGCTTTTTATATCTCCAATTTCTATCTTGCTACATATACGCAACATGGGTAAAAAGTCAACTTGCCCTTCAGTTTACAAGCTAAGGCGGGTTCATAGTGACAATTTTACTCAATTTGGAACATCCACCGGCCACATTACTCGGGGTTTGTAGAATTGTTGTCAATTTCTATTACCTATTTAAGATGTTCAGGATAAAATCCCAAAGGAAATTAAAATCTCACCTCTTTTTATAATCGTTTTAAAACTTGAAGTTTCATGTATCAGCAAGGATACAATCATTGGATGTAAATTAAGAGTAATGTAACGAAGAAAATATTTATTAAATACAAACATTTCCCGGTACAATGCAGTGAATGACTGTATGGCATAGGAACAGAAGTAAGAAAGATGAGGAAGGTTTTAAAAAATAGCAACGGCAAGCTTATGTTATTTTAAAATAGGATACTAATAGTAATAGAAAATACTACCAGGAAAAGGTCAAGGAGTGGAACCTACTAACCACACTAAATCAATATATAGTCAATTATATATACTTATATATAGTCAATTTCTAAGCGGAGTTTAACAGGTTTGAAAAATGTTTCTTCGCCTTGACTGCTTGCCTAACCGAGGTTAAAGAGCTCAGTTTGCCTTAATATTTACCAATATATGACGGGAAAATAGTTGGATTCATATTTTTTCCCAAGATTATTAGCGTTATATGAAATGCAAAAAGCCTCGTCCAGGAATTGATCTCATCTTGCCATGTCAATTATCTAAGGCAGTAACAATCTGAACAGGCGTTTACACACACACACACACACACACACACACACACACACACACACACATACCTCCATATATATATTATTAATAGTCGATATTAATTGCAGTGGATCTCACGTGTGATCGACTGCTATTAATCGGTGTCTCGATTAATTCACTGGATTTAACCCTGAAGATCCTTATGGTGAAACTTGTGTAGGTTATCTCTTGCACCAATTTTATAATAATATATATATATATATATATATATATATATATATATATGTGTGTGTGTGTGTGTGTGTGTGTGTGCGTATGCCTGCCTCTGTGTGTCAGTATTAAGAGTGTATTATATTTTAGTTCTTTTGTGCACACTGCTACAGGCCTTCCTATTTATCTATTTGCATCTCTTACTTTTTATACACACTTATTACCATCTACCATATTTGTTTCCTTTTTATACTTTTTAAATTTATTTGCTTGTTCTTTTCATATTTATATATCTATAAGGATATGTGATGATTTTACTTTCGTTTTCATTTTCACACACACACACACACACACACACACACACACACACACACACACACACATATATATATATATATATATATATATATATATATATATATGGTCGAACATTTTCAGACAGATTCTTCATCCCACTTTTTCTTATCCAATTATGGACAAGAAGGAAGAAAGCGCAAAAAAAAAAAAACAGTGGGTGAGTGAGCGAACGAATTACAATAAAAACTACCGCATATGACAGACACGTCATTGTTAGAGCGCTTGATGATTTACAGTTCCCGCCATTGGGCTATTTCCCACCAAAAATTGATACACTGTGGGTAGAAGAAAGGGTGGGTTGGCCAACCATTTCTCATGGTATGTCCATCTACACACCCCTATACTACCCTTCAAATTCCCCCTAAACTCTGAATGTTGGAATTACAGTCGAATGTCCCATTTTGATTCCCGCGGAAAAGCGGACGATAAATAACAGAGGCCGGTAAAACAAATTTGTCGTTATGTCAGTTGGAACCATGTTTTGTCATTATTTTACCATATTTGTTTTTCCATTTCATTCCTTTCAGCCACTGTTCATTTGTACGTTTGGCTTACCGGACAGACCTATATATATATATATATATATATATATATATATATATATATATATATATCTTTTGTTCCTTGTAGGTTCTATTGTTGGCATATTTTTCTTTTTCTAGCTTTTACTTTTATTTCCTTTCTCCATTATTCAATTGTTCTCTCATTTCTCTCTGTCTCCCTTTCACTTCTTTTTTCTGTTTAGAATTAATTTTTTTTCTTTCTTTTTGCTTCTCTCTCTATTCACTCCTGGTTATTTTTTTTTATTTCCATAATCCTTAGTTTTTATTTTTTATTTTTTATTCTTTTGTATTTTTTTCCTTTTTCAGTCTTTTCATTTCACTTTCTATGCATTACTTTTTTTTTTTGAGTACATTTTTGCACATTTGCTATGAAAGATTTTATCAACCCATTCCATCTTTCTCTATTTTTCTTTCTCTTCTTATTTTCTTCTGTTTAGCATTCTTTTCCTTCTTTTTGCTTCATTCTTCTCACTCTATTCACTTCTGGTTGTTGTTTTTTTTTCTTTTCCCAGTTCTGTCATCTTTTTTTTTCTTCTTAAAATCTTTTCGTTTTCTTTCTTTTTTTGTTCTTTCTTTTGTGTTCTTTCTTTTTTCTCTCCTTTTGTCTTTGATTTTGTGTTGATTCTATGATAGATTTTATCAACTATATCCTTTTTTCTGTCTTTTTCTTTTCTCTCTCTTCTTTCTTTTTCCTCTTCCAGTTTACCATTTTTTCCTTCTTTCTTTCTGTTCTGTTTATTCATTCCTGGATATTTACCACCTTTTCTTTCTTTTTTCTTTTTTCTTAGCTTAAATTTTTCTTTGTTCATTTTTTTCCTCTCATTCTATACTTGTGTCTATCTTTTTCCCTTTTGTAATTCTATTTTTCAGTATTGGCAAATATTGCATGGGCACACGTTTTTTCTAACTATTTCCTTAATCCTTACCATCTGTTCCTTTTATTTTCTTTTTCTCTCAAGTTTTATATCAATTTATCTTTTTTCTCCTTTTTTTCTCCTTTTGGTTCCGGTATTCTTTCTTTTTTATTTTCTTCTCTTTTTTCTTATCTATTTGGTCGAATGGGTTTTCTTATTTTGCTCCTCGTCAATTTTTCATACTATTTTTTAAAACTTATCTTCTTTTTAACTTTTCCCTCTGCTAATCTGCAAGACTGCAAGATTATAGTAAACGAGTTCAAATGAAATCATATAATTGTGTATGAATTATTAGTATTAGATAGAAATGCTTAAAATTATACAAGGTCCCTCCAATCAATCGGCTGGTCAAGTCAAGTCATAGCATCTATATGATTGTCCCCGGTTTATTGTCCTTATGGCAAAACCCAACCTTTTTATCATATGTGCCAGAAGTCAGTGACTAAGGGTCCTAGGTATGACGTGAAACTGCATCTAATGGTGAAGTTCCGATTCTAGACCTATGATGAGTGTAACGTACACTTTCATAACAATTACTTCCAGATCGACCCTGATTCTGAGTGGTACTACCTGCTATGGTCCCATCTATGGGTTTAATAGTAAAAAAGATGAATTTAGATATGTGTTTAAAAAATTGAGTTAATAAAAACAATGACTACTCATCAATAACGGATAATACAAAACATCTTCGGCATTAAAAAAATAGCAAGGGTTAACATGGCAGAAAATATAACCAGCAAATTAAATCATACAACTCTGTGCAAATTATTTGATTCTATAAGAATACTTGATATCATATAATCATGTGCAAGATGAATCCTCGTGGCGTTGTGAATAACTTCTAGACAGCGAGATTAAGCAATTTCTAACTCCAGTCGCATAATTACGTTCGGATTACCACGCTTGAGAAGGATATAAATCCTCAGGTCCGCCTAGCTATGGATTAAATAGTACCACTACAGTTATTCCAGAAGTATGGCTTTGACATTAAATAATCCACGAAGGTTGATATGGCATTAAACAAAGAAACCATATCAAATCGTAAATGTGTGCTATTTTCATAAGAAACAACTACACCAAAGATGTATATATTAACGTGCAATAAACTCAATTCCCTAAACTTATGTTATAAAACCACGATAGTCGGACTGAGATGTCCTTAAAATTAATTAATTAATCATTCATTCATAGAAAGATCTATCCTGTGCAAAAATCAGGCAAATACATCGACTGGTGATCACCCAACTTTCATATACAGTGGTACCTTGACTTACAAGTTAAATTTGTTCCACTCGTAATTCAATTTCCACGTATATCAAATCAATTTTCCACATTGAAATAAACTGAAATGCCATTAATTCAAGAATATTGTATTATTTTTTTATGTATTTTGAATGAGAAAATTAGCACTGTATTGTATAAAAACGTAATAAAATAGAATGTAATGAATTATGTGCTGTAATATGGTTTTAATGTTTATTTTTTTTTATAAATGATAATTTTCTTTGGCGTAATAAATTTGGAAATTTAAATGTTTTTAGTGAACTAATTACGATAAGCATAACTAAAGCTTGCTTCTACCTAATATTTAAGCTCGCAACAAAAAGCAAACTCGTAATTCGAAAAATTCGTAATTTGGGATATTCTAAGTCAAGGTTCCACTGCATTTCTATAAATCTCATTCAGAAAACTTTATATCATTACTTTTCATGACAGTTGTTCGCAGATTTTGCTCTTCTATTTCTCTTTCACTTTTTCCTTCATTTTGCAAAAGGATCACCGAATTCCTTATCATCTTATCGTCGATATTTCTTAGCGCCCAGCTTCCATTTTTGTCGGTCATTTCCCAAACCATATTTCTCAATGTCTTCTATATCATTTTTCATATGGATTGGGACGTCAAAATGTTATAAGCATGTCACATTCAGTATTTTTCCAATATATATATATATATATATATATATATATATATATATATATATATATATTACCTGTCTGTATTAAATATTACATGAAACCCCATAAATGTTAACATTGACAAAATAACACATTTCGTTTTGTCATGGCATTACTGGCCGTTTTTTTTTTATTGCTAAACGGCCTGCTATTTTTTTTCTTCACGCAAGTGAATCACTGTCCTCGTGCATTGAATGAATCGATACAAGAGAATATGAGAGCGTGAATTAATGTAGGAGAAAACATGGATTATAGGATATTGGATCCCAATTGAGTAACGGTAAGAATTAGTGAAGAAGAAAAGAGCCAAAGTAACAACTAAGATAGTTTTTCTTCTTCTTCTTCTCCTTCGATATGCCACATTTAGGTCGTTTTTATTTACGATGTCATCAAATTATCTCTTTTCCTTTCTAACTCTGAATATAGATAAGAAAAGATATACATAGGAGTAGGGGAATTTGTGAACGTATTAGAATGAGGAAATCCTTGTGCGGTCGTATCTTAGAAGCATATGCAAAATGTTCTTAATATTGGTACATATTCAATGGGTGCCGACCCCCCCCATATATATATATATATATATATATATATATATATATATATATATATATATATAATATTATATATTTGAGATATATTGTTGTATCTGTATCCGTTTTTTGGAAGTATACAAATCAGGTTTGGGCATTAGTGTGAAGCATTGGTGTGTTATATTATAATAATGTAGTTATTATAATATATTCATCTGGGAATAAATATAAGAAACCTCGGTTGTTGTTTTTTTTAGTTTCTTTTATTTAGTAGCAGTGGTGAATTTTCGGGATTGTAATGATCTCCATTCTTCAAGACTCTGAGGACAGTAGTGACTTGCTGGCTGCTGGATGCTCTTTCTGATGAGGAGATGTCGGATGTTGGTTGGTTTGGTGGTGATTAATGAGTTTGTACGGTGTGTGTAGTAATCTGATAGGGGTCATGAGGTTGATGGTATGGGGTATCATGGAAACATGTGTAAGCTTTTAGTGTGCCGGTGTCTGTGTGTAGTCCTTTTCTGTGTGTGCCTAATGTAATTATCCATCTTAATTCAGCTAGTTTCCTATATATATATATATATATATATATATATATATATATATATATATATGTTAAAACCGAAGTTTTCTTACTACTTAATTGGCATCCAGTTTTGAAGAAGGAAAAGCATAAAATAAAAACAAGCTGTTCTCCGCTTAAAGATATAATCACATCTTGTCCATGGCGGAAGGGTTAGGCACACATAAACATACACGACACCTATATATATATATATATATATACATATATTTTTTCTCGATTTGTTTAGCCATACATTTAAATAGGCATTCCCGCCTAATTCATTATTAATTTTCAAAATTAGGTACGACTCCAATTAAGCACATGTTCTCCCAAAAATTGTCGGCAAAAAGCCATTCCAAACATACCTTGTTTACAACTTATCTTATATATATATATATATATATATATATATATATATATTAATACTTGTGTTCCTTAAAGTAAGTTCGTTATCATCTTGCAACATCCTCTGGTTAAAGATTAGACCAAAATCAAAATCTATAATGCATGTATATCTTATTTAGGGTATCGAAGACATGAAGTCAACCACGCTTGATAACTAACAGTTTCTCTTTATTTGAACATCGCAACTGTCAGTCTATAAGCATCATATATATATATATATATATATATATATATATATATAAGTTATCCACAGACACGTGTTTTGAGATTTACCTCTCATCAGTGTGGCTACACGTTAACAGCTACCCCTGGCTGGGTTTGAGACCTGAATGAATTTTCGTTCGCCAAGTCTCCTACCCGCGCGGCTAGTGGCAGCTGTCAAATATAGGAGAATATTTAAATGATACATTTCTAAGCGGAAATGAATTCACTAGAGTCCTCGAACTTTGTAAACAAAGTGAGGGTTTTCTCAAGAAAATCGGTGTTAATATATGATAAAAATTACAGCAGAACAATTCTCGGTAAATATGGGTTACTGTTGTATGCCAAATAGGAAGGAAATCGTTGATAACTTCTACAATTCGTCTAAAGACTAAAAGAACCACAAGTTTCGCCATTTTACCGGCACTATTTTCTTGGAAACAAGTGTTGCTCAAAAAGTAACCGTTTTCAACGTTCATCTTCCACGGAACTCGCTCACCGGTCCAAGATTTCATTATCTCTGAAAATTTCATTAGAACATTTTGGCTAGAGCTGAAGCTGAAAAAGCGTTGAACAAATCGTTTTGCTGCCGGTCAATTCGCTTTTTTTTGTCCTCCTGATTGACTCAATCTTAGGATGCTGCGTGCGTGAAAAATGAATATGTTTGAACATGAGTGAATACAATTCAGGTAGATATTAGCGGGTTTGAATTCATTCTCACAAGGAACAGACTTGAATTATTTGGTGGCAAACTTTGGCGACATCACAATAAATTGCCGGCTTCTATTATTGTTTTAGAGACAATGAAATAAAACCTCTAACGCAAAAATAATGCGAAAAATATTGGATTCATATGCACTGTCATTCTATAGATAGTTCCTATTATCTGTAGTGAGAGAAGAGACCTACCTCGCGCAACACGGTGAGACAGAGAGAGTGGTGGCGTGAATACTTGCCGTATTCTCGAAGGAAGCGGGCTAGGTTTTGTCTGGCGTGTATGACTGACCTAGAGTCGAACCCGCGTCCTTCAGAATGCGAAAGTGTTGTGGACGAGAAGTGCAGAGTAACCCGGATGTAAGCAGTCGCGTTGTGAGAATTGACGCGTACTTGCAGTGTTGACGAGTGTTGCACGTGCTGCACGGACAATTAAGAGTGAAGAGCCCGGATGTGGTGAGGATTGATGTGATGCGTGATACAGTTGGGAGAGTGTTTAGACTGAAGACTGTCAGTTAGAAGAACATTGCGTCGGACTTGATTGTGACCCCCAGAGATTACTTTCATTCCTGATTAGATTCTCTCATGAAATTAAACATAATTTGAATATGGACTATAGTCTATGCAGATAATAGTACGTTTGTCCCATTACATTCACATTTCAGATTTTATATAGTGAATATAGCAAATAACATTGGACTCTAATGTTGTTACTAGTAACTTAGCTTATATTTTCGATGTTATTCGACCTTTAAATTAAATTGCCAGAATCTGAACATTTAACTAGCTTCAAGCGAAAACCATATTTCGTTCATTGACGCATTGCTAAACCATGGTAAAAACTCCCACATCATCCTTTTCCTAAAATCCTATGAAATTTTCCTAGTCGACGGGAATTTTAATAATTCGTATCCCACTCCTGTGTATTATACTAATTTGTTCATAGGTCCCGAACATATGAATGCGTAGAGTACCCATTCATTGACAGTACTCCTAGATCCGATCTTTTAGGGTCCTACGATACTTAAAATAGATTTAATCAAAATGGGTACTTAGTGATTAGAAAGCACTCCCAATTTAGCAAAATTTGAGAACCTACCCAGCAAGCACTCTCAAATTTAACTCAAGAATATACTAAGTTACTGGAACCAAATTAAAATAAACTCTAACCAGAATGTAAGTAGAGATGATGGCATGTCATATTAAAGATAATATGAAATACTCATGAAGGGATTTATGTTTGACAAGATAGAAGCATAAAGTTGTATCGAGGCATCTAAGATTATAGGTGGAAATGGAAATGTCACATATGTATGTGTGTATGCGTACGTATATATATATATGAAAAAATATATATGTATATATGTAAATGTGAGTATGTACATATGTGGAATCATGGACTTACGCATGTATTTGTGTAATTGTAGGTGGGTAGGATAGAAACACATATACGCTCAGATAAGTAGGACAAATGAGAGAAATTAATTAAATCTAAACTAAGTCTAACCAGACCACCTTTATCAGGGGTGGTGAATCCATCAAACAAGGTCACTTTAATTGAATGCTCTCATAATAACCCACTCCATAAGGAAGAATAGATGAGGACATTTGATAAGAAACAATAGAACTGAAATTCACCAATCCAGGCGACAGCACACAAAGAAAAGGGTTACCAGGAAGGGAGCTGGCACAACATCAAAGCACTGCCACCCCGAAAGAGATAAGAGGAATTGAAACCTGATACCGTCACTGGGATCACGAAATAATGTATAAATATAAGCTGAATTTATGTGTTTACCAGTTTCAATAAATAAAGTGATCTGAGGAAACTCAGAGGGTCTCAGATACCCAAGGATAGAAATCGACCATAATCGCTTAATACGCAATCTGAGACTTTTTCTTGACAAATTACTTTGCTTGTTTATAAAAAGTAAACATTGAGCTCTCAAATCAGACCTGAACTTTGCAACACGGTACAGTCGGAGGAAGGGGCCAGTTTAGAATCATCCTAATACCAAAGGTCTTGGTACTTCACAAAAGAAAAAAAAAGTATATATATATATATATATATATATATATATATAAAGAAAATTTGAAAAAACAAGTATTCCGAAATTGGGATGAATTTAATAATCGATGTTTAAAACATTTCGGTTACATTGAACCTTCATCAGGATGTCTCTTGGGGTGAAGAAAATGATGGATGTTTTTATATGTGACAGGAGATGAAAATCTTTTTAGTTATGTAACTGTATTTGATCAGCGTTTTAATTTTGAAAGGCAAGTCGCGATCTACTCACGCGAAGGTGTCATGACGCGTGACGCCACTCGAAAGAAATGCAAAAGACGAGAAAAAGTATTAATGGACTGATTATTTTTAAGAGAACATAGGGAAACAAAGTGGGAATGATAACTAAATAAATAATTAAGTGAAGCCTGGTATTTAGTAATTATTTAACACTATTTAACTAGAAACGGAGATATAATAAATAATACATGTCGGTTATTAAGGGAACAAAGTAGGAATGATAACTAAATAAATAATTAAATGAAGCCTGGTATTTTGTAATTGTTTAACACTATTTTAGCTAAAAACGGAGATATATTGAAAAAACCATGTCGATTATTAAGAGAGGGCAAATGCGAAATTGCACAGGCTTCAAAAATCTGTCGTAGTCTTTTGTTGTGAATATGGGCTAATATTGTGGCATCATTGAAATTTGTTTTTTTCAAATTTTCTTTATATTGTCGGATTTAATTTCCATATTTACTCCCATATATATATATATATATATATATATATCCTGAAGATACATTTCGTAAAACTTAGGTAGTTAATTTTTGTCACCGATTCGATTCTACAGGTATTGAGTACTTTTTAACATTTATCGTCTCAACTCATTCATTTTGTGACTTGTTCGGGTTTTTTTGTTCGTTTTTTTTTACCGATTAGTTTCCTATAAAACTACTAAGTACACACACACACACACACACAAATATCATCATCATCATCATCATCATCATCATCATTGGCAATTCAGTCTCGAAAGACTATGATAAAGTTTTTGTGTGCCCCTGAAGTTGCAGCGTCTCCTGTGACTATGAAGTCCGATGTTTGAGAAACATTCTCGACCACAGATTTTGCATTTGTAGGTTGTCCCTGTAGATGATGATGTTCCGATGCTTTGTTGCCGTTGCTTTCTTATGGACCTCTTAGCTTCATGATGTTGTATCAGGGTGACTTCTGACATGTACTGCCGTCACCGAGGGCGGTCTTGAGCCAAATTTTCCCAGCTAGAAGGGACAATGCCAAAGCACCTGAGATCATTTTTGCAGACATCCTTGAACCGCAGCAGGGGGCGACCAATCTGTCTTTTACCAGACGTAAGCTCTGCATAAAAAATGTATTTCGGGATTCGTCCATCATCCATCCGACGTACATGACCCAACCATCGGAGACGACGTTGTCTCAGTAGAGAGTACACACACACACACACACACACACATATATATATATATATATATATATATATATATATATATATATATATATATATATATAAGTAAAAGTAAAGTCGTCGGGTTTGCTTAGAGTCGGTATCAGACAGACAGTGAGAGTGTCTATCCTATTTTCACTAGCGTTAGACCAAGGATATTGTTTGTTAGTGTCTGAGGCGTAGCGCCACACCTACCACCAGCTCCTCATGTTACCGCACAGATTCCTGTGCTACTTATACGCTGAAATGGAGAGGACAGGTATCGAACCAGGAAACTGGAGGTTCCCAGCCGGTCACTCTAACAAAACGCTCGCACTCAGTTGCACGCACCTTCGTGCATATTTGAAAGGTTCGTTCAAACTTAAATTAAGCTAAACAATTTTGTTGGCCGACCATGAATATAAGCGATCTCCTTCCTGTCAGGGATTGTGATTGTGGGACTCGACTTTGGTTTGAGAACCCGGATTTAATCTAACGAAACGGTCTGAAATGATTGGGAACCACTCATTGGTGAGAAATTCAACACGGTCAGCCATCATCCAAGGGCGTTGCAGGGCCATTACCGGAATGCAACGTTAATAGCTACGAAAGCAGATGCTCGAAAATACACAACTCTTAAATTTAAGACATTATTATTATGGTGGTTGTAATTTATTATTATTATTATTATTATTATTATTATTATTATTTAGTTTTTCACACCAGCTGAGTATTCCAGCTGATTTCAACAATGCTGTTGTCGGGATTGTCTCTCTTCCTCTGATTTCCAGTTCCTATAGTCCTTTTTCTATGTTTTTGGAGACCGTTCCAAGTGCCCCAACTACTATTGGCATCACTTTGGTATCACCCTCATATTCCAAAGCTTTTTCAGTTCTCTAGCAAGGTCAAGGTATTTTTCTATTTTTTTTTTGTTTTCTTTCATCTTCACCCAGTGATCTGCTGGAACTGCAAAATCTATCAGGTGACAAGTTCTCTTTTATTATTATTATTATTATTATTATTATTATTATTATTATTATTATTATTATTAATTATCAAAATCCTTGGAAATTTTTCACACCAGTGCACTTAGACGTATTCCCACTATAGTTTTTTGGGAAACCATGTCTCCACATCACTCCAGGTCTCGTCTATGTATTCTAGCCGATTTTAATTGCACTTTGAACTCGATATATTTAATTCATTCTGTAAGCTTCAATTCATCAAGTCTCTTTTCCAGGTTCTTGTGGACTGTTCCAAGGGTTCTGGCTACAATTAGTAGCTTCATATTCCATTGCCGTTGTTGTTGTTGTTGTTGTTGTTGTTGTTGTTGTTCTTCTTCTTCTTCTTCTTCTTCTTCTTCTTCTTCTTCTTCTTCTTCTTCTTCTTCTATTTGCATTTCCACAGTGGCTTCCTGGTTGTCATAGATTAAGTCTCAGAGAATAAGTTTTATCGTTTTTTCATGGCATTTTATAATAGAATTAATTGAAGTTGTTGCTTTTATTATTGATAAGTTGTTGATATTTGTTATTATATATTTATTGCTCCATATTTTGATGATTGGAGCTTATCTAAAACCGTTCGAGTACTGGAAGATGTGCTCTCCTCTAATTTGCCTTGTAAAGCATCATAGTCAACAACTGATTGGTCTTCATCGACTTAGAGGCCCACTTTAGAATAATGTCTACGAACACGAGTTGAAAAACAGACCATTGAGTGAAAATGTACTAATTCACCGGTAAATAAAATTTTCTGGGCTCAGAAGTCAATAAACAAGGTCATGATTGACGGTTTTCTGGAAAAGGAAAGGACTGATCTCAATTGATAACCTTCAACAATTAGCAGCTCTAAACAGTGCTTCTTATTGCCAACTCATTTGAATAAAATCATCTTATTTATTGAATGGCCCTTTCATGTCGGTATTGGTCAATAGAGAACATGTCGGAAGAAGAGGATATGAAAGACAATACGATTAGGGATGAAGTAAATGAGAATGACCAAAATGGGGATGACATGAAAATGAAACAAGTACAATTTGTAAAGAAACAAAGAAGAGGATGAAAAGAAGAAAGGATAAGAAAAAAAAAAAAAAACGATTCATGAGTATTTTTGAAATTGTTATAGATTATTTGGATTTTTTTGATTGTTGTATTCATCCTTATTGTTATATACACAACGTTTCAGCCGATGCGCCCTCTGACATTTTCAGATTTTTCTTTTTTTTGTCGAACAAGGGAACTTTCTCGATCTCGTAAACTTTCTTGTCAAACTCGGGGACCTTCGTGTTGAATTTGGGAGCCTTTACAGAATTTTCGAATGGAAACATTTATGCAATCCATAGGGGGAGACTATTATCATTTCGTTAACCATGACCGGGATCAAATGTTAAGCTACGTTATGTAAATGATGTTCTTATAACCTTTGGTAAGGATTGAACCAACAAACTAGAGACGATTGTCACTAAGAACTGTATTAACTCAACATTTATAATCGTTTCTCCATGTGTCTAAATTATCAAGTCGCATCTCAAAAATTCAGATAAATAGATATATGGAATACAACAATAGGAATCCAAATAATTCTAGACGATTGTAAATAAATAACGCATAAGAAAATACAAAGCTCTTTTAATAAAACTGTAAAATAAAGCCGACATGTAAACTTGGTTGACTATTTCTTTTGTGCGACTTTTTATTTTTTTTTAAATCTCTAACTTTTCGTTTCTGATCGTTTTTTATATTTATTCTTTTTATTCTTTCTTTCATTTTTCAGATATTTTCCGCGCCATTTCTTTCACCTTTATATTTTCTTCCTTTTTCTCTTCTTCTATCTTTGTCATTCTCTTGTTTTCTATTTTGATTCTTTCATCCTTTTTCTTCTCTTTCGTATTTCATTCGTTTGCTTTCTCTCTTCTATTTTCTTTTTCAATCATTCTTTTATGTTTATCTTTCATTTCTTTTCACTTTTCTATTTTTGTTATTTTTCTTTGATTTTCCTTCTTTCTTAGAAATTGAATTCAGTTTTTCATTCTTTCACTTTCCTCATTGTCTTACTTTTTCTGTGCAGTTATTCCGTGTTTAAACTTCCGATTATCACTTGCAGCAAAATGAACAATATTTCAAACCAACTCAAGGGAGATAATCAGGCATATTTTGCGTGTAATCATCTCTAAAGGCAAATGAGATTTCACTGCTCCTTAATCATTATTTCTCTGTTGTTACAGTTAAGAACATTACATAATATATAAGGAATACTCAAGAAACGTTTAAAGATAGGAGAATGAAGTTTCATAAGGGCAAGTATTTTCCTTTTCGTTTCTATGGCTTGATGAATTTATCAAAAAAAATGTTAGCATTAAACAGGGTGGCCTAAAAGCCATTAGACTATGCACAATCGGAATACATTTTGTACAATAATCTTTTGTTTGCGTTTCAAAAGTAATAAATGGAGACTAATTATGGATAATTTTAATGGTTGCAAATGAACTATGAAAGTATCAGTGTTTAAGTAGTCAATCTCGTCAGGTTTTGGGCTGTTGATTGGCAGTGGAATAAACGACGTGAACTCGCTCAGTCTATAAATGTAGGTGGGGAATTGTAGTACACTTTATATACACAAATAAATATGGAGGCGCGTGTCTAATGGTTAGAGTCGTAGGAAATGGACTCGTCAACGCGATTTCAATTCTTGGACGAAGCTGTTGGCATTTCACATAGCGCTAATACCCTTGGGAAAGGTATGAATCCGATTCTCCCTCCAGCTATGGGTAAATAGCAGAGCAGACTGGACTCTTTAACCATGGCTAGGTAACCAGCCTAGGAGAAGGAAAAAACTGAATTCAAACCTGTTAAACTCCGCTTAAGAAATTGACCTTGTGTCGCATCCTGCTCGTGCGGAGGGGTTGGTAATATATATATACACAAATAATCCAACACCGACAACCACCATCTAAACGAGCAATACACAACTTCTTCCGGTGGTTAGAAGAACACATCAAATGTATGATGGTATCAAGTGCCTATATATCTAGCGCGACGTTGAGGCTCTTTGGAAGGAAAATAATTTCGCGTTACTCAGAATTCAGTTCACCTTCGCGCTCCCAGGATCTATGGACTCTAGACTTTTTCCTGTGTGAGTATATGAAAAACAGGGTATACCGTAACAAACCTCGAACCATCCAGCAATTTAAAACTAACACCTGCGATAAAATTGAAGTAGTAAGCCAATATACATTACGACAGGTGATAGAAACAGCTTAAAAGTCCCATCCTTACTACCGAAGAATGATGGCTATTTGATGGATGTCATTTACAAAACCAAATTTAAGATGATTCCTTTATTGTTTATAAAAGAATAAAAGTGATCGTTTAATAACTAAAAGAGTAACATTTTCTAAATTTTCCAGAGACTTTGGGGCCACTCTCTATAAACTTTATCGAGGATACGTCATTTGTATTGAATTTTATACTCTGAAAACGATTTTTAGGGAAAATATGAAATACATATACAGTCATACGTCCATTTACATCGTTTCGACTTACACCATTTTCGAAGATACGTCGCTTTTCATAAATTTTGAAGTATTAAAATTTTAAAGGCTATATGAAATATTATAACATCTAAGTCATCTGTAAAAACCGCTGTGTCGTACCGTTAATTCTGGGATGTATCGATTGTTTACGCTCTCGTACCCGAGAAGTAAATGACTAACTAGATAGATGCATATAATGTTTAAAAATTAAATAGAAAATACAGTATACAAAATAAAAATATAAAATTTGTTTTGAAAAATAAAAATTCAAAATCAGAGATTTATCGTAATACAAATTGGAACAAGTGTATATGTTCGCACCTTTCGGGGAGGAATCTGTTTTCACCCCTCTCTCCCTCCCTCCCTCCCTCTCTCTCTCTCTCTCTCTCCTCTCACACACACACACACATACACACACACAAACACTCTTTATATATATATATATATAATATATATATATATATATATATATATATATAATAGTATTTCAATTCTTTTATGATGGAGATAATTTTATTTACTTTTTATTCCTGCGAATATATTATTAACCCAAATGCTCGTGGGGGAGCAGCAGAGACGGATGGACACGTTTGGCCCTAATGGCCACTGGATTCAACACTGCTAACTTTCATTCTATTTTCCATGAGTCACTCGGTTGACTCTCTAAACCTACGAGAGCTCAGTTCCAAACGCACTTGAGGTCAAGACCTGTCTATCAAACGTTCAGTGATTTCCCTTGTTTTAATGTTGACCTTAAATTACTCTACACTATCTGCTAAGAATGATAGGATACGCCTATGCATTATGTAACATATAGATGTCCGCCTAAGATTCTAAATAATTACTTTTCATGGCCTCTCTGATTGTAATAGTATTTACTAGGTGGCGTTCATCGCCTATATACGTAATATGCGACAGGTTGTATTGGGATGAATGTGACCACAAGTAAGGAACCTTCACTTGGGGTACACCCTTTTGAAAATTAATTAAACCAATCTCTTTAGTTTCCTTTATTTCACCACAGATCCGTTTTAGACCCACTGGACTGACAGGATGTAATCGATTTCTATGTTTGCTACAGCTTAGGTCATTTGAAGAGTGTGCAATAATTCTACTTTCAGGATGTAAGATGTAATTTGTTCGGCCCTGAAAAATATTGCCTCATCTTTGATTGCATCATATTTTTATCCCACCCAGATACTATTGTGTGGGTGTCGATTAGATATCCTACGGCCATTGTCTGAGATGAACATTACACTAAGGAAGCATATGAAAATGTTAATATTGTACAAACACACTGACAAGCCTTATAGAGAGAGTGCATGGTGTAATGGTTAAAGTCATGGGAAATGGACTCGTCGACCCGAGTTCAAATCCTGGACGTGGTAATTGCATTTTACTTAGCGCTAATACCCTTGGGAAAGGTATGAATCCTACTCTCCATCCAGCTATGGGTAAATAGCAGGGCAGAATGGGTTCTTTAACCATGGTAACTGGTCTAGGAGAAGGAAAACTCTGAATTCAAACCTTGTTGAACTCCGCTTAAGAAATTGACCTTGTGTCGTATCCTGCTTGTGCAGAGGAGTTAGTAAATATATATAGAGAGAAATCGCAGATAATATAATAATAATGGAATTATTCGGTTTATTTGAATTAATTCGCACAAGGTCGTATTATCGAACAACCAACTACTTTTTACAAAGGTAAAAATACAAGGTTCTCAGCAGCCCTCATGGGGACATAGCAGGATACATCCACGTGCCAATGAAACTTAGGGTTTCTTGTCATCTGAACGTGACGTAAGTTCCAACAAATAGAAATCCGTCTTACATTGTTCGGTGTGTCACTCTCGCACAAAAGCGAAATCCAACTGCACGTGGTTATGTATGAAGCCGGCCAATCTGTAATTGTCACCGGAGTTCACATCTGTGACACTTTTGCTTGTTGCAGCCATAACATCCGCTAGGCGGAAAACTAATTTTTATTGTTTGATTCTTTTTTCTTTTTCCAGAATTTTATTTCTACTTTTGGCATCTTTCCACTGCATCTTCGGACGAAACGATAAAACCACTTCATCAAAATACTCTTATCTTCAAAATCATGTGTTGAGAAATTTCTCTTATAAGAAGTGTGTGTTAAAAGCCCACTTCTATTCATATACTTGCCGAGAACCATATGATCAACCTCTTGGCCAATCACTGGCAGTACTCTGCTGCTGATACAATACTTATACCGGAAGTACTGGCGATACTTACTCATAACTACTGCGACCTTCGTGGACGATGGACATAGGATTCAATCACTGGACCTTTAACAATACGCAGGATAGGACTTATTCACTTACCAAAGGATTCCATAACTCAGGACTTACTTACTTTAAGCCCTTTTCAACTGGCCAAGGATGGCATTTAAAAACTTAACATTATGGATAAAAAACAATCTTCTACAAAACGAGTACAGTGTCTCCATCAAGAATATGAGTTGAATTAGTATAACATTACAGTTTGCATCTGAAAGCCTTCGAGAATTTTCTACATCTCTCTTTCTATGACATATTCTGATTTGTACAAATACAATTTGTTAGCATGACCTCTTTTTAGTATTATCTGCGTTATTCGGACTATTGTCCCCATCTTCATTGTATTTCTTGTCGGACTCGGGAACCTTCTCGGACTCGGGAACCTTCTTTTTGAACTCGGGAACTTAAGACAGTTCTAAGTGACAGTTATCTCTGGAACCCGAGTTCTATCCTGATTGAAAGCAGTTAGAAAAATAATTAATTAACACAACTCCTACCCCAGCAATTGTTAGCGGAATGAGAACAGGATATCCCCGTGGAATAAATAAAGGGTTAGGTTCAAAGTTCTGTGATGGCTCCCGAATACGACAAGAAAGTTCCCGAGTTCGAAAAGAAGGTTCCCGAGTCCGAGCAGGTTCCCGAGTCCGACAAGAAATACCTAAAGAATGCCGGAGGGTATATCTGCCGAAACGTTGTACAAATAACAATGAAGATGGCGGCAATAGCTCGAATAACGCAGATAATACTAATCTTCAAGCCTCATCTCAAACATTCAGAGAAATATGACCTTTTTTTATTTTCTTGTACAATTCCAAGTAGATAACTATTCCCACGCAGTCATGTTTTCTCCTGTATTCCTTTTCTGCTAGTTTGCTGCATT
>CM042137.1:5226265-5234149 GCA_023376005.1 Doryteuthis pealeii
TATAGCGGCCAGAAAATATTAATTGCAACTTATGGACAAACAGAACCACCCACCAAAAAAAAAAAAACAGTATTAGGAAGAAAAACAACTATATGGATACTTTAAACGATAAACCGGAGAGATTGCACGCGAGAAGAAAGGAACATCATAAGAATGGGAAACTTCAATAGAAACTGTATCCATCATAATAGCAGTACACAATTATGGTATAAGGACGAATTATATTAAAGCAAAAATTGATGAGACGCAAGAGAATGGTAATAATATGTGAGGAGATAAAGACAAAATAATAAGCGAAGGCAATAAGTAGTTGAAAACTATGTACAAGTAGGCGGGAAAGTTGATCCACTTGGAATTGTGCAAGAAATTACATTTTAAACATACTACCAAATGGTATATGCACAAACCTGAATCCCTCCTGGAGAATGGGATGCAAAAGATCTCTGGGATTTTGAGATAGAAATGGATCACGTATACCTAGCCTGAAGACCGCACCTATTGTAATTAACTAGAAAAACGAAGTTGTCATCTAGTGGGGTTTGCCATTCCAACGGACCACAGAATGATTATGAAAGAAATCGAAAAGTTAGGAAAATATTTGCACCTTTCTACACCACTAAAAAGCAGTGGAGCATGAGGGTGACGGTCATATATATTGTAGTTGCTGCGTTAATAACAGAAGCCCAAAAGCTTAGAACAGAAATTGGGGAATTGGAGATATAAGGAGGAATTGAGACAAATCCAGAGCACAGCACTGTAAAGATCAGCAGGAATACTTATTTTGGCCACCTGAGTCTCTTGCTGTCATCCTGATATAATGGAATGACCCATCTCCCCCGTACCTCAACAGTGGTGATGGTTCTAACCACTATTTAAGAACACAAATATTACTCTGTGCAGAACTCACTTGAAGTACTTAGACGACGGACTCCTAATACTCACGTGACCTTACTATATGAAACATCCAAACCTCGGTGAAAAAATAATGATATAATAATAATTGGGAATAAAAAGCATCTTTTTTTTATACATCAGAAAGAATATGGAAATAGAATTCGATATTACAGCGCATTACATCAATCTGGCTAAAACTTACAATATAACAATCAATTTCGTCTAAGAAATAACATACATTCCGAATTAAATGTTTGAAGGTTATTATTTTGACACATCTTTCAGTTAAGAAGTTGATTTTGAATCAGCTTATTTGGATGGTGGGATGGATTCTACGGCAGGTCAACTCTTTTGGGTTATTTTGTATTGAACATGTTTGTTTTATTCATTCTTGTTGGGTATTCATTTTTTATAACTCATTTTTTCAGACACATTTTTGAATTAATTTTTCTTTCCATACACCCATATATATGACCCTAACAGGGACTGTCACTCCGGGTCAGAGCTTCAAAAATAGAACCTCGCCACCAGATGCTGTTTGGGGTCATACCCAGGAAAATAAGACCCTCGGCCATTACTTTCTAGCTCATATATGATAAAAATGTTTAGGGGAGCAATACGGTCGGGACAATTATATTATCGCTAGGTTTTGACATGACCAGCTGATTTATCGGTGCCGGCTTCTCCGGACGGTTGTCTAGCCTAAGTCAAAGTGGATTGATGGATGTTATGGACTGGTCCCCCACTTTCAATCAGGAGTGCAGGCAATTTATTGATAGAAAAATCAAAAATCCGACCAAATACAAATACCAAAACACTGTGATTTTTAACGGCAATTGAAGTAACAGATATTTTGTTATAAAGAGTTTGTTGGCGTTTTACTTTATTATACATGTGAAAATCTGAAAATTGTAATTTGTCGTTTACCTTTTTTTACATGTGGAAATCTGAAAATTATAATGCTGATAATCATACACACACACCACACACACAACACACACACACACACAGATATATATTATATATATATATATATATTATATATATATATATATATAGAGAGAGAGAGAGAGAGAGAGAGAGAGAGAGATTCCCAGCTGAATTAACTGTTGGGCTTGATCTGGCTTATTTATTTTTATCTAGCCCATAAAAATCTACAGCAGACGAAATAATAGCCATTAAAATAATTAGTTTACTAAAAGTAAATTATTTTTATTTTTATTTTTATTACCTTTCCGTCATTTTTTTCCTTCTCCATCCTGGTTCTCCCTTCCTTCCTTTCCAGAGGAATGAACCTTGATATTTGATGTTTCTTTTTGTGCATTTTCTTGAGCTATGCTTATCAGTTTGTCCAACATTTCAGTCAGTTCAAGCGCTCAACCAAATTGGTTAACTATTTGCCGACCAAATTATTATTATTTGAATTATTCATTCTATTTAACTGGTTCCATTTGCGAAAGGATATAGTAACATTCTCAATGATGGTTCACAGAAAAAACAAAAATTTCAGGGATGTTCACCTAGTGATTTTTCATTGTAAACATGTGAGAGACGCTGCCAGCGGTTTGCGGTAGAATAGCAGTGGTGGCAAGCCTATGAGCGGCTAAAAGTGCGCAAAAGTTAAGCTGTTACAAATCAGTCCTCCTATTAAATAGTAGACCGACTAGAACCGAACCTGTTCTTCGTTTTCCTCAACTTGTAATGCGGACATTAAAAAGAAAGAGATTAGAATATGACGTCAAACGAAATTTAACCATTTTTCTTGAATTCATTAAACGACGAAAGGAATACAAATTTTAGTTTGGTTATTTATCAAAAATAATAAAAGTACATGAATAACGGAAATTTAAATTCAAGAAAGTAAAAAAAAAAAAAAAAGAACGAAAAAAAAATGAATAGGCCTAATTAATAACCATCGAAGCATAATACGCAAGAAAACGTTTGATGAGGGCGTTTAATATGAATCTTTTAATTTTAACGAATGAAAGAAATACTGAATGGGAGAGGAATAAATGAAATCCAGATGAAGTATTAAATATGACCACATGCCAAAATCTAAATGGCTGGAGAAAGGAAGAATTTGATTACGCATCAGGAAATGAAAGAAATATTGAAATGTTGGCTTCTTATATTCTTTGCCTGTTTAATAACGCCGTGGAAAATGAAGGCTTTGTAATTATGATGTTTATAAAACGTTGGTTTCAATTGTAATTTGTTAATTAAAAATGTTTTCAGTGTAATGACTTTTTAAGAAAGAGTGTCCATCTATAATGCGAGTTTGCGTTTAATATTTAATTAATCTAATAATAAGAATACTGTTTGTTTGATAGTTTTTTACTTTATTTTTCTACGTTTGAAACATTTGCTGATATCAGAATGTAGTATATATTTTGCCAACGAGATGATTTAATACTATTCAATTAATAGATTCGAATGTGCAACAGTTTAAACATATCTGCTTTGTTGGTTCGATTTTATGGCATGTTCAACCCTTGGGTTATTTTATATCGAGGACATATTTGTTTTTTATTCCTTATTGTTGAGTATTCAATATTTAAAATTAATTTTTAACATTTTTAAAACTCATTTTTAGCTATTTACCCCATACATGAGACCCTAACAGGTACTACCACTCTAGTTCAGAGTGGACATGAGATTAATGGCCATGAACGGATACTCCCATTCCACATAGCTCCAGAACTGGAACCTCAGTACAAGATGCAATTTGACGTCATACTCAGGACACTTTTTACCTTACTTTTAGCATATATATGGTAAAAAAGGTCGGGGGTTTGACATAATAGCAACACAGTCAAGGCAAATCATATTGGTGCTAGGGTTTTACATGACCAGCCTATTGGTCAGCAGGGGCTTTCCAATGGATCGTCTAGCGTAAGTACGGACCAAAGTGTTGCATGTCATGGACTGCTCAGTGAATATGATTCTGTCCTTAAGCGTCACAGATCGCAAACCTCGATCAATAGGTAGCCCCAATTTGGGTGGGTTCATACTCCTCAGCAGAGGTGCAGTCGGCGTATTCTACATCCTTAACCGAAGGGTGTTAACTTGTTTGGTTTTTACGCTTTAACTGACTAAATATTTATATCAAACGGATAAGCAGGATTCAAGTTTCCATGAGCAAATTTCGCTCATCAGAGTTCAATCCTCTGGAAGAGAAACAAGGGAAAAAGCACCGGCACGATGTTACACAAGCGACGTTTAATAGATATGAATTCAGAGTTTCATATTCCTAAGGTGATTTTCATACCAACGTTAAAGAGCCCAGTCTATTTATCGATAGTTGGGGGTAGAATAGTTAGATTCATACCTTTCCAATGTTATTAGTAACTATGTGAAATGCAAACAGCATCGTCCAGGATTTGAAGCTGAGTCACTCTGTCCATTTCTATGATGATAATCATCACGCTACGGACACCTCCAAATGAAAATATAGTATTTTAGTCAATGAGGTGCTGTTCTCCTACTTTCTATTGAAGAATCACCTTGTGGGAGTAACATCTGATCAGTATTTCGATTTACAAAAATGATTTTAAACAATTTGATTCTATCGAGAACTGCAATGTGGGAAACGTCCGAGACACAAACCTAAAAGCGTTTTAGAGATGTTATCAAAAACAACATAAAAATTCTCAATATAAAACGTTCATGAGTGGGAGAGTATAGCTACGAATTGTGTGGCTTGGAGAATACTTTTTAATGTTGTTTTTGATAACATCTCTAAACGCTTTTAGGGTTGTGTCTCGGACGTTTCCCCACATTGGCAGTTCTCGATAGAATCAAATTGTTAAAAATCATTTTTGTAAATCGAAATACTGATCCAGATGTTACTCCACAAGGGAGTCCTCTCAAATAGAAAGTAGGAGAATCAGCAACCTCATTGACTAAAATACTATATTTTCTTTGGAGGTGTCGTAGCGTGAATGATTATCATCATAGAAATGGACAAGTGACTCAGCTTCAAATCCCGGACGAATGCTGTTTGCATTTCACATAGTACTAATAAACATTGGGAAAGGTATGAAATCTAACTATTCTACCCCCAACTATCGATAAATAGACTGGGCATCTTTAACTTGGTATGAAAAATCCACCTTAGGAATATGAAACTCTGATCATATCTATTTAAACGTCCGCTTGTGTAAAATCGTGCCGGTGCTTTTCCCTTGTTCTCTTCCAGAGGATTGAAACTCTGATGAGCGAATTTGCCTCATGGCAACTTGAATCCTTGCTTATCCGTTGATAATATTTTAGTCAGTTAAAGCGTAAAAAACCCAAACAAGTTAACCACCCTTCGTTAAGGATGTAGAATACGCCGACTGGCCACCTATGGCTGAGGAGTATAAACCCACCCAAATGGGCTACCTATTGGATCGAGGTTTTGCGATCTGTGACGTTAAGGGACAGAAATCATAATTCACTGAGGAGTCCATGACATGCAACACTTTGTCCCGTACTTACCTAGACGATCCATTGGGAAAGCCCCTGCTGACCATAGCTGGTTCATGTAAAAACCCTAGCACCATTATGATTTGCTGACTCGTGTTGCATTATGTCAAAACCCCCGACCTTTTTTACCATATATATCTAAAAGTAGGGTAAAAGTGTCCTGAGTATGAACGTCAAATTGCATCTTTGTCTGGGTTCAGTTCTGGAGCTATGTGGAATGTGGTATCCGTTCATGGCCATTAATCTCATGTCCACTCTGAACTAGAGTGGGTAGTACCGTGTTAGGGTCTTCATGTATGGGGTAAATAGCTAAAATGAGTTTTAAATGTTAAAAATTATTTAAAATATTTTGAAATACTCAACAATAAGGAATAACAAATAGTTCCTCGATATAAAATAATCCCAAGGGTTGACATGCCATAAATCGAAACCAACAAAGCAGAATGTTTAAACTGTTTGGCACATTCGAATCTATTAATTTGAATAATTATTAAATCACTCGTTGGCAATATATACTACATTCTGATATCAAGCAAATGTTTCAAACTGTAGAAAAAATTAAAGTAAAAACTTATGCAACAATACAGTATCTTATTATTAGATTTAATTAAATATTAAACGCAAACTCGCATTATGATGGACCTCTTTCTTAAAAAGTCTTACACTGAAAACATTTTTAATTAACAAATTAACAATTGAAACGCAACGTTTTACATCATAATTAGCAAAGCCCTTCATTTTACGCGTATTAAACAGGCAAAGAATATAAGAAGCCAATTTCATATTTGTCTTTCAATTTCCTGATGCGTATCAAATTCTTCTTTCTCCGCCATTTAGTTTTGGCATGTGTCATAATTTAATACTTCATCGGATTTCAATTTATTCTCGTCCCATTCAGTTATTTCTTTCATCGTTTAAAATTAAAAGATTCATATTAAAGCCCTCATCAAACGTTTCTGCGTATTATGCTTTCGATGGTTATAATTAGGCTATTCATTTTTTTTTTCGTTCTTTTTTTTTTTTTTTTTACTTTCTTTGAATTTAAATTTCGTTATTCATGTCTTTTTATATTTTTGATAATTAACCAACTAAAATTTGTATTCCCTTTCGTCGGGTGGGCGTTTAATGAATTCCAAGAAAAATGGTTAAATTTCCGTTTGACGTCATATTCTAATATCTTTTTTTAATGTCCGCATTACAAGTTGAGGAAACGAAGAACAGTTTGGTTTCTAGAATCGGTCTACTATTTAATTAGGAGGACTGATTTGTAACAGCTTAACTTTTTGCGCACTTTTAGCCGCTCATAGGCTGCCACTCAACTGCTAATTTTACGAAACCGCTGGCAGCGTCTCTCACATGTTTACAAATGAAAATCACTAGGTGAACATCCTGAAATTTTTTGTTTTTTCTGTGAACCATCAATTGGAATGTTACCTAAATATCCTTTCGCAATGGAACCAGTTAAATAGAATGAATAATTCAAATTATAATAATTTGGTCGGCAATAGTTAACCAATTTGGTTGAGCGCTTGAAACTGACTGAAATGTTTGGACAAACTGATAAGCTAGCTCAAGAAAATGCACAAAAGAAAACACAAAATATCAAAAGGTTCATTCCTGGAAAGGAAGGAAGGGAGACAGGATGGAGAAGGAAAAATGATCGGAAGGTAATAAAAATAAAATAAAATAATTTACTTTTAGTAAACTAATTTTATTTTAATGGCTATTATTTTTCGTCGCTGTAGATTTTTATGGGCTAGATAAAAATAAAATAAGCCAGATCAAGCCAACAGTTAATTCAGCTGGAATGCTCTCTCTCTCTCTCTCTCTCTCTCTAATATATATTAATATACTATATTATATTAACTATATATAATATATCTGTGTGTGTGTGTGTGTGTGTGGTGTGTGTGTGTGTGTATGATATCAGCATTATAAAATTTTCAGAATTTCCAACATGTAAAAAAAGGTAACGACAAAATTACAATTTTCAAGATTTTCAGCATAGTATAATAAAGTAAAACGCCAACAAACTCTTTATAACAAAATATCTGTTTACTTCAATTGCGTTAAAAATCAACAGTGTTTTGGTATTGTTATTTTGGTCGATTTTTTGATTTTCTAATCAATAAATTGCTTCACTCCTGATTGAAAGTGGGGGACCAGTCCATAACATCCATCAATCCACTTTGACTTAGGCCTAGACACCGTCCGAGAAGCCGGCACCGATAAATCAGCTGGTCATGTAAAACCTAGCGATAATATAATTGTCCGACCGTATTGCTCCTAAAACATTTTTATCATATTGAGCTAGAAAGTAATGGCCGAGGTCTTATTTTTCCTGGGTATTGACCCAACAGCATCTGTGGCGAGGTTCTTATTTTGAAAGCTCTGACCCGTGAGTGACAGTGCCTGTTAGGGTCATATATATGGGTGTATGGAAAGAAAATTAAATTCAAAAATGTGTCTGAAAAAATGAGTAATAAAAAATGAATACCCAACAAGGAATATAACAAACATGTC
>CM042137.1:5239249-5249249 GCA_023376005.1 Doryteuthis pealeii
AATATCTTTCAAAAATAATTTTTTACACGGCCCATAGGGCGTATTTTGCTTAATAATTAACACTAATGGAAATAAATTACAAATAGAAGGGGGAAATGAAAAATGACTAAAACGATACGAGATATATATTGACGCCTCTTATAACGATGAAAACTTCACACTTTAATCGGGAGGTCAATCTTAAAAGACTGCAAAGCCAAGGCACAGAGTCAGGCGCATGTACAACAAATACAGCAGTGTAGCCAATAGCCGCACGAACAGTTTCCCTGTGTCATCACACAGAATTGGGCATCACATTGTTGTTGTTTTTTTGTAAAAGAAATTTCTACATTTCAACTCAAAGTTAAATGGTTTAATCAGAAGAGGAAATTATTTTTTCCCTCGGAACTTAACTTCTAATTTCACATGAATAAACTTAAACTTTTAATTTCACATAAATAAAACTGTTTTGCCCTGCAGTTTTCCAGCTTGGCTGGAATTAAATGAACTTAAGGAGTAAATCTGGCTTTGTTAAATAAAACACAATAAAACAGATGAAATGAAAAGTATAAAGAAAGTAACTCAGAAGAACTAAAAATCCTTCTGTAAACCAAACCCTGCAGCAGAAATTTACCAAAGGATTAAACACCTGGGCTGCTATCCTTGTAAGATACACTGGACCATTCTTAAGATGGGAAATATGGAACTAAAAAATTAATGCATTGCAAAAATGCATTACACCCGAGAGATGACATAGGTAAAACTCTATGTGACAAGAAATGAAGGGGGGGGGATTTACCAGAATTGGGGATGGCGTAGATGCGATCATATGAGGAAGATCATAGAAAGACAAATTATAGCGGCCAAAAATATTAATTGCAACTTATGGACAAACAGACCCCCCCCCAAAAAAAAAAAAAACAGTATTAGGAAGAAAAACAACTATATGGATACTTTAAACGATAAACTGGAGAGATTGCACGCGAGAAGAAAGGAACATCATAAGAATGGGAAACTTCAATAGAAACTGTATCCATCATAATAGCAGTACACAATTATGGTGTAAGGACGAATTATATTAAAGCAAAAATTGATGAGACACAAGAGAATGGTAATAATATGTGAGGAGATAAAGACAAATAATAAGCGAAGGCAATAAGTAGTTGAAAACTATGTACAAGTAGGCAGGAAAGTTGATCCACTTGGAATTGTGCAAGAAATTACATTTTAAACATACTACCAAATGGTATATGCACAAACCTGAATCCCTCCTGGAGAATGGGATGCAAAAGATCTCTGGGATTTTGAGATAGAAATGGATCACGTATACCCAGCCTGAAGACCGCACCTATTGTAATTAACTAGAAAAACGAAGTTGTCATCTATTGGGGTTTGCCATTCCAACGGACCACAGAATGAATATGAAAGAAATCGAAAGTTAGGAAAATATTTGCACCTTTCTACACCACTAAAAAGCAGTGGAGCATGAGGGTGACGGTGATACCAATTGTAGTTGCTGCGTTAATAACAGAAGCCCAAAAGCTTAGAACAGAAATTGGGGAATTGGAGATATAAGGAGGAATTGAGACAAATCCAGAGCACAGCACTGTAAAGATCAGCAGGAATACTTATTTTGGCAACCTGTGTCTCTTGCTGTCATCCTGATATAATGGAATGACCCATCGCCCCCGTACCTCAACAGTGGTGATGGTTCTAACCACTATTTAAGAACACAAATATTACTCTGTGCAAAACTCACTTGAAGTACTTAGACGACGGACTCCTAATACTCACGTGACCTTACTATATAAAACATCCAAACCTCGGTGAAATGTAATGATATAATAATAATTGGGAATAAAAAGCATCTTTTTTTTATACATCAGAAAGAATATGGAAATAGAATTCGATATTACAGCGCATTACATCAATCTGGCTAAAACTTACAATATAACAATCAATTTCGTCTAAGAAATAACATACATTCCGAATTAAATGTTTGAAGGTTATTATTTTGACACATCTTTCAGTTGAGAAGTTGATTTTGAATGAGCTTATTCGGATGGTGGGATGGATTCTACGGCAGGTCAACTCTTTTGGGTTATTTTGTATTGAACATGTTTGTTTTATTCATTCTTGTTGGGTATTCATTTTTTATAACTCATTTTTTCAGACACATTTTTGAATTAATTTTTCTTTCCATACACCCATATATATGACCCTAACAGGGACTGTCACTCCGGGTCAGAGCTCCAAAAATAGAACCTCGCCACCAGATGCTGTTTGGGGTCATACCCAGGAAAATAAGACCCTCAGCCATTACTTTCTAGCTCATATATGATAAAAATGTTTAGGGGAGCAATACGGTCGGGACAATTATATTGGCGCTAGGTTTTGACATGACCAGCTGATTTATCGGTGCCGGCTTCTCCGGACGGTTGTCTAGCCTAAGTCAAAGTGGATTGATGGATGTTATGGACTGGTCCCCCACTTTCAATCAGGAGTGCAGGCAATTTATTGATAGAAAATCAAAAATCCGACCAAATACAAATACCAAAACACTGTGATTTTTAACGGAATTGAAGTAACAGATATTTTGTTATAAAGAGTTTGTTGGCGTTTTACTTTATTATACATGTGAAAATCTGAAAATTGTAATTTGTCGTTTACCTTTTTTACATGTGGAAATCTGAAAATTATAATGCTGATAATCATACACACACACACACACACACACACACACACACACATATATATATATATATATATATATATATATATAGAGAGAGAGAGAGAGAGAGAGAGAGAGAGAGAGAGAGAGAGAGAGAGAGAGAGAGAGAGAGAGAGAGAGATTCCCAGCTGAATTAACTGTTGGCTTGATCTGGCTTACTTTATTTTTATCTAGCCCATAAAAATCTACAGCAGACGAAATAATAGCCATTAAAATAATTAGTTTACTAAAAGTAAATTATTTTTATTTTATTTTTATTACCTTTCCGTCATTTTTTTCCTTCTCCATCCTGGTTCTCCCTTCCTTCCTTTCCAGAGGAATGAACCTTGATATTTGATGTTTTCTTTTTGTGCATTTTCTTCAGCTATGCTTATCAGTTTGTCCAACATTTCAGTCAGCTCAAGCGCTCAACCAAATTGGTTAACTATTTGCCGACCAAATTATTATTCATTTGAATTATTCATTCTATTTAACTGGTTCCATTTTGCGAAAGGATATAGTAACATTCTCAATGATGGTTCACAGAAAAAACGAAAAATTTCAGGGATGTTCACCTAGTGATTTTTCATTGTAAACATGTGAGAGACGCTGCCAGCGGTTTGCGGTAGAATAGCAGTGGTGGGCAAGCCTATGAGCGGCTAAAAGTGCACAAAAAGTTAAGCTGTTACAAATCAGTCCTCCTGATTAAATAGTAGACCGACTAGAACCGAACCTGTTCTTCGTTTTCCTCAACTTGTAATGCGGACATTAAAAAGAAAGAGATTAGAATATGACGTCAAACGAAATTTAACCATTTTTCTTGAATTCATTAAACGACGAAAGGAATACAAATTTTAGTTTGGTTATTTATCAAAAATAATAAAAGTACATGAATAACGGAAATTTAAATTCAAGAAAGTAAAAAAAAAAAAAAAAAGAACGAAAAAAAAAATGAATAGGCCTAATTAATAACCATCGAAGCATAATACGCAAGAAAACGTTTGATGAGGGCGTTTAATATGAATCTTTTAATTTTAACGAATGAAAGAAATACTGAATGGGAGAGGAATAAATGAAATCCAGATGAAGTATTAAATATGACCACATGCCAAATCTAAATGGCTGGAGAAAGGAAGAATTTGATTACGCATCAGGAAATGAAAGAAATATTGAAATGTTGGCTTCTTATATTCTTTGCCTGTTTAATAACGCCGTGGAAAATGAAGGCTTTGTAATTATGATGTTTATAAAACGTTGGTTTCAATTGTAATTTGTTAATTAAAAATGTTTTCAGTGTAATGACTTTTTAAGAAAGAGTGTCCATCTATAATGCGAGTTTGCGTTTAATATTTAATTAATCTAATAATAAGAATACTGTATTGTTGATAGTTTTTTACTTTATTTTTCTACGTTTGAAAATTTGCTGATATCAGAATGTAGTATATATTTGCCAACGAGATGATTTAATACTATTCAATTAATAGATTCGAATGTGCAACAGTTTAACATATCTGCTTTGTTGGTTCGATTTTATGGCATGTCAACCCTTGGGTTATTTTATATCGAGGGCATATTTGTTTTATTCCTTATTGTTGAGTATTCAAATATTTAAAATTAATTTTTAACATTTTAAAACTCATTTTTAGCTATTTACCCCATACATGAGACCCTAACAGGTACTACCACTCTAGTTCAGAGTGGACATGAGATTAATGGCCATGAACGGATACTCCACATTCCACATAGCTCCAGAACTGGAACCTCAGTACAAGATGCAATTTGACGTCATACTCAGGACACTTTTTACCCTTACTTTTAGCATATATATGGTAAAAAAGGTCGGGGGTTTGACATAATAGCAACACAGTCAAGGCAAATCATATTGGTGCTAGGGTTTTACATGACCTGCCTATTGGTCGGCAGGGGCTTTCCCAATGGATCGTCTAGCGTAAGTACGGACCAAAGTGTTGCATGTCATGGACTGCTCAGTGAATATGATTCTGTCCTTAAGCGTCACAGATCGCCAACCTCGATCAATAGGTAGCCCCAATTTGGGTGGGTCATACTCCTCAGCAGAGATGCAGTCGGCGTATTCTACAACCTTAACCGACAGGGTGGTTAACTTGTTTGGTTTTACGCTTTAACTGACTAAAATATTTATCAAACTGATGAGCATGATTCAAGTTTTCCATGAGCAAATTTCGCTCATCCGAGTTCAATCCTCTGGAAGAGAAACAAGGGAAAAGCACCGGCACGATGTTACACAAGCGACGTTTAATATATATGAATTCAGAGTTTTCATATTCCTAAGCTGGTTTTCATACCAACGTTAAAGAGCCCAGTCTATTTATCGATAGTTGGGGGAGAATAGTTATATTCGTACCTTTCCAATGTTATTAGTACTATGTGAAATGCAAACAGCATCGTCCACGATTTGAAGCTGAGTCACTCTGTCCATTTCTATGATGATAATCATCACGCTACGGACACCTCCAAATGAAAATATAGTATTTAGGCAATGAGGTGCTGTTCTCCTACTTTCTATTGAAGAGACTCACCTTGTGGGAGTAACATCTGATCAGGATTTCGATTTACAAAAATGATTTTAAACAATTTGATTCTATCGAGAACTGCAATGTGGGAAACGTCCGAGGCACAAATTAAAAGCGTTTTAGAGATGTTATCAAAAACAACATAAAAATTCTCAATATAAACGTTCATGAGTGGGAGAGTATAGCTACGAATTGTGTGGCTTGGAGAATACTTTTTAATGGTAGCTGTAAGGGGTTTGATGTAAGGCGGCTCTAGAATTCCATCCTGAAGCAGTCTCTACGTAAGCGACACATGATGGAAGTCATGGACACATTTCCTACATTTAAGCCGGACCATATCTGTGACGTGTGTGGCAGGGCCTGCCTGTCGAGGACTGGGCTTCTCATTCACGCACGGTCGCCTACCAGAGGAAATCGGGTAAGGGGTTCGTATGTGTGACAGTGAGTAAAAACAAAGCTGGTCGCCTGAGCCATCTGAATGCTCACAACCGAACTACCTATAGAAATGACCGTCATCTGTGAAGAAGTGGCAATCACTATATATATATATATATATATATATATATATATATATATATATATATAATCATTGTCATTGAATTCTTACGAATGCCAATTGAATGTGGTACACTGATACAAACAGAAAAAGGAAAGGATCACTTGAGCACAGTGACAAGGTGTTCTGCTTAGTTTAAAGCAAAGCGCCGTGTATTCTCTGTTAATATAACTACTAGTACTGTTACTAGTACAACCAATACCGGCAAAACACTTTAGGGCTTCAGATAATATAATTCATATTTTCTTTTCCTTCAATAAATAAACAGATATCAAATTCTTCTGGTTCATAAACTATTCCAACATCTTTACTGTTTCTGTGCAAGTATTAATAATAGTGATATATCTATGATTTATTATCTCTTGTATCAGAGTTCACAATCAGTGTTTTAATTTCTGTCTAGACTTAGCGAATTCTCGACTGAGTTCGTGGATTTGCACCCTAGTGGTAACACAAAAGAAACTAGAAGTGATTTAGCTTCAGAACTCATCCACCAATTATATATTTAGTTAGATTACCATAAAATACAGTCTTATTCTATAAATAACAATAATGTTTATTTACAGTAACTGACACGTGAATCTGTTATGTTCGCTTTACAGTAGCAGTCCATAATGTTACCCGGTGCTGCGAGTAGGAAGAAGTGGAACGAGTGTCATAAACGACTCTTTACTTCTGGAAATACTAGCCTACAAGTATATTTCTTCCACATCCACTGACATAATAAAAAAACATTCAAACCGTAAACCTACTATAATATAATAAAAAAACAATATAATATCATAAATAAACAATGTAGTTTAGACCTTGTATAGTTGGATATTCCAGACCAGGGATGACCAAACTACGGCCCGCCAAGACTTTTTATCAGGCCCGCCGACGATACTTGAATTTGTTCGTTAAAACGTACGGAACACGAGACGTTCTGATACAATTTAAATTTAAATATCATGTTAAACTTATTAAATCTTCATGGACTTGAACACTGTAGTTAGGTAAAAAAAAAAAATCATGCGTGTGAGATTTAACTTGTTAATAATTACAATGCTTTCGTTCTGGCTAACAATTATTGAACACAATAATAATGTGACTCGCGCTCGTTATTTTTTCAATTATCCGGCCTAATGTAAAAAAAAGTTCGGTGATCCCTGTTCTAGACAAATTAAGATTCCATCACTGACACACAATACCATTGATAATATGATAATTACGTATGCAATTGATTAAGTACCCGTATAAGGTATTTACTTTATTTTTATAAATAATGTCATCATCCCGAAAGTTCGAAACAAAGCTAACCATATCACCGATGTGATGTGCACGATATCTACGGGCGAAAAAGTAAACTCTTGATAATCTGTAGAGTATTTTAGGATGTTATTAGTTGCAATATCCAGTAAAGGTGGGCTTATTTGCGGTTCCCAATGTTTGCCAAACATTTCCCGTATATGTTATTTTCCTAAACTATTATTTGATTTTTTAAAATAATTCCTTTAGATTGCCCGTCTATCAACAACTATGGAAAGAATAACATTATTATATTATTTTTAAAGATAAATTGTTTTCTTATCTTATTCTATATCGAAAGAGTATTTTTAAAATCAATTAGTTAAGCTTTCGTGACGGAGTTGACGTTCTCTCGCTGTTACTTGTTAACAACATACTAGTCTCCCTCTTCCCCTCTCACTAAAACACTGTCTCGTTCCCCACCATTATAAACATGTTGCCTGGGGTGCCATTATTGATTTTCATTGAAATCCAGTTAGCCAGTCTTGTTTTTAAGCATTAGCTTAAAATGTCCGAAAAGTTTTATTGTGATCAGCTCACCGGTTGTTGACTGGTTTGGTTAGAATTTACGGCATTGGGTCATTTTATCCAAAAAAACGTTTTGTTTAATTCATTCTTTATGGCTACTCATTTTTTAACTCCAATTTTTAAACACATTTTTAGAACTCATTTTTTTAAATTTAATCCATAGATGCTAACCTACCAGCTGTCTCACCGGTGTTGACGCTGTTTATTGACAGACAGACATTTGCCATTTATGTAGTCGATTTTCTTTGTTTTCTATTTATGATATTCGTACATACACAGTTGCTACAAATATTAAACAATGTTAAGTTCAAACTTTATATTCTCAACTAATAGCCTTTGTTTAGGTATATATTATGCGGGGACACTTTAGATCAAAGTTACGACAAGGTTAAGCTTAGAACTCAGCTGAGCTTAGATTCTTCAAAAACAACTTTTGTAATGAATGAACGTTTATTTTGTAGGTGTTGAAATTGGTCAAAAATGTCCTTCATTACATGAGAATACAATGGATCTCTCACCTTCGATGTTATACTGTCCTTTTTACTCTAAAGAGATGTCATTTCATACCACTTTCCCACTCTCTTAGTAGTAGCTATAAGAGGCAGTTAGTGCTCTGCCCCATCCCTACATAAATTGAACACTCTCTCTTGAGTATCAAGCCACCAAGAGGGAATCCATTTTTCTTCAGAAGTTCTGTACTTTCATTATATTGATAATTTTGATGAATATAACATGGCTTTTAGTACGAACACTGGCATTACACAATTATCATTAATATGGAAATGAGTTTATTCTCTTAGAGTTTTTTAAATGTATTGCTCTGATGGTCACCTCGCTGTGGTGTGCCTTTCTTACTGGATTACGGTTGCATACAAATATAATGAGAGTTTTAGTAATATATATATAGATGAATACCGTCATTTTATCGACTGCTGTAAACGTAAATTTATTTAAAAACTATATAATTGTCACATAGAAAATAAGTGTTTAGTTTCTTGACACAACTTTAATCTATGCACACCGTCTGATTTCCGATGTACGTTCTCGATAAAGAAATATTTTTTCATCCTGATAATCATTCATCTTTCGCTTCATCCGGAATAGTTACATCGATTGGTTTAATCAATTATAAAAATTATTGAAGCGAACATTTAAAAGCCGACTCTTACTTCCGGCTTTTTATCCAACGAATCAAAATATTTATGCAAAGCTTAGAATTTGTAATGATTTTCTTCAGTCGAATCTGAATCGTTCAAAATATATCCCAAGAAATAAACAAGGACTTTTCTCATTCAGAGGAAGAGTGTAATATAATAAAAACATTGGAGTTAAAGGAAAACTATTGTTTAAACTATTCAATATTTTTTATCAAATAATGTTTGCAAAACTGACCCAAAGTTACCAACTGATCGATTATTATTCGGAATGAGATTTTTATTAATAGAAGCAAATAAAGTTTATGCAGATTAATCAGTGTGTCTTGTAAATACATCGACTCAAACTAAATCTGTGCTTCATAGCCTTTGGTAGATTACAAGACGAATTGGTCTCTACTTGAACTAAGATAAAACAGAGTTCATATTTTTTAATGAAAATAGAGCCATCTCTTAATTAAAGTGCAAGCATCTGAAATTAGTAGACTAGCCCATAGACATCAGTAATAATATTCTACTACTCTACTACTAATCTACTGAAAGCGATGACAGTGTACCGATTTCATAATGTAGGTGAGATTTGTGAAAGCTGGTTAATGGGAATTGGCTTAGGATCTTATCAAAAGATTGAAATAAACGAATACATTTCATTTCTACCTTTTAAAATCGACAGGCAAGGAAGTTTGCTTAAAAAAATAAAATTGTTTCAAAAATGTAAACAAGAAGAAGAGACTATTCTTAAAATAAACGAATATTATAATACACTAATTATTAGCTTTGTTTAACATTAAATCTTTAATAAAATTTAGGAATGCATTAAAAAAATAATATCTTAAATGTAAAAAAAAAAAACAACATTCTGCTATACAAATTATCAGCGACTTTTTTTAAAATTTGATAAATCATTTTTCTCTTATTTTCTCTCTTACTTCTGTTTTCTTCTCGCACACTCTCTGGTGTTCCAAATATTTTTTAGTCCGGTCATGGAGCGGGTACTTCTGCTAGTATCATATAATGTTGTCGCTCAGAAAATTAGTGGTTTTCATGATGGGTTGAACTCACTTCTCACATTTCGGAATCCAATCTTTTGTGGACGTTGTCTTATGCACTTTGATCACAGAAGCATCCATGATTAAGCGAAGTAGAAAACTATAGTCTTCATGCCATTCCATTCTCTCTTATTCGCTGTCCAATATTCACCTTGCCCTGTAAAATACAGTAGATGTATTTGTTT
>CM042137.1:5251749-5256749 GCA_023376005.1 Doryteuthis pealeii
GAGTGTGTGTCAGCAAAAATGTTTATACGCTTAAGATGGTCATTATGATAGCCATTATATATGAATATGATTATATATTATGATAAACCTATAATTTATAAAGCAAGTTAAAGAAGATAAATCGATTATTTAATCTCGTGAGGATGCTCGAACTGATGCTATTCTAGTCCACATTTTGTAGACAGCCCTGTTGGCCGACTGCACCTCTTCATAAGCGGTTTTTGACCAGAGTACTAAGTGGTCACATAACACTTGGGTCCTTACTTGGGAAGGACTGGCGGTGGGGTTGCCCAATCTGATCAATCGGCTGCTCATGTAACGCTCTAATAACTATGGAAAACAACCACCACTTTTTATCATATGAGCGCTACAAGGTGCGGTCAACCACTAGTATTTAGTAATATACATGAAGTTAATGAAAATCATTTCTACTCATTACTAAAACACATGAAATTCATGGAAATTATATCTACCAATTTACATATACATATGAAGTTGATGAAACATTTCTGTTAATTTATTTATTCATATTAACTTAAATATATATATATATATATATATATATATATATATATATATATATATATATATAATTCGAATATCCCCTATATATAATATGCCATATCAAAATCCATAGTATATAAATTTTATATGTCCTATGCATATAATATATATATATATATATATATATATATATATATATATATTATATATATAAATAATATATAATATATATAATATGGGTATGCCTTTGTATGTATGCGCATATATACATGTACCTGTATATGTGTGTGGGTTTGTTTGTTTGTGTGTGTGTGTGTGTCTATATGTCTCTGTGGGTGTGAGTATGCATGCCTATAAATTTCTCTCTATGTATGTATATGCATGCCCATCATATAGCATATCACAGTATTAATAATAATAATAATAATAATAATAATAATAATAATAATAATAAATAATACACACATACACTTATAACAAATCTTACCATCATTACCCTCTCTAACCTCCACAACCAAAATGTTAGACAAATATTCCAAATACACCAAATGTTAATTATAAATCTAGTTTTCCCAATATATTTCCCCAAAATCACCTTCACAAACAATAATAGACAATAAAGCCAGCAAGATGAGACTTAGCAAATATCTATCTATATATATACACACAAACACCCATAACTAATCCTTATGCTATTCACCATATATACATGAATAACTACATCTTCAAACTCAGTATATAAGACCCACCCACACCCAAACACCTAACATCTGTGGCATCATTATCAGAATCCCATTGCTACACACCCTATCTGGGAGAAAAATAAAAATCTCCTACTAGCAACCACTGCTAACACCAACAACTGACCACCCTTATTCACGACCTCCTAATTCACCAGTATGAAGATATTTACCATGGAAGCAAGAACTCAATCCAAAGTCCTGAAGAAGGTCTAACAGACCGAAACGTTACAACGTCGACACCACTACAATAAACATCCATTTTCTACAAAATCCCGTGTTTGTTTACCTTTCTCCACACACACACACACACACACACACACACACACACACACACATATATATTATATATATATATATTATAAAATGGGTACAAGAGATACCCTACTTGAGTTTCACCATAAGGATCTTCTGGGTTAAATCCACTGAATTAATTAATTAAGTTTTTAAGTCACTGAATTAATTAATTAAGTCACCTTTTTCTTATATATATATATATATATATATATATATATATATATATATAAAGAAGTAACCCACAAAGGTTGTCATTCCGTTAACCACCACCAATTCAACGAACCAACCGGTCTCTTGCGGATTATTTTTTTTAATTCATTTCAGGGGGCCGATTTTTTGCACGTGATTTTATATTAGCTGTTTTTTCCGGAAGACACAAAGTCCATTGCCGTGGGATTTAGTGAATGTTTCTTTAATGTGAATAATTGTAAAAGGCGTTTGTGAATTTGTTTGAAACCTTTTTCTAAAGTGTCTTCTTAGCCCTATAAGATAAGCTTCCATTTATTCGATAATAAGTTTCCAAACACATATGGGTTCTGAAAAACTTTACAATAAAGTCTCATTTCATTAAAAAACAAAAATGTTTTGATACATACGCGTGCATAAAAAAGGTCGTAGAACACGTGATTTAATAGATATGAAGAGTGTATTATGAGGAGAAAATTTGGCAGGTCTCATGAAGTAACGAGATTACACGCGAAGAACTGCTAATGTGAACATACAAAAGGGTAGTCCGCTGGGGACAGTGATATGAGACGAGGAAAGATATGCCGACAGATTGATTAGTTAGGTGCAAGAAAATGGATGGTAGAGGACGAAAAAAATACATAAACGATAAAATGTGAGAAGCTGCGAGAGAATACGAGATAATTTGAAATGGGAACAGAACAGAAACAGAAAATTAGCATCACCCGGGAAAAAAAAGATTGACTGTAATTGTTTTCAGAAGAAATGAGCTATGACGAGAAAAAATATAAGGGATGAGGAAATCAGTGAAGACGAGATGACAGTAAAAAAATAAGAGCAGATTGAAAAAGTAACAAGTAGCAAGAGACCAAAGTTAATGCCGAATTAGTGCAAACATAGATAAGAACAAGGCAGAAGGAATTAGAAAAGAAGTACCATAAAATTGCCCACAATGTATATATATATATATATATATATATATATATATATATATATATTGCGGGAAATGTTTATGGTACTTCCATCTCTCTCTCTCTCTCTCTCTCTCTCTCTCTCTCTCTCTCTCTCTCTCTCTCTCTCTCTCTCTGTCACTGTCTCTGTCACTGTCTATGTGTGTCTGTCTCTCTGTGTGTCTGTCTCTCTCTCTATATATATATGTATATATATATATATGTGTGTGTATCTGTGTGTGTGTATATGCATATATATATATATGTGTGTGTATGTGTATATATATATATATATATATATATATATATATATATATATATATATATACTCTTGATTTTAACCTTGGATTCCAACCCGCTAAAAATTAAAACAAATATTTATATATTAATGACTATATATTCGATAAAAATAGTTTTTTTGAGAGATTTTAAAATATGTACATTTTATTTTATTCTAAAATCACAAATATATATATATATATATATATATATATATATATATATATATATCATCATCATCATCATGACGCGCTATTAGCACGGATATCCATGACAATCTCTCACCAACCTTCCCTATCATTCATTTTTCCAGGGAGGTCCACTGTGCAGCAACCTGCATCTTTGCTTAGTTGGTCAATGTAGGTCCTTGATGGGCGGCCCACACTAGCATGTCCGTGTGTTGGCTTCCACAGGAGAACGTCACTTATGAGCTCATCCTTGCTTCTCCAGCAGTGCCCGGCATGTCTTGGCCGTCTCACTCGAATGGTTTGTGAGATGGGGGGCAGGTGGCCATATAGCTGTTTTCTCGTGGGGTGCTGCTTCCACGATTTATTCAGGACTACACGAAGCATTCTTGTGCAGCTCCCGTCCAGCTTATTCTCAAGGCGCCTCGTTAGAGTCCAAGTGGTGCATCCGTACAGCAACACTGAAACAACCACCGCTTGGAAGAAATGTCGCTTTAACTTGTTAGTGAGATTGGATTTCCATATTACTGATAATTTGTTTGTGGCCGAACACGCTTTTCCTATTCGTGTATTTACATCGGTTTCTGTGGATGAGATATTACTACCTAGGTATGTGAATTGCTCTACTGGCTTAAGAGTCTTATATATATATATATATATATATATATATATATATATATATATATATATATATATCAGAAGATAATTGAAAATTAATGATAATATTAAAACAAATATTTGAACTAGTAAAATAACATTCGAACTGTTGTTTTTAGCAATATATAGAGAAAACTATTTCTGATAATTGTCTAGTTTGAAAAACTTGTTTAAATTTGAAAATATTATATATATCAAAATCTAATTAACACACGTCAAAATCAACATGTTTTCAGTATGTATTAGCGCTTAGGGCCGGGTTAGCTCAGTCGGTAGAGCGTTCGACTAGAAACCATAAGGTTCCTAGTTCGATACCGGCCCTCGCCAACTCAGCGTATGAGTAGCACAGGCATCTGTGTGGTAAAGTAAGGAGCTGATGGTAGGTGTGGCGCTCCACGTCAGATGCTAAGATAATCTTCTTGGTCTAGCGCTAGTGAAAACGGGAGAGACTCCCTTGCTGATTGGTTGATACCGACATTAGGCCGCCCCAACGACTTAAAAAAACAAACAGTGCACAGCACTAAAAACTAATAAAATATCATGGCAAATAGATTTAATAACATGTTAATACACCATAACCATATACCCGATAACTGCCAAGCTTGAAATGTTTATGTAAATTTTTTAAAAATGTGTGTATTAAAACCTAAAAGAAGGCCACCTCAATAATGTAAACTAGTAAAATAACATTAGATGTCTTGTTTTTAGCAGACTTATATAGGTTAAATATCTTAAAAAAAAACTTATTTTAAGAAACAATGTGAACCGTTTGACGTTGCACCCTTAATTTCTGAGTATATATAATACAGAGTTGTTCTTTTTTTCTATGTATTCATGATTTTGACTATAAATTAAGAACACATTGATAAACTTATACAATTCAAGAGGGTATAGAGACGTAAGAAACGACGTAGTTTCGGTAACAAACAATCGTACACTAAATCTCCATTATAGTAAGATTCGATTTTTAAATTTTCGTTATTTTTTTTTTGTAGTTTATGTCTGTTAGTATCCTACATACTGTGCTGAATTAAAGGGATGTATAATACTCATTGCAGGATTTTAAATACACTAACAACAATGGCTGCTTTGAGGAAAATCTAACTCAAGTTTTCATAAAGCTGTAGGATTTTTGATCGATTTGAAAAAAATATATGTATGTTAAAATCGTCGTGCCCAGGACAATAATGCCCTTTGTCACT
>CM042137.1:5259249-5261749 GCA_023376005.1 Doryteuthis pealeii
ATATTAGTTCGTTTTTTAAAATGAAAAGCAGATGATATTTTGGCAGATCCTACTCTTTTCCCTAATCATCTAGCGAAAGCTTGATGGGGACCAAACGGGTCACGTTTTGGCTAGTATATATATATATATATATATATATATATATATATATATATATATATATATATATATATATATAATAAAGTGTCGTTTAAAATAAAGTCTGATAAATCAAAAAATGCTCAAATGCAGACAAGCAGGGCAGTATAAAAAATATCATCATTAGATCTTGCTGACACCACATATATCCATTCATCTCTCTCTCTTTCTCTCTCTCTCTCTCTCTCTCTCTCTCTCTCTCTCTCTCTCTCTCTCTCTCCAACAGTAAACACCCAAGTAAACATATACATAAGTAATTTATTTAATTAAAACCGTGATGGCTTTTTAAAGCTTACCACATCCACGCCTAACATGTGTCTCTCTCATGTGGACCCCAGCTTCATATGATCATTTATATGCAGTAATTTTATCTCAGTCAGTTCAAAAGACTTCGATATCAACGATAAATCTACGAATGGGCATGCTACGTTACTGATTCTTCTTTTTTGCATACGAACTTTTTCATAATCGAATAAAATTGAATTGGTTTGGAAATATTTATCCAGTCCATTCTCCATGGACAGGGTGGGATATAGGTTTGCAAGTATTAGCTTCCAGTGAGGATTAAACTCGATATTCAATTGTAATGGATCTGCGAAATTAGCTTGTTAACAATCACACCACAATAGGTCGCCCTCAATTGGATTTATTGTATGGGAGCATCCTCTTTATAGTCTTCATCTTGCTCTATCGGATAATTATTTCTTTGTTCCTTTTAAAAAAAACTCTTAAGATTTGCTACGGACCAAATACTGAATAATGTGGGATATACGTGGTTGAGACACCGATCCCGAAAACTTTTTCCTAACGGTCTATGCAACTTATAGGAAGGATGGTGTGCCTAAGTGGAGTAGTGTACAGTTGTAACAGAATATGCTAACTGTATGATCCGCAGTTAACTGTATCCCCTGAAAATGGGTAAAATCCCCGAAAAAGATGTCTTGTGTATGACAATAAATCACATTTGGTGGGGAGACTCCAGTTCCGGTGCTCTCGTAAATGTGAAGTAAACTTTCAGTGCCATTACGCAATCTGGTTCAGTCTGACACGGATTTGTAGTACCATCGAAATTGTAGGGACACATCAAAGAGCTAAATAGATATATCTGAACAATATTAGCATTGAATAGCAGTACATAAAGCTATATATATATATATATATACCTTTGGGAAAGGTATGAATCCATATATTCTCCCTCCAGCTATGGGTAAATAGTAGGGTAGACTGGGCTCTTTAACCTGTGCTAGGTAACCAATCTAAGAGAAGGACAACTCTGAATCCAAACCTGTTAAACTCCGCTTAATAAATTGACATTGTGTCGCATCCTGCTCGTGCGGAGGGTTGCTAATTATATACGTAAACCTATATAATTTTTTGCAATTTATTAGTATTATACGGGAATACTTAACCCAAAACAACTGTGCTCAAATAATATTACAAAAAAAAACCATGATGCAAAAATACTTGCTTTGGAACATCTAGTATGAAAAAGAAAAAGAAAAAGAAAGGGGGAAAATAAATTCGACTTGTTGAAGAGAAGGGGGGGTCAACAATGTCGTCGCCGTCACAAAATCTTTAGCACAAAAAAATCCGTCGTCGTCGTCGTAAAATCACCAACTCAAATATCAGCAGCAGCTGAAAAATCGCAACTCCTGCTGTCGTCACCCCACTTCTACTTATACAAGTTTTTCCTTTAACATCCGGGTGTCTGCACCCCACGCACGAGATTCTCGAGCCAAACCCGACCGCCGGAATCATCATAGCCATCATCCGGGCACCTGGCACTTACATCCGGGACTGTAGCTTCTTGACTTCAGTGACAATGTTTGCATTCTGAAGGAAGCGGGTTCGATTCTACAGTCCGACATGTCAGGCAAAGCCTAGCCCGCTTCCTTCGAGAATACAGCAGGCCTTGAAGTTCGCCATTCACCTCGTGTTCTCTGTCACAGAACATTAAAAATGAAAATAGCTGTACTCATAATCAAGCATTCACAGAGTAATAAATATGTTGGCATTAAATAACCCATAAAGAGTTGATATGCAATTAAATAAAGCAAAGATTGAATAACAATGTAAGTATATTTGAAAAAATTCACATGCATAACTCACTACTCTGAGTTTTACGTTGATACTATTCTATTCTCGTCTTAGCAATTGCTCGCATGTGGATCGTATCAAGATGAGTTTTACGCGAGTGTGAATTAAATTCGCAAGTTAATATTATATATATATATATATCATTCACATCTGATGATTTGGATCCTTAGACACTTGGTCTAGGCTTCCTGAAATAGGCTATAAAGCTAAGTCTTCTGTTATATTTTTTACTTATAAATTTGCTCTGTGACTCTAACAGTAAGAG
>CM042137.1:5266749-5289249 GCA_023376005.1 Doryteuthis pealeii
CGCAGTTTAGCCTCATTTTGGGTATACCCAGTGTATCGTCAGGTGTACTAATCAATGGAATTGCTTGTATTTCTCTTGAATTTGCCTCCTTTCCTGATCCTTTATTCTGCGTTCATGCCTGCCCAGGAGAATAATGTGTGCATGCGCTTCTGGGTGTGAGAGCATGAGTTTGTGGCAGGTCTAGATCTATATGTGATTTACTTTCATCTATGTGCGTATATCTCTGTCTCTCCATAGAGTTAAATATTCTCTGTTCTGCTGGGTCTTCCCAATTTTGTTCTTTTTTTGTCTATACATGTATGTTCGAGTCTTATTTTAGAACTTTTCTTCGATAAAATCTATATTTCCTTCGAGACACTGCATCACAATTCCTGCAACAATTGCAAGAATTCTGCATATGCTATGGTTCCCGGAAGCGATTCTAACAGAATATTTTATCTGAGAAAGGGCATCGCTAAGTCATTAACCCAGAGGCTATGCCCAATCTGTTCCTAAACACACTAACGCGAATACTGTGTTTATGTGCGTGTGAGTGTGTGTGTGTTTATATATATATATATATATATATATATATATATATATATATATATATATATATATAGAGAGAGAGAGAGAGAGAGAGAGAAGAAAGAAAGAAAGTTAGAGATCTGTGTGTAAATATGTTTCTCTACATGTGTGTGATATATATTGATATACATATATGTGTGTATTTATATGGGCTCGTGTGTAATATATATACACACACACACACACACACACATATATATATATATATATAATATATATATATATATATATATGTATATATATATATGATATGTGTTTGTGTGTTTATATATGTGCATGTGTGTGTAGTATATCAATATATATATGTAAAAATGTATATGTTTAATATATACATATATGTGTGTGTTGTGTGTTTAATAAATAAATACACATATTTATATATACACATAAATATACATTTGTAAATATGTCGATGTGTATTTGTGTAATATATATATATATATATATATATATATATATATATATACATTTCTGAGTTTTTGCTTTATTACACAAGTTGAATTTACTCCCATATATTTATCAACGGCATAAATATAATAGGCATGTACAAAATCATATATCTTGCATTATTCTAAATCTTATTATAATGGAGATTGTGGGTTTGTCTGTCTGTAATCGAAACTATATTACTATACAAGTCACAATTACTTTAGTTATTTACATCATATTCTCCATGATTTTATTTTTATTTAAACCTCAATTATTAATAAAATTGTTCTACATTACTTACACTGTTGACCATATCTACATACTAATAACATGCAATTGTATTCATATATACAACAAAATAGAGGTTTACAGTGTGAACGGGAAGGCTAATTTGCATATTGATCTTTAAAATTTGATTTTGATAAATATATGCTTAGTATTATTGATTTCTAATTGTTTGGTTTTATATTAATGAATATGAGCAAAAATCTCGAGGATAAATCTTAAAAGAAATCCCTTAACAAGAAGAAATAAGTGTAATATTATTCTTTACTTCCTATTTTAACTAAATAGTTAAATTAGGAAAATGTACCAATGAAAGACGGGAGTAACGGAAAATGATGGAAGAGTTAGTTTCAAAGTTGTTCTATTTTTCAATCATACCCCCTCTGTTCAAAATCTTTTTATCTACATTCTTATTCAGTTTCATTAGCCTTTCTAATTTAATATGATATTTTATTATAAAATTTAACTTAAATACTTGCACCCGGAGGGTGCATATATTTGCTAGTTAATATAATGTTTAATAACTGATGAACATATATATTAAACCAGGAAATATTGTGCGTAGCATTTAATCATGCTAACATGTTTCCATTGCAATAATACAAACTAGTAAACTTAACGAACTTCTGAACATCCTAGAAATCTTTTATTTTTTTAATTCGTATCAGAAATATTACGTCGGTTAAAACAAATTTTTAATACGACTGGGATATCTTTGTTGAAAAGGACGTATGAGAAAGAATTCACAATTCCAAATTCATTGCATTTTTTATTTTTTTTTTATTTTTCGTCTACTACTCTTTCTATGAACCTGTATTTCCTGTAGCGTTATAAATTGATGGCTTTCAAGCCCTGAAATCAGACTTTCTTTTCATCTATATCAATCGGGATGTAAGGGTTATCCTCTTCAGAAATGGACACGGCGACCCGAGTTCACGTCCTGGATGAGACTGTTTGCATTTGACATAATAAATATGGGAAAGGCATGCGTCCAGCTACTCTCTCTCTCCAGCTATGGATTAGTAGTAGTAGGTAAGACTGGGCTCGTTAAGCTTGGAAAAGCAACGAATATAGGAGAAGGAAAACTCTTAATTATAACCTGTTCAGCTAGGCTTCAGAAATTGACGATGTTTCATATCCTACTCGTGCGTAGATGTTGATGAATATATAATCAATTATTTCTAAAATTATTGCCAGTTATAGAGTACTGGGTGTTTTTAAAAAAGTTGATCTTATCAGAAAAATGATGTTTCATATCCTTCTCGTTCGGACGGGTTGGAATATATATATATATATATATATATATATATATATATATATATATATATATATATATATATCATTTTTTTTAGAGTAATATTGTATACTTCCATATCCCAACAAAGAGGCACCACTTTGTTGTAGGGCTTGGAATACGCCAAACGCATCTCCTGTGGTGAGTTACTACCCTCTTAAAAACGCAGTTGTTCCTGGATATGATACTAAAAAGCATCCTGTATTGAGATTCCAGTTCTGAAGCTCTGAGGAAAGTGCATTCCCCCTGTATTGCCATTACTCGCAGGCCCATTCTGACCCGGATTGGTAGTAGCAGTCAAGGTTCTATCTATCGGAAAAATCAAATTATATGTATGAAATATAAATACTTAAAAACATATAAAATTGTGTGCAAAGAAATTGTTATAATTAAAAAGGAATAATTACTTGAGACCGTATGTCAATTACAATTAGTAAATCATAAAACAGTGTGCAAAATAATCTTCATCCACCACTTCTTCTTCTTCTTCTTCTTCTTCTTCTTCTTCTTCTTCTTCTTCTTCTTATTATTATTATTATTATTATTATTATTATTATTATTATTATTATTATTCCTTTTGAGTTTTCACATCAGTGTTAGCTGATGGTCTTTCACTGGAGTCTGAGTGACAGCAAGTCTCCTCAGGTCTCCAGGACTCTTCTGAGTATTCTGGCAGATTGCAGCAGTGCAGTGTTCTGAATGGTTTCAATCCTTCCTCTGATATCCAAACTTTCCAAACCTTTTCTAATCCTTTTGGGACTGTTCCAAGTGCACCAACTACAATTGGTATAACTTTCACTTTCATATTCCATAACTTTTTCAGTTCTCTGGCAAGGTCCAGATATTTGTCAATTTTTTCATTTTCCTTTAACTTCACCCTGTGATCCGCTGGCACTGCAAAATCCACCAGTTGACAAGTTCTTTCTTTTTTGTTAATCACACTAGATCTGGTCTTCTTGCTGGGATAAGGTGATCCGTTTTAATTTCAAAGTCCCAGAGAATTTTTGTGCGTTTCGTTCTCAAGAACAGATTCTGGTTTATGCATATACCATTTTGTTGTGTGGTCAAAATTTAATTTCTTGCATAATTCCCAGTGGATCACCTTCCACCAGTCGTGTCTAGTTTTTGTATTCTCGTTGTGCTAGTTTGCTACATTCGCAGAGTATATGGTTAACAGTCTCATCTCTATTACCGCAAAGTCTACATTTACTATTTTGTTGGGTCTTATCAATTTTCGCTTTATTATTATTATTATTATTATTATTATTATTATTATTATTATTATTATTATCATCATCATCATTATTATTATTATTATTATTATTATTATTATTATTATTATTATTTGTTTTTCACACCTGTGTCATTTATTGGAATCTGGATGAAGACAAAACACTTCAGAACCTGCCAAATATGGGTTAAATTGTAACCTTATTGATTTTCTACAAGATTGTCTTCGGCATTAAATAAACAACGAAAGATAAATATGCAATTAAACTAAGAAAGCAAAGCAAAGCAAGGCAAACCACGAATAATTGGTATTAAGTAATTAATTGATAGTTAATTGCTATGACAGTATATAAGTTATTATCAGTAGTTAATTAAAACCACATTAAAATGTACGAAGCATTTACATTAGGAGTAGTTAATTGTTCGTTACTTGCTCTGATTGTTTATAAATTATTATCATTTATTATTTATGATTTATACATTTATAAATAAGTTTATATATTATTGTTAAATAAGTTTATAGATTATAATCAATCAAATAGTTAGTCTCATGAGACAAAATATTTGATTTCAAAATAAAATAAAATAGAACAAGAAAATAAGAAATAAAAAAACACTAATCTTACAAATGATAAAATGCCTAAAACCAACCAACCAACCAACCAACCAACCAACACCAGCGAGACACCAATATTTTTTTTTTTTTTGCGAAAAGATTGTTTTGCTGTTTACGCTCTAGGGTGTCCTGGATCCAGCCATAATTTTTGACGCTTCGGATTATGAAATTAAACCCACTTTTCACCTCCATTTACAATTTCCCATTTTATTCATAACCGACAAGAAGTTGTTTTCAGTTTGCATGATGCAGCAAAATGCTTAACTATGAAAATTCATGTGGTATCGATCTGCCCACTTTTTGAATATTCCTCCATATTTTATAAACACCTTATAGCAGTTGAATTATTGACTCGAGATTTGTCATCGAATTTCGACGTTTAAGGAATAAGATTACAAACCAACACTCCATAAATCATCTTTGTACATCTACATCTTGCCAAAGTAAAAAAGGCTCGACATGCAGACTTACTCACACGCATGCGTCTGCATAAACACACACACACAGACACACACAAAAACACAAACACAAACACACACACACACACACACACACACACACACATATATATATATATATATATATATATATATATATGGTTGGCAAACTTCCGTCTATTTTAGACGATGGCGTAGTGTCCATTTTTTTACCTACAGCTACGTGAGTGGCTGAACAGACCGATCCTTGAATGGCAGTCTCTGGTGTAGTGGCTGCAACAAAAAGGTGATGCTTTCTGTAGGTGTTGGTATATATATATATATATATATATATATATATATAGCATGCTGAAAATTTCTGTTCCTTTTCAACATACGGTAAATTAACGTCACATAGACAACTCTGGTTATTAACTTATTTCATTTTATTTTTCAATAAGCGTTTAAAAAAAGTCCACTATATGACAAGTTCTCTTCTTTTATTTAATAAGAGAGCTAGTCTTCTGATTATAATTTTGTGATCTATTTGCTTCTAAAATCCCTGGGAATTCTATACACCTCGTTTCCTCGGATAGATTTTGGTTTATGCAAATACCATTTGTGAGCATGTTAAAACTTTAGTTTCTTCTCCAATTTTCCACACATCAACTTTCTCACCAATATATCACCAGTTATATTTGTTATTTCATTCCTTTTGAGCCAATTTGTTATGTTCCCTTTTATGTGAGTTAATAAACTAAAATCAATATATAGTATGTTTATTGACTAGCAGAATTACCTCCTATACTGGTAGCGAAATCCTGTAAATAAAAAATTAAAAAACACTCCAATTATAATTAGTATTTATTACTCTCCAAAATAAAACCAAATAATAGAATATAAATGAAGTATGCTATTTTATTTTATGAAAGGAAGTGCGAAATATTTTATTTTACATTTAGGCCATCCAGCAAAGACCAACTCTGCGCGGATATTGGATGCTGCGCAGAAGACTTCCCAGGAGCAATGGATGATAGGGACGGTTGGCGAATGATTGTCATGGATATCCGTGCTGATAGTGCAACATGATATATCTATCTATCTATCTATCTATCTATCTATCTATCTATCTATCTATATATATATATATATATATATATATATATATATATATATATATATATATATATATATGTAAAGAGTAAGGAAATGAATCCGACGGTATAAAGTATAGATAACAGGATATGAAAACACACAATGCTGTTAAAATGAAAATATTTTATATCATATTCATAGCTAATATTGAAAAATATTTCGATTTATAAAAATCATCATCAGAGCTTGTTTTTAATCCGGACTCATTGAGAGAGAATCTGAAAATGATTTTAATTCAAAACGAAAACATTGATGTTACACAAAGCCTACAAGTCATGCGATCGTTTCGTCATTAGCACATCCTCTACGTGTTTCAAAAGGCATTGAAAATACACAATAGAAAAAATGACACTACATCTCCTAATAACATACAACATAACAACAATAACGATTCTGATAAGTACATCATACTTCCCAATAATCCTATCACTGCATAGGATTTGTTGCAGCGTGCAGCAGCATGGCGTTCCAATTATAACTTATTCTTATATACCACTTATTAATGAGAAACCGTTACCTTTTCATTTGAGGAAGAGAAATGTAGTATAATCAATTTCACCCTGGCTCCACTAGTCATCCATATCGAATTTGCACGTTTAGTATGAGACACAGGTCAAAAGTATTAGGCATTCAACGAGGATCGAACTCGCTATTTAGTAACAATTGATCTCCGAGACTAGCCTGCTGCTCATTACACCACGATTAGACGTCATTACCAAATTTACTCTCTATACATAGATCGCTTGAGAGTCTATAGACAAGAGACTCAGATACTTCAAAATTAGTATTATAGATATATTCTCAAAATAAAGCTATATTAATAATTCTCATTTTGTTTTAAGACATTTTTTTCGTTTCTCACTACTGCTCTTTTATTTATGGATATTACTTGCGCAATATTTGAGATAAGACATTAAGATTTCTCTTCTCTTCACTACGTATTCCATTTCACTCACAAATCCTATGATTACATGAGTAAATGCGACACAGTATGAGTGAGTATACACGTTTTGAGAGACGCATTGTTTACTTGCAAGATGAATCTGTGCCTCAAGGCTGCAGTCACCCAATGTTGCCCAAAGTCACTTGTCGTCTGCACTAGTCACTCATTAGACCCACTTTGTATCGCATAACTTGTGATGGCGTCATTCTCTTGGGGAAACTCGTACAATGCGGTCTGAATAGAGGGTCCACTTCTCTAGCCCGCTTCTCATCTGATACTTGTCTTTGCAGAAACCCTTGTGGTTATTGAGCCGAGTTGAAGGAGTCTGAGTCTCGAAAACTTAAAACAATTTATTCGTGACTATTAACAATTGCCTCAAAGATTAGAGACCTGATCAATCCTTCGTTGTGCAGTTAATGGATACTTATAAATCTCAAAGAATGCGCCCTTAGCCTTTTCTGTTAAAGAGTCATAAAGCCGTCGGTAGAGATCGTTCGGATAGGCAGTTTTGCTTGCGATAATGATAATTTTAGTCGTATCTCCTGGGTTCATAGAATGAGCAATCGAATAATTCTATGCAATTTTAATTATGACGAGGGTGATACCAGATATGTATGGGCTATATTATCCATTGTGTGATAGTAGACGGTAAGTGTATTTCTAGATATATCTTTGCATACATAAAGCTGAGGTGATTGAATAAAAGCGCCTTCGATTTTAATAAAATGAAATGATAGGCAATGGGGTGATTATGTTTGAAATTAATTTTCTAGGATCATAAGATGTTTGATAATTGGAATAAAACGGTAATAATACAGAGAATTTGTTCGAAAAATTGAGAGGCGCTGACGATTCAAACGTTTATGGGTGATATTCAGGGACATGTGACAAGTGAAACATGAATTTAAATTTTTGTACATATATTATTAATCTAGGATCTTGAAACAGAAAGTTATATATTGATATTTTATTTTATCTTATTTTAATATAAATTCCTGTTATTTAAAGCGTGTGTTTATTTCATATTTCATTTACTTGTTCATTAATGTAATAAACTTCAAATTATTGAGCATCATTTCTTTAGTGGTGTAGGTAAATATGTGTATAGTTAGGTAATTTTATATCAAACATATAAGTCCATAGCATTTTGAGTTTAAAAAAATATTATTGTTTGATGAAAAAATTATTTACAGTCTTATAATAAATTAAGCAGTCTAGGAATAATAATAATAATAATAATAATAATAATAATAATAATAATAATAATATAATAATAATAATAAGAAGAAGAAGAAGAAGAAGAAGAAAGAAGAAGAGAATGTTCAACTGGAATATAATGGAAGAGTTCAGAAGAGCTAAAGAGACCTACTGTCACTTGACCATCAATGAACCAAAAGTTGAGGTGAATGTGTAAAACTCTAATGGAATAATAAATATATTAATGATGATAATAGTGATAATAAAATGAAAAGGTAATCTAATTTAATTCGTCTAATTTGGAGGTGTTGATGGATTTGGAGAATAAATAAATAACGTGAGAGAATGATATGTTTATATGCTGGTAAGTGTTGAGTTAAATTTCAAAATATTTTGAAAAAAATTAATAGTGTATATTGAAGTCTTTTAAAAACATTTTAGCTAGGAAAGGGGATATTTTATAAAAGAAAGTAGTAATGGTATTCAGAGAAAAACTTTTTTGTATATTTTCTATTAAAATTAGGTTATTTTGTCTTGTATTTAAATAGTAATAAATAAATTAAAAAGTGTAAAAGAAACATCCACTCGGCCGAAACACGAGTCGACATTTCATTAAACATTTTCATCCATTAAACGTTTTCTTTCCTTTATTTATTTATTAAATTTTACATATATATATATATATATATATATATATATATATGTGTGTGTGTGTGTGTGTGTGTGTGTGTGTGTGTGTGTGTATGTGTGTGTGGAGGGGGGGTTTTGTGTGCTAAACAACAGTTTATTGCAAAAATGAAATAATTCGATATTTTTAAATGTGATTTCTAGAATTAATATTTTCAATAAAAGTTACTAAATATAGAAAAAGTAAGACTTAGATAGGGAACAAATCCCGCCGAACGGGAGCAAAGGTAAGATATTTGAATATGCCAGTATATACTATTTCTCTGAATGTTTGAGATGAGGCTTGATGATTAGTATTATCTGCGTTATTCAGATTATTTTTCCCATCTTCATTATTATTTGTACAACGTTTCGGCCGATATACTCCCCGGCCTTCTTCATGTATTCTTGTCGGACTCGGGAACCTTCTTTTCGAACTCGGGAACTTCCAATTGGACACATGGCCTAGTGTAACACTATGGTGTTATGGGTTGATTGGCGACCTATTAATTAAGTACTAATTAATTAAAACTACCCTAATTATTAATTATGGTGGTTTGTTAAAATTAAAAGTAATAATAATAATAATAATAATAATGGTGGTGGTAATAATAATAATAATAATGTTTATATTGGAGGTATATATATATTTAAACGAAAAATCATCACGTAAGCATAAATTATTTAGATTATGGAATTTGATGTATATCATTCAAATTATGCCAAAATAAAATGATAATTTAATAAATAAGATTCCAGTTTTTGACAAGTTCGTCAACAATGTCAAAAACTTAGATAAATTAAACAATGTTTGGCCTTGACTCGTGGAAGTTGGAAAAACCCCAAAATGGAAAGATACGAGCTAGGCTGGCACAAGACCATTTAGACACGTAGGGCAATTAGTATCGAGTGGCTGGCCAATCAGAGAGATATGTTAGGAGTGGGGAGGTCTGGATCCAATAAAGAAGACAGGCCAGAAAGAGAGAAGCAGATCAGACACACGAAGCCACAGAATCGCATCCCTTGTCACCGACCCTACTGTTCTCTGAAGGCCCGCCACTCGGTAACGAAACAAGTTGTTGTCTATTAGCTGTAGGTCGCCAGCCCATTATCAAAAGAACATCACCTCGCTCTTCTGACATCATACAAGAATATAAATCATTGTATATAAAAAAATAACAATAAATGTATATATCTTGTAAATAATTAACAGAAGGCGTTCCTGTTTATTTTGATTTGACCCCATGGACAGCTTTTGAATATCGCTTTCAGCCGAGTTGGAACAGAGACTACAACAGCTTTGCGTCAGGGCCCGATAGTATTGTATCATCCACAAAACGACTGTAGTACTTGGCCGGAGCATTGTTCTCATACATACATACATAACATCTATACCTTGAGACGGTGCCCCAAGTCATAGTATTATACTAGTGGATAAGGTAGTTAGGTTGAGACAGTTCTAAGTGACAGTTATCTCTAGATTCCAGTTTCAATCCTGAGTAGAGGCAGTAACATAGAAAAATAATTAACATAATTCCTACCCCAGCTATGGTTAGCGGAATGAGAACAGGATGCCCCCGTGGACTGAATAAAGAATTAGGTTCGAAGTTCTGGGATAGCTTCCGATTACGAAAAGAAAGTTCCAGAGTTCGAAAAGAAGGTTCCCTAGTCTGAGAACGTTCCCGAGTTCGACAAGAAATACCTGAAGAAGGCCGGAAGGTATATCGGCCGAAACGTTGTACAAATAACAATAAAGATGAGAACAATAGTCCGAATAACGCAGATAATACTAATGCCAGTATATGAATCCCATGAAAAATAACTCTTATATCAGGTATTTTATAGAACTATAATTGTAATGAAACAAAATAGAATAATTTATATTTATAAAGTAGAAAAAGATTTCATTTCTCTTAAATCTATTTAATTTTGAAACAACTCTTTTTTGTGTTCAGGAATTATTAAAATAAGTATTTACCCAAACCCGTTCGGGTAGGATGTAAAACAAATCGCCGGTATGGGGGCATCCAGCCCTGATCGAACATGCTCTTTAGTTGTAATAGAACTACGATTTCATTTTGATTGCGATATTGTCTAGTGTGACTTTATTCATAAAACAAATAATATAAAAAATTAATAGGATTTTTATCGGCAACTAATGCATATTTGGAGTAACGAAAGAAAATCTACATCGTTCAAGAATTTATTTCCTACATACATCATATAACATTTAAAACGTTTCTTTAAATAATACAATATCTAAACAATCTAACCATTTATTCTTCAAACACCTTAACAAGATATTTAACAATGACTCAATGTATTTTCTTATGAATTATACTTAATTTTCTGATAACAAACCACAAATATTCGTCGTAAAGAATAACTTAATTATATATTATATATATATATATATTATATATATATAATATATATATATATATATATATTATATATATATATATATATATATATATATATATATATATATATATATATATATATATATATATATATATATATATATATATATATATATAGAGAGAGAGAGGGGGAGAGATAGATAGATAGATATACACAGTCTTTTTAGAATATTTAATTCCAATACGAATATAAAATATTTTATGTTTTCAAATAATGATGTCTTCGTCCTCTTTTGAAAATATTTTTTAATGTTGAATATGTCATAGTTTCATCGATATTGTACAGTGAATGCTACTACAAAATGGTTAAAAATTAAAAGCCTAGACTTATCCGATTTGGGAGTGTTTGAAAGTCTTACTTGCAATTCCATAAAGATCTAAAACACATCTATTTTCTGATAACGTCCCTCTTCTTGGGTTTTATCCAACTCCATCATAAAATGAATGCAAAATAATAAAGAATTTCCATCGATGCTGTTAAGGCCAATGACAGATTTCAACGGATTGCGTATGGGGAATCGTTTGTGTCAATATCAGTTTGTGTATTAAAAAAGAAGTAGACAGGACATAACTGTATTATTTCAATGCATGGACAAAACTAAGTGCCCAAATGTGTCATCTGCGCTGCAAATTGGGTGAAATGACTCGGAAGATAGAGTAAAAAAAAATGAGATCCGAATGCAAGATGAATTTGGTAAAGTTGCCTTCACCTTGACCGTTCATTGATTCTTAGAATTATTTTCATAACTTTGTAATATTTCAGTAGATAAGTCCGAAATTAGAAATACAGGGTTATGAATTTCAGACTGCGAGGAGTTATTTGACACCTGATTACTTTGTACAATAGAGGTAAAAAGAAATAAAACACGTTTGAAATGTCGTTTTTTCTTCATTCACCTTATTGCAACGTTTTAGTATTAGATCTCGCACCCCACCGTTTCAATGTTCTGCTGTCCTGATCGAACTCGCACGAAAGAAAGTTTTAAGCTCTGAGGTATGAACGTGGCTTATAAAGCAATTAGATGCTGCATAAATTGGATTGAAAAGGATTGGACAAAGATCTCACGGGTAAAAATGCTTTCTTTTCCTTTATTCGTGTCGAGAGAAAATGTCCAGAAAATTGAAGGATAAAAAGAAGAAATAAAACAACAAACAGAAAAGTGATAAAAAAAGTAACAAATGTCTATTTGTCCAGTCAGTGTGACCTCTTTCCAATGCGTGATCTTTCCTCTCTCTGCGGACATGCGCAGTGCTGTTTAAATATACCATTTTCAGCGCCATATTGCATCATCAATACTTCATTAGAGACTGTCTGCACGGGGGAGGTGATTGGCTAAAAAAAGAAAACATTATAAAATATCTGAAAAAAAGCATCCTCCTCATTGTAATCATGGAAGAAAATAGCGCAAAAAACATTTCCATTGTTTTTGCATGTTCACTTATTCTTTTTTCTTTTCTCTTTCTTTTTTGACCTTAGCTAACGTCCCTGGTTCATCTTCTGCATTTATCCCTGTGACGACCTACAGGATATGAGACCATCTGTGCAAAGAATGAAAGACAAACACAAAGATGCGTATTTCAACTGCCTGTCTGCATAACTTAACTATTTATTTTTGTATCCCTATTAGAATTCGCAATAAAATGCACGGTTATCTCAGTAGAAATAGACACAATTTTTACTAGAACCAAATCAAAACATAATCTTATTGTATATGTATACGGAAAGTATTCAATGGATTTCCCAATATCAGTAATGAGAGAGACAATTTGGCGCTTGGTAACAAACAGTTTCTCCCCTATGTAATTTTTCTCTGGTTTGAGAATCATATAGGCGAGAAACTGTCAGTTAGCAAGCGTCGTTGACATCATGTTCCCACTTCCCTAACTTAGATATACATGTTCAATCAAAGATAGTGTGCACTATTTACTTATTAATATGATATTATATTCCCCCTCCTCTCTCTCTCTCTCTCTCTCTCTCTCTCTCTCTATATATATATATATATATATATATATATATATATATATATATATTATATATATCACAGTTGCTGCACATGGTTCACCAAAGAAGCTAAATAGCAAATTCTTGTCTGTCATTATATAATGCTTATAAGATAATACAGTTGCTAAGTACACAATATATATATATATATATATATATATATATATATATATATATTATATATATATATATATATATGTGTGTGTGTGTGTGTGTGTGTGTGTCTGTGTGTGTGTGTGTGTGTGTAACATGTTGTAATCCAAACTCTAATGCCACAGAACCTGCTCATGGAATTCGAAAATCACAAGCATATGAAAAATGCCTGACCGTAATTTTCAAAACTGGTTTAATCTTTTTAATTCATGTGACTTGCCCCTGGAATTAAAATCTAATATAAAAGGAATATCAGGCCTCATTTATAAACCTTCAGAATGCAATGCAGAGTAGAATCCAACGACCAGCAATTGAAAACTTTCAGACAAATTAGAATCATACACTTTATTCATCATTTAAATTCATAAACTTAAAAAAGGAAAATTGTGTTTTCTCAAATTCTTAATTCGAAGATTGAATATGAAAACACAGCAACATTCCTTGCAAATATTATTTGAAATTAAGTGATATGAAATATCCTATCTAGATTAGACAGGCAGTGAAGAGAGAGAGAGAGAGAGAGAGAGAGAGAGAGAGAGAGAGAGAGAGAGAGAGAGAGAGAGAGAGAGAGAGAGGACCAAGATTGCAAGTAGCATCTACCTAGGAACGAACTTGCAATTCAGTTGCAATTGATCTGCGAGTATAGATTGCTAACCATTCTACCACGATTGGATGCCTTACGTCAGTGATTCCCAAACTTTTTCAGCACCGAAACTTTTTAGCATTCCATTGGATTCTCATTGTATTTCTAGTACTCCACCATATACACATACACAAACAGACACTATTATTTTTTGGGTGAGCTTCGAATCGTAAACAACGCCATGTGGTAACTGCTGCACCACTGTAAGTATTGTGTACAGGCGTCACACAGACCTTCAGACTTTTGGCTTTGATTTCAGCCTACGTATCAAACTCTGCATTATTTTATAATTCTAATGACAGTTTATTCTGTATAAACTGCATATGTGTTCCTTTAGTTTAGTATTTATGACATATATTTTGTCATTTAGATTTTTAAAAAAACATTATATATTAATTGCTCCTAATACCAAGCTGTCGCCTCCACCCGTCCAATTTTACCTCACCACTCCCTAGATCTTTTTACAACCCCAGGGGCCGAAGCCACCTACTTTGGGAACCACTGCCCTAGATGAATGGGCTGATAAGTAGGATGAGTAAATAAATCAAAGTTAATAGAAAACAGCTCCCGAAAAGCTTGGTACAACAATAAATTGGTACTGCTTTTGTCGGTAGAGCATCTGACAAGGAACCACAAGGTTCCTGGCTCGATACCGGCCCTCGCCAACTCAGCGTATGAGTAGCACAGGGATCTGTGCGGTAAAGTGAGGAGCTGATCATAGATGAGGCGCTCCACCTCAGACGTCAAAACAATTTCCTTGGTCTAAGGCTATTAACAAGGGGATAGACTCCCTCGCTTATACCGACTTTTGGCCGACCCGTCGACTTATTGCTGAGGGGCGTCCTATCGTGGTGTAATCGTTAGCAAGCTGGTCTCGTAGATCCATTGTTACTGAATAGTGAGTTCGATCCTCGCTGTATTCCTCATTCTTGTGACGTGTCACATCCTACACGTGGAGAACAAGTTGGGTAAATACCAACCACTTTGTTGCAGTCTCAACTGAACAGACTAAGGCTCTCGCTCTTCAGGCACCATACATTTCGGCCATTTTCAAGGTCATCCAGAATTTCCATGATTTTTTTCTGAAAATTGCGTTTCCTGGAAATACGACTCTTGGAAACTAAAGCATTTTTGAACCCAAAATCCGACAATTGACACACACTTAAAAAAAATAAAAAATAAAAACTATTACATCCATCTACCCTGACGTTAACATTTCAAGTATTTATTGGTTTCGAAGTGAAACTAATGCACTTATAATTACTTGATATATTTTAATTAATATCAGTTTAATCTCTTTGATACTAAGTTATAGAAAACAGATTTGTGATATAACATTCCCATTAATTTATATATAAACCTTTTGAAACTTACTTTAAAAAATAACTTTGGAATAATTAGTATATTTATTGGCATAAAAACATATGTGATACTTTTCACACACACACACACACACACACACACACACACACACACACACACACATACATATATATATATATATATATATATATATATATATATATATATATATATAAGGAAAATGAAAATGAACCTGTGGTATGGAAGTATGTAAAAAATTGAAAAAAAAATAACAAGCAGTTCAGATGAATGATATTAATTGTAGAAGCCGACTTTATAAAGTTTTTTTTGTTTAGCAAATCTTCGTCAGAGAATTCATTTGTTTGGAAGAAAAATAAAACGACAATGGTTTGTTAGTTCATTTTTTTTTGTTTTTTTGTTTTGTTTTTTGTACGTCTGTTGCAGCTTCTGAATATTACTAAAAAAAGTACAAAATCGCTCCTCCGGGCGATGTAAAAATAGATTTTTGAAACATATTGGCTGAGGGGTGGGAGTAAAAAATTCAATGTCAGCGAGTTTGTACCCTAAGTAAGTAAAATCATCAAATTCATTAAAGGATTAAAAAATAAAACAATTTGAAATGTAAACTTTAAATATGTATTAAAATAAAACACTATATATATATATATATATAATACCAGTCATGTATTTATTAAAACTTGTTTTAAAAAACAATGAGGACTGTCTAATGCTGCATGCTCAAATTTTGAGTGTATTTTTTAATGTTATGACGACTTTGGGTAATGTGACGTAAGCAGTGACGTCATTTTTGTTACATACAAAAACCGGAAACGAATCTCCATTATTAATAGATGTGAAAAAGAAACAGAACTTTACGCTATGTAATCTTAGCGTTCAAACAGTGTGAAGATAATTGTTCGAAATTATTTTGGAAATTATCACACACACCCATATATATATATATATATATATATATATATATATATATATATATATATATATATATATATATACTCCATCAATCACCTTCTTATTTTGGTTTGGTTATCTAATTTAATGTCATACCAACCCTCATGTGTCATTGAATGCCAAAATCATCCACGTAGAAGAATAGTAGAGGTGCTATTGAATATATGGCTGGGGGATGAGGGGTTCATAATTTTCCTCAGGTTCTTAATCCAAATGTGAACATAATAGCGCTACTGGGGTTTGAACTTGCTTGTTACGATGTCACAATCCAGCACGTTAGCCACAGTGACTCCTCCCAAAGGCACTTTATGCAGTGTTGAATATTAATGATAATAACATCGGACATTATACAGTCAAATTTCACATCAGTATTCAATCAATAACTGTGCGTCATCCTATGAATTTATTAACATGCCCTTATATATATATATATATATATATATATATATATATATATATATATATATATATATATATATATATTGCATGAATATGAATACCGATGGTTATGATATGTATTAATATATGTTCCTAGGGTTGTATGTGCCATAAAGAGCGACCGACCGAGAGTGGGATAGAAAGAGAGAGAGAGAGAGAGATAGAGAGAGGGGGAGTTCGAGAGATAGAGTGTGATGGACCAAGAGAGAGAAACAAAGAGAGGGAGATGAAGAGAGAGAGACGAAGAGAGAGAGACAAAGAGAGAGAGTGAGACAAAGCGAGAAGAGACAAAGTGAGAGAGAGACAAAGAGAGAGAGAGAGGGGGGGGGAGAGATACATCTGTTTTAAGACTCTCTATATTTCTAATTTATCCCCCCCATGAACACGCACACACATATCATGCATGTATATATATTTTTATTTTTAGTAATATATATATATATATATATATATATATGTTTTAATAATAATATATATATCCGTGTGTGTGTGTGTGTGTGTGTGTGTGTGTGTGTGTGTGTGTGTGATATCCGAGTTCTGCTTTAGCTTTTCTGTTGTAGTGGCATTCGCAAGTTATCAAAGAGTGCTCAATATCTTATAAAATATATAGACGTATAAAAATTGTCATCAAACTATGGGCCTACCACGGTTTCGATCCTTATGGCCTAATCTTTCATTGCAATGAAAGACAATATCCTGATGAGATCGAGACCGATAGATAGAGAGAGAGAGAGAGAGAGAGAGAGAGAGAGAGAGAGAGAGAGAGAGAGAGAGAGAGAGAGAGAAGAGAGAGAGAGAGAGAGAGATGTGTGAAAATGAAAGCGTATTGCTATGGGAGAGATGGGATATATGTGTCTGTATTAAAACATTCTTTATTTCACATTTTACACACGAACACACACGCACATATATTCATATTAATATGTATGTATGCATATATGTATATACACTCACACACACAACAAACATATATATATATATATATATATTTATATTCATATATGTATAAAAAATATATTGAATGAATATGAATATCGATGTCTGTAATAATAATATATATATTCCTTGACCTGTATGTACTAAAGGTAGATAGATACATAGATAGGGAATGGTTGAGAAAGAAAGTAGCTGACCAAGAGAGAGAGAGAGAGAGAGAGAGAGAGAGAGAGAGAGAGAGAGGGGGGGAGAGAGAGAGGGAGTATGTGAGTGTATTATAACTCTCTTTATTTCTCATTTTACATATCTATAACTATTTCCTGATTATTCGAGAGAAAATCTCTAAATATTTAAGTATAATTTTTTTTCATTTTCCCAGAAGACCTTCTTGCCATGAAATTTCCCACCGCCGCCAATAACACAATAAATCCCATATTACAATCCAGGCTTCCTCTTCTAATAAAGTCTGATGTGTTCACCAGTGCATATCATCCCATGTGCCCGCAATATGCTTCTGTTTGCCAACGATGGCATATTTCTCGAATGCCCTTACTTTTCCCGGCGAAACACTTGGTACGTCTTAACTCTACAGTTCTAAGAGAAAATAAGGGTGTGAGATTTAAGCTTCAAGTAGAACACACTCGTTTCTTATCCGGGGGGAATTAAATGCATTTTCAGTACTATCCTAATATTTGATAGTACAGTGATACCTTGACTTACAAGTTTAATTGGTTCTGCTCGTAACTCAATTTCCTCGGATATAAAATCAATTTTACAATTGAAATATACTGAAATGCAATTAATCCGTCCCGGGTCCCTGCTTTAACTAGGTATGAAGTTAAATTATCTGATGGTGAAGTTTTAGTTCTGGAGGTTTGGGGAATTTGGAGCACCCCTTCATCACCATTGCGCCAATGTCCACTCTGACCGGAGTGGTATTACCTGTTAGGGTCCCATTTGTCGGTTAAATAGAAAAATGTGTTTATAAAAAAATTGAGTATCCATTATGAATGAATTTGTTTCAAAACTTAATCGGCCTTAAATGACCAACTGGGTTGATATGCCGTAAAACAAAACAAACCAAACAAAAAATTCAGGCCACCGTAAAAATACATCCTATTTTTTTTATGTTACTTTTTTTTTAAATAAGAAAAATATCTCTGTATAGCATAATAAAATAGAATGTCATGAATTATTTGTTTTATTTAGACTATTCGGATAGTTGTTTTCATCTTTATTGTTATATACACAACGTTTCGGCCGTTGTGTCTTCCGGCCTTCTACAGGTATTTCTTTTCGAATTCAAAAACCTTCTTGTCGATTTCGGGTACCTTCATTGTTATGTACACAACGTTTTGTTCGATGTGCCCTCCGGTCTTCTACGGATGTTTCTTGTCGATCTCGTGGTCTTTCATGTCGGATACGGGAGCCTTTATGGAACTTCGAACCAAACTCTTTATTTAATCCATTGGGGAAATTGTTCTCGTTCTGTTAACCATGACCGGTACAAGTGTTAAGCTATGTTAAGTATTCTATGTTATTTTCGACCATATTCAGGATTGAACTTTTAACATACAGATGAATTTCACTTAGAACTGTATTAACACAATCCTTATAATCGTTACACCATGTGTCCAACTGGACAAAGACAAAGATGAGGACAACAGTGACAAAAATCGAAATAATACAAATTATCTAGTATCATGAACAAAAAACTAGAGAAGTAATGATTCATGTGCTGTAATATGTTTTAATGCTTAAATTTATAAATACATTTTTCTTTGGCGTAATAAATTTTGAAACTTAAATGATTTTAGTGTACTTATTAACATGAGCTTATTTGAACCTCATGTTTTTTTGTTGTTTTTTTTAATTTGGCATATATATGCAAAACGTTTTATGATTTTATATCATGTTTTGAAAAATGATCTGTAGTTTTGTCCGTAGTTAAATAACTTTGGCGAAAGAAATCTCATTTCTTTCTGGAGAGAATTCCCCGTGATATAATGGCTAACCCGTTGGACTGCGAAATCATTGTAAGCGAGTTCGAATTCCAGTCGTGCTATTACGTTTACTTTCAGACTAACACCATTGGGAAACCCTTCATACCCCCAATTAAAAGTTAAATAGTTGCTACTGATTTATTTTTCTGTAAGGATGGCTTTGGCATTAAATAACACACGAAGGTTAATATGCCATTAAACAATCTATAAACAATATATTCTTTCTTAAATCATTAAACCGATTCAACGTTGGTATCATATAGTCTACATTAAAAGTGTGGTAAATGCACCTCAAAGCCGAAGTATTTTATATCTTATTTTTCCGATGCAAGTAATTGGGGAGCGAGAAACTTTTATCATATCATAACAATATTCTATAGCACTGAAACATATATATAATATATATATATATATATATATATATAACCTAAACACTCCCTTTACTGTTGGGAGACATCTCTAACCCTGTTTCGATCCGAGGGTTCATATATATACCCCCCTTTTCTTTTCTTTTTTTGTCCCCCTCTGGCTCACCTCCATTCGTTCTTAAAGAGTATTTCTTATACAATCTGACTTTTATTCATCGCCGGTGTTTATACTTGAAAAAGAACCGGTCGAAAAGGCCTTCGTATTCCCTTTATTTTATATTTTATTTTATAAAATATTACTATCTTCTAAATATATATATATATATATATATATATATATATATATATATAGAGAGAGAGAGAGAGAGAGAGAGAGAGAATGTCAAACAGACAGAGAAACGGGCATAGGTACATTAATTTTATAGATGGAGACATAGATATTACCCAATACAACCCGCATATAATATCCTCAAATGTTTAATGTTAAAAATAAATATATATAACCTTTATCTTTTGAAGAAAATTTATATTTTACAAAACGTTGCACATATTCCTAAGCGATTTTATCCATGTTTGTTTGTGTGCGTGCGTGTGAGTGTGTGGGAGTGTTGATGTTATCACATTTATTTTTGGGTAGATAATCACCATATGCAAACATTTAATGCTATGTCTATTATATTTTACGATGACCCAAATACTAATGAAAACTCGTTTTCTGTTCACCCGTATCAATATGAATCAAGAATCAGCATATATTTCTTTGGGCTGACCTCTCTTTATGGCTTCTACTAGGGGTTGATTCTCTTTGTTCATTCTTCTTTGGTTTGGGTTGGGCTGGTCATTGTCTTTAATATTTAATTAAGAGAACAAGACTGAGTGTTCTTAATAATAAAGCTTTCCGCCGTGGGGGTAGATGGACCCCAAGAGCTGACATCAAAATCTACGCTCCTTAAAAGCCGGGTCGCATCTGCTTCATAAACTAAACTTATTCCCACGCTTTCTACTGGAAGGTGAAGTTGAGATCATCTAAATGTGAATCATAATCCCAAACGGGTATGGAAAATTCCCCAATTCCAATTTTAGATCTAACGAACTTCATTTAAAATTCTAACTACAGGTACGTTCATAAATTATGACTGCTCATAAATTATGTACCAAAATTATTTTATTCAATATTAATAAATATTAGAAAAATCGTATAATTGAAATTTGATTTTTTTATATCAGTGGTTATATTTTTTCAAGCTTTAAATAATTATCGATTGATAGATTGATTGAATGATATTTTACGGAATGCCAACCCGTGTGTGTTTATTTTATTCCTAGTGGTTATAGAATTGTGTATATTGTACGTTTAGCTAAAAAAACTAGATTGCAACTACAAAATAATGCTACATGCTATCTTGAAGAAATCCTTGAAGTAGCTATCCACAAAAAGGAAATGTCTCGCCACGTACCTACTATCACACAAACCCTCCAAGTAAATCAACAAAGACATGCTGATCATTGCGGAAAAGCGAGGGTGAATTGTTCTTTTATTGACATATACAAATGGACAGACCAATTTAGTCAGACCAGAAAAAATCTACTTCAATCAGCTCTGTGCATATTCTGAATGGCATGCTGTTATTGCGACATGATGATGATGATGATGATGATGATGATGATATTTAGATTTCTATGTGATTTCTTAATTTGTTTCTTGCAGAGTTATATAATATCAAGTATTTCTTTCTAATACAAATAATTTCCAAACAGATCCATTTGACACATAGTTGGGTCTATAACCGGTACTAACACTCTGAATCGACCTGGGGGTAATGGAAATCAGCAGTTACTTCACAATCCCTCACCCCCAGATGCAGTGTAGTGTTATTCTCATGACACCTCCTTTTACGTCAGTCAGTGTATTCAAGCTCCCCCGGCAAATATAAATATGAACAGCTCATTACGCACAAAAGGTCAGATTAGATATTACTTCTAGCTACTTGTACCATGTAACTTGTAATCTCTCTCTTATTTATGCGAGATGAATTAGACACCGACAAGTAAATATAATATTCTTAGTTTAGTGGTTGGTTTTGAAGGTTATCACAATGCAAAGATGAGGTAACTATGGTGTTGTTTGTATACCTTTGATTTATTCTTAATATTTCGAGATAAATTTATCTTCATCAGAAGATTTCTGAAAGTCAGGAGCTATTGCTAGGAATTTTCCATTCTGTTTTGTGCCTTACATCTTCCAAATTCTCTCTGTGTGTGTATGTGTAATTATGTGTGTGTGTCTATGTGTTTTTATGTGTATTTTCCTTTACAATTACATAGTGATAGCCTTTAAAACCAGCCACCAAACCAATATAAACACAATGCTTCAAGCAATTATAAAACACTTTTATAATGTTCTTAGTAGATCCAAAATAAAGTCAGTATTACACACCATT
>CM042137.1:5291749-5294249 GCA_023376005.1 Doryteuthis pealeii
ATGAGTACACACGAGCAGGATGCGACACAAGGGCAATTACTTACGCGAAGTTTAACAGGTTTTAAAATCAGAGTTTACCTTCTAGACTTGTTACCTATCCAAGGTTAAAGAGCCCATTCTGCCTAACTATTTACCCCTAGCTGGAGGTAGAATATATGGGAAATGCAAACAGCCTCGACCAGGATTTGAACTCGGGTTGATGAGTCCCTTTCCTTCGATTCTAACTCTGTCTTTGTCTCTGTCTCCATCTCTGTCTCTGTCCCCGTCTCTCTCTCTCTCTCTCTCTCTATATATATATATATATATATATATATATATATATATCTTAAAGAGAACGCCATCAGGCATATCTAGTGAGCAATATATTTCATATTGAAGTCTGATGCAGAAGTTTCATAGTCACCTCGAACACGACATATCTGACTAAAATTAGATGAAATATATTATGATCGTACAATATCAGACACTTTGACATAACCGGGCACTTCGACATAGTAACGTAAATAAACATTATCCAGTGGTATAGGATGGTATATATTTATCCAACCCGTTCGCCAGGGGTAGCATGTGACATAAGGTCACAAGTAAGAGGCAGCCAGTGAGAATCGAACTCGCTTTAGAGTTGCAATTGTTCTGTGCGACTAGCTTTCTAACCCTTACACCAGCATGGGACGTTGTGGTGGAATAGGAAAGTATATCTCTGGCGCCCTGGATTAGGGGTAATGAAGCTTTGGATTATAAAACATATGTGACCTAAAGTCAATATCATGATTTCTTACAATTACTGCTTCCGTGTTCACACCCGTCGCGGAAGGCGTTTCGTGTTTTCTTAAAGGCATTAATGTAAATAAATTCATTTGTAATTTGAACTTGATTCAGCTTTCCGGTGGGTTAAGCTGTATTTCCAATGATCCGTTTTGTACAGTTGTAATTATATTCACAGTATTTATTATATTAGTTACTAGCAGAGCTACCCAACGTTGCACAAAAACCAAAAAGTGAAAAATAAATAGTTTATCTATATTTATATACAGCTTACTAAGAAATATGTTTCTACATATGTGTCTTATCAACTTTTATTCTTTATACTAGCAAAAATAAAAAACGCCCTCTTGGCGACGTAAAATAAATATTGCTTGAGGGGATGGGAATTGAAAATGGATGGGAGTTTGTATCATAAGTAAAGTAAAATCATCAAATTTATTAAAAGGTGTAAAAAATAAAATAAATTTATTAAAGGAGTAAAAAATTAAAAAATTGAAATGGAAACTTAGTTCTGATAACTTTAAATATACATTAATAAAACAAACTATATATAGATAGATAATACCGGGTACGTATTTATTAAAACTTGTTTAAAAAACCGATGAGGATTGTCTAACATTGCATGCTCAAATTTTGAGTGTATTCTATTTATGACGATTTTAAGCAGTGACGTAGGTTTTGTTACAGATAAAAAACCGGAAGCGAATCTCCATTATTAATAGATATACTTGCTTTTAAATTCTTCATTTTCATTATTTTTTTATTGTTCTTTTTCTTTGTATTTTTGTTTATATTTGCTTTTTATTGTTTTATCCTTTATTAATTTGTTTTATTTTTAGATTAAGTTTTTATATATCATTGATTTATATCTTTATTATATCTTTATTATATTTTTATTTAGCTTTTCTTATGAAAAAATAAGGGATACATTTTTTATCGGACTAATGTAGAATGTATTATATTGTATTTTGGTCCTTGTTGGTCCCTACCAATTTATATTTATAAAGGGGCGAGTGCTTCGCTTAAAGAAATATGCAGACAGACAGACATACAGTCAAACATTTAGATTTCTTTACATATATACATATATATGTGTATGTGAGTGTTTATATATATAGTATATGTATATATATGATATATATACACATATATATATATATATATATATATATATATATATATATATATATGTGTGTGTGTGTGTGTGTGTGTGTGTGTGTGTGTGTGTGTGCATTCATAATTTTGTATGTAGGTATATCAATACATTTGCATGCTGAAAACCAAATAGCATTTTTATACAGTAAATACGTTCGGAGATGTACTAAATTCACCACTCTTTGGGTGGGGCTTATAATACGCTGACTGTATCCCCTTGCAGAGGGAAACACGCAGATTGTTTATCCGTCTGATGTTATTATATGCATTGAGGTTAGGGAATAGATATTTATGTTTTGTGGAGTTCATACAAGTTTTTTTTTTGCACACGATTATGAGAGGAAGAATCGAGAACATCTAAACAAAAATATTGTCAAGATCGGCTAAAATACTCAGAAAAATACATGAGACTTTATGATCCTGGCTGTCACCCAGACTTCAGTGAAAGACCACCGGCTAACACTAGTGTGATAAACTCTCAAGGAATAATAATGTCACAAACGAAATACAGAGCTAGGTGGGAAGGATGACTAAGTAGAAATTTAATAAAGTTTGGTCATTAGGATAAATTGATTCTGCA
>CM042137.1:5296749-5306749 GCA_023376005.1 Doryteuthis pealeii
TAAGCTAAAATGTTATCTTGTATTTTGAAAGGTTGTAGCGTATTAATATTTAAGACGGGATTCTCTTCAAAAATAAAATTGCAACAAATATTTTAATAAGTTCATATTTGGTATGTCTCTAAACTGCATCTGATGGTGAGGCTCCAGTTATGGAAATTTGAAGATTATAGAGTTCGCTTTTATGTCAAGATAAAGGGAAGTCTCTGTTATCAATGATCAATATGGTAATTCATTTCTTAATATTTTCAGACTTTTACTTCAAAGTTTCTTGCTAAGACTGACGAACGAAAGATTCCGTCATAGACATAGTGGTCCACAAAATACTGAAATATTTTAAGAATTAGAACTTTCCTATTTTTAAGATGCAAATTTGTAACCACAAAAATGGACACCAACTTCATGATATCATTTTTTCGAAAATAGTTTAAAATATATTTGTCTGGGCTATATTTCATGATTCAAAATACTAAAGGATTAAAACGTTTCATGTGCGAGTCTATCAGAAAATCATATAAAATTGACACTTTAAATTTTCACGAAATTGGTCATTTTCAGGTACTCTCATGTGGGTTATTAGGGTTCAAATCTTAGCTAAATCTCCGAATTGAACACTTTCTTTTCTGCATCAATGAATTCTACGCATCAGAATTATAAGAAAAGACAATAAAATCGACAACGTAAATATCACGAAAATAGGTATGAAAATGCACTGGTTAAGACAATTAATTACTTCCACTGGTGGGGGGACCCTAGTACTAGAGCATTAGAGAGTGTGGGGTCCATTTCATTGAAATTACTCCAAGGTCCATTTTGAACCCGGTGAGGTAGCATCTGTTAGTGTCGTATCTACAAAAAAGATATATCGGCTTGAAAATTATTAATAATTGATATGAATATTTTAATCACTTTATTAAGAATAGATTGGTTTTGATTTGTTAGATTTTATGGCGTATCAACACTTGTTAGGTTATTTTATGCCGAAGACGTTTTATTCTATTCATGCTGGATGGGTATTCATTTTTAACTCAATCTTATTAAACACATTTTGAAACATTTTTCTATTAAACCCATAGATGGGGCAGTAACAGATATATGTTATAATTGTTTACAAAAGATTACTATCATTAGTTACAACGGACCATATAATTGCTTGCAAAAAGATAGACCTTGGCATTAAATAAGTGCTGATATGTCATTAGATCAACTAACATATATATATATATATATATATATATATATATATATATATATATATATATATATATATACAACACCTCCACTAGAGAAGGATATGACACGAGCTCAATTTCTTAAGCGGAGTATAACTGGTTTGAATTCAGAGTTTTCCTTCTCCTAGACTGGTTGCCTAATCAAGGTTAAAGAGCCCAGTCTGCCCTACTATTTATGCATAGCTGGAGGGAGAGTAGGATTCATACCTTTACCAAGGGTATTAGCGCTAAGTAAAAGGCAATTACCACATCCAGGATTTGAACTCGGGCAGACGAGTCCATTTCACCACGCGCTTCCGCTAGCAATAAATAAATCAAATACTAAAGGTAAGTGTATTTTTATTCTAATACGCATATATTTTAGATATTTAAAAACCCATCCCCACGAGCAGGATGTGACACTAGGCCATGTTAAGTTTTAATTCTGAGTTTTTCTTCACATTGACAGTTGCCATAACAAGATTAAAGAGATCAGTCTCTTTCTTTCCCTCTCTCTCTCCCCACCCCATCCTCTCTCTCTCTCTCTCTATCTATATATATATATATATATATATATATATATATATATATATATATATATATATACAAATAAGAACTAATTGAATTATCAATAGGTCAAGAAGGGAAGATATCTCCATATCCTATTACAAAGAAACGTAAAATAGCGACACACTGCTTATCGACGTTTCCAAAGTTTAGCTCGGCATTACGTAGAAGCTGAACAGAAGTTCTGGTCTAAGAAGCTTACTGTTGAATATGAGATTAAAACTTCTTTTAATTACGTTATCATAAAACATGTCTTTTATTACGCTTTCGCAAAGTACAAGCAGTATATGTATGCACGTGGGGTTGGGGAAGTTTTGTTTGCTCCTGCGATTGCATAATATATATATATATATATATATATATATATATATTTATATATATATATATATACTCAAGCGGTTGCTCTACCAAGGCTATAGAACCCACTGTTCCCTCCTAATTTATCCATAATTTGGGTGAGACGAGACGCATTAATGTGAACAGAAATTCAAACATCTTTATCTGTGTACCTCTCACTCACCAACTCTTTCTATCTCCCTATTTCTGTCTGTCTGTCTGTCTGTCTGTCTGTCTGTCTGTCTCTCTCTCTCTCTCTCTCTCTATATATTATATATATATATATATATATCTGTGTCTGTGTCTGTGTATATATGTGTATGTGTGTGTGTGTGTGTGTGTGTATGTGTGTTTGAATAAGATCACTCCTTTTATTATAGTTTTATAAGAAACTTCATATGTATTTTATTAAATAGTAAACAAAATCATCAGAATAAATTTTTATTGAAGTTCAGCTTATGATTGTGTATTTTATATGATAGTTTTGTCTGATATTCATTATATTACATTTGAATACTTTTCGATTTCACAAACACTTTTTGAAAGATTGTTCTCACCTGTTTACTAGCAAAACTCTAAAGATTTATAAATACTTTATACGAACATTTTGCATTGTTTGCTATGAGAAATGAGAAAATAAAATTACATATGATTACTGTGTTTTTTATTCTATAAAATCTATAGGAAACTTTGAGTCATAAAACAATAGTAAGAACTTGAGATTATAATTTCATTTTGTTTTTATACTAGGAAAGCAATTTGCGCGCTTATAATCTATCAGGAAGTGCGTGGTGTAGTTGTTAAAGTCATGGGAAATGGACTCGTCGCCCAGAGTTCAATCCTGGACGTTGCATTTCATTTAACGCTAATACTCTTGGGAAATGTATGAATCCTACACTCCCTCCAGCTATGGGTAAATAGTAGAGCCAGACTGTGTTCTTTAACCTTGGTTATGCGATCGGTCTAGGAGAAGGAAAACTCTGAATTCAAATCCTATTGAACTCCGCTTAAGAAATTGACCTTGTATCATATCCAGCTCGTGCGGAGGGTTGGTAAATATATCTATATAATCTATCAAACGCTTTTTAAAGATTTTTTTCTCATCTGTTTATTTTTATATATATATATATATATATATATATATATATATATATATATATATATATACTTTCAAAGAAAAAAAACCCTTAACAAACCCAGGTATTCAATATGAGTCTGTATATAATTAACTTATGCTCTGCATATAATTAACTTATTAGTTATTATAGATTGAGCTCTCTTAGGGACATAAATAATCCTTGTAAGAATCTATAAGTTCATACCTACATGAGCATACAGTATGGATATATCGGGAGATTGTGATGATCCCAAATAGAATCATCCGTTACTTACCATTCAATTGGATTATTTTACCTATATATATATATATACATATATATATATATATATATATATATATATATATATATATATAGAGAGAGAGAGAGAGAGAGAGAGAGAGAGACAGACAGACAGACAGACAGACAGAGAGAGACAGAGATGAACAAAATGATAATACAAATAAGAATATACCTTTTGTGCTGTTTATTTCTGATTGACAAGTGCTAGATTTGACCTTAGGCCACCGTCAAAAGACAAGTTCCCTTTGTGAGATAAAATTGGAGACTAGATAACCCTTAGCATTATACTAACAAAATAATGTTGTCAATCGATGAAAATACGGAATTACAATAACTTCTCTTCAAAATTATCATTCTTGTAATTATATATTTTTGCCTTTTCCTAAATTGATGAACTGATTTGGCTTCGATTATTCATATTATTTTAATGTTATTTTTACAAACCTGATCTGATATTTACTGTATGAAATAAAAGACTGAAAATCTTCTTTTTTACAGAAATAGAGGTCTTATTTCCAAGTGATATTTTTCACAACAATAGGTATTTGTACGCTTTGTATGCCTTTATATATATATGTGTGTATGAATGCTACAGAAAGCGAGTTCATCAAAGAGTGAGTGTGTGTGTGTGTGTGTGTGTGTGTGTGTGTGTGAGAGAGAGAGAGAGAGAGAGAGAGAGAGAGAGAGAGAGAGAGAGAGAGAGAGATGAAGGGAAAGAGAGGGAGATTGGGAGGGATACGGAGGTTAGAGAAAGGTAGTAACCTGTCTCAGCTTAAAAGAATCAAACTTCTGTTGGTTTGTCGAAAAGCGCTCTTATCTGAAGACATTGTGTTGTGCCTTTCTGTCAGCAGATGGTGGACCTCGTGCCCACAGTCGCAAATCGGAAATCAATATCGGACGCTGAGCTGGACGCAGACGCTGAAATCTGGTGTTTAGGAGCCGAACGTTAGAGATGCGAAAATGATGGTCGCCTTGTCGATCGAAAGTCAGTCGTGAAAGCATTGAAAAGGACAAAAATCGTTTTTATCCGACATTTTCAGATCAGCTGTTGTAAATTTTCAATTATTTTTCGGACCGTATTCGTTTTTTTTATTGTTTTTTTTTTGTTATTGTTTTCTTTTTTTTCTTTTCGTTTTGTTCTTTCAATTTTTTAAAGCAACATTCAATCCTTTTCCTTCCTTAAGAGAATATGTCAAGTGCAAAGACTAGTTCATCCCTGTCTGTTTATAATCCACTGTGTCGGAATGTTCCCGTTGTCATGGCACATTTTACTGACTCATTCGATTTTATTGAGTGTTATGCTTGTATTAATGGTAGCATATCCATCAATTCCCTTTTCTTTCACATTCCTCTTTTATCATATTTCGTCTTTTCATATTTATTTACCTATCATTGTTTACCTAACCATCATTATAAACTTGCTCCAGTAGGAGGGATCATCTTACAATTTTGATTTTCTTTACTTAAATGTGAGTTGTATTTTTGTGGTAAATCTGGTGACTCTATAAAATTAATTATGTACAAATCACATTTAAGACTATTCTAACATATACATTTCATCAGTATTATTTATTTCACTTTTCCATATTTTCTGTCTCGGGGTTCTTGCTATCTAAATCCCAAATACATTAAATAAAGGAGTTTTGTGGTGAAGAGAATGCTGTAAACTGGGATTTAATACTAAACTGTCTACTTATTTTAGCCAGCTGTTAATTATAAGAATTATAAAGGAAGTGACGTATTCTCATAAGAATACGCATGCAAAACCTTCTATTATCATTTATTCTTTATCATTTATTTTATATATAGAATATAATTCGTATTATGCTGACTTTCTCTACTGCTGTTCTCATATTTATTGTTATCTACCCAACGTTCTAACCGATGTGTTCTCCAAATTCCTTCAGTTGGTTCTGGTCGAAGTCGGCAGCCTTCATATCGGAATTAAGAGCCTTCGCGAAACACTCGAAGATGGCCGAAGGGCATATAGACAGAAATGATGTGTATATAACAATAAAGATGACACTCTGAAATATAAGTCTGAAAAATCTAAACAATACAAATTATCAAGCCTCATCTAAAAGAAATTCAGAGAATATTTTTATCTTTCTTTGTTGAAATTAGCACTGACGAGCCTAAACGAAGCCTAGACAAATAACAGTCTAGATGTTTAAATTTTGTATTAATGTAAACTTTCAGTCGCCATAATTTTTCATGAACCCTTGTAGAACGAATGTACATAGAGTAGCAGAAAAGTTTCCCTTTTGTATTAAACTCAGAATGTTATTTATTGCAAATTGGCTTCACTTGTTAATTATTTTGAATAATATCATATTATTCCACTTCCTTTTGTCTCCTAAATGTTTATACCAAATCACATTATTCTTCATCTTGTTCTACGTATTGCCATTTCTGTTAGTAATATTCAATTCACTGGGTACATTTACTTCTATGAAACGCAATGGTTACAGTACTGGTACCATATCAGTCTATCTTTTATATTTCTTTCTTTCCCTTTTCGGTTTTACGGAAGGTCAACTCTATTTGAGTTATTTCATGCCAAAGATTTTACTATCTCTCTGAATGTTTGAGATGAGGCTTGATGATTAGTATTATCTGCGTTATTCGGACTATTGTCCCCATCTTTATTGTTATTTGTACAACGTTTCGGTCGATATGCCCTCCGGCCTTCTTCGGGTGTTTCTTCTCGGACTCGGGAATCTTCTTTTCGAACTCGGGAACTTTCTTGTCTTAGTCGGGAACCTTCTTGTCGTAATCGGGAGCCATCCCAGAACTTTGAACTTAAACCACGGGGGTATCCTGTTCTCATTCCGCTAACCAATGCTGGGGTAGGAGTTGTGTTTATTATTTTTCTATGTTACTGCCTCTACTCAGGATTGAACCCAGAATCCAGAGATAAATGTCACTTAAAACTGTCATAACCTAACTACCTTATCCACTAGGTCATGTGTCCAATTGTACAAATAACAATAAAGATGGGGACAATAGTCCGAATAACGCAGATAATGCCAAATATTTTGTTCTATTCATTCAGGTCCTAACACTTCAGGTCAGGCTGGACCTGGGAAGAATGGCGATGAAGGGCTACTCCACACTCCCCAGAGTTCCAGAATATAAACTTCACCATTAGATGCAATTTAACGTCATAGCCACTATCTTTTATTGTATTCTAGCTGATCACTATTATGCTATGGGCTGGACGTTTTTATTTTGTTTTTGGTGGAGAGATAAATATTCTTACAATTTCCTTTCATTTTTACTGTAATCCTTTATTAGGAATGATACCGCAACATTTTATTTTTTAGAAGACTGTATGATAACATTCATACAATTGTTTATATACAGTTTGCTATGATTATTAAAGAGTGCTCCATATCAGTGATAGACCTTATTTATCTTTTAAGATAGGTTGAACGGTCTTGGCGTCTTTCAGTTTCTCGCCAAAAGCGATCCTAAGATGAAAAGCTAGGATCGCATAGGCGAGGAACTGACAGTTAACAAGCGTCGTTGACTCTGTCTAGACATATATATATATATATATATATATATATATATATATATATATATATATATATATATATATATAGAGTAAGAAAAGGTGGAATGAAAAACATCACACAATGCTGTTAAAGAAGAAAACAATTTATAATATAATCATAGCTGATAGATCAATATTTCGATTTTACAAAAATCATCATCAGAGCTCATTCACTCCCGTAGTTGTTTGGGTCGGAGAGGAAAGTCAAAAAAGTTTACAAAAACAAAAACCTTAATACTGCAAAAAACGAAAGACGTTACAATATTCACCAACGTGGGCATTTCGCGCCATATATATGTCGTTATGTTCCATGTATATCTTTTGTCAATAATGTAGCGAATTTTTGAGATGTTGGCAACAAGTCGAAAACAATTTAAACGGAAGGGGATGGGTGTTAAGAAATGTGACGGTTGGAATTCTAAAGACTTTTATTAAAGGAATTTTTTACGATTAAATGTTTTTATTATTTAAATTTTATTTTTAGTTCTGTGATTCATAAATGATTAGATATTTACTGTAATTAGTTTTTATATATAAAGTGAAAAAGTTATGAGCTTAAAATGTAAAAAGAAATATGTAGGGGAGCTTAAAATGTAAAAAGAAATATGTAGGGGAGACTTCCCGATCCTTAACTAAACGTCTATCGGAACACAAATATCACATTAAACGTGGTTTCCAAAACAATGCATTAGCTAAACACATCTTTGATCTCAATCATACCTTTGATTTCAAAGGTGCTAAAATATTAACCCACATACACGATAAAACACTGCGTAGAATTATGGAATCTTGTGTTATTCTTACCATAAAACCATACCCCAAAGACAAGGTTTCTTTAATATATCCCTTATCTAGCGACTCTTATTATCAGAAACCATAAAATCCCCTTCACATAACTTTTTCCGTTATTTACGTCCCATTAAATTAAATTTTGGTTTATTGTTTTGTTTTATGAATAAGATCTTTTCCGTTTTATTTTGTTTTTGTTTTCGGTTTAAAATAATACCTTACATTAGATCCAAATCGCTTAACATTATCTAAAATAATAACCAATTCCGCCCATAACCTTTTTTACTTTATATATAAAAACAAAACACAATAAATATTTAATCATTTATTAAATACAGAACTTAATAATAATAATAATTAGAAATTTAAAAATAATTAATCGTAAAATAAATATATAAAAACTCCTTTTCTAAAATATTAACATATTCCGCTCATAACTTTTTCACTTTATATATAAAAACTAATTACAGTAAATATCTAATCATTTATGAATCACAGAACTAAAAATAAAATTTAAATAATAAAAACATTTAATCGTAAAAAATTCCTTTAATAAAAGTCTTTAGAATTCCAACCGTCACATTTCTTAACACCCATCCCCTTCCGTTTAAATTGTTTTCGACTTGTTGCCAACATCTCAAAAATTCGCTACATTTATTGACAAAAGATATACATGGAACATAACCGACATATATATGGCGCGAAATGCCCACGTTGGTGAATATTGTAACGTCTTTCGTTTTTTGCAGTATTAAGGTTTTTGTTTTGTAAACTTATTTTGACTTTCCTCTCCGACCCAAACAACTACGGGAGTGAATGAGCTCTGATGATGATTTTTGTAAAATCGAAATATTGATCAATATCAGCTATGATTATATTATAAATTGTTTTCTTCTTTAACAGCATTGTGTGATGTTTTCATTCCACCTTTTCTTACTCATATTGTCGGATTAATTTCCTTTCTTTTAACTTATATATTATATATATATATATATATATATATAAATATATATATATATATATATATAATATATTATGGGGTGTATGGGTGGTGTAATTTTAGTCGTAGGAAGACTCGGGGACCAGATTCTGGATGAAGCCGTTTGCAGTTCACATTGCCTGGGAAACTTCAGCAATTTTAAGTAGTAGGGCATACTGAGCTATTTAACGATTTATAGGAAAAGGAAAATTCTTAATTCAAACCTGTTAAACTCCACTTAAGAAATTGCCCTTGTCTCTCATCCTGCTTGAGTGGAGGGGTTGGTATATATTATATATATATATATATTATATATATATATATATATATTATATAATTTAATATACCAAGCGTGTTGGTAGATCCTTGCGGAGAGAAAAAACCCGGCAGAGAGTTTGATTGTAAAAAAATACTATCAAACATCAACCAGGAAGAAAAAAATTTTTGAAAAAAAGAAAAGACCAAGATATTCGTACCAACAGAAAATAATCTAATGGTATAGTATTTGGACAAAAGAAAAAACAATTTATATGTATATATATGTATATAAGATATATATATATATTCATATAACCGCTAGGAGAAGCTAAATTTGTAAAAAGTGCTCGATACATAAGTAGAGCCAAGTAATAAAGATAATCTACTGAGTCAGACGAACCTACTATTAGGTTCGCATAAAGCTCTTCAGGGCTAAAATCTGAGTCAGATTTTAGCCCTGAAGAGCTTTATGCGAAACTAATAGGTTCGTCTGACTCAGTAGATTAATATATATATATATATATATAATATATATATATATATATATATATATATATATAATCTTGAAGTGTAATATTGATCTTTGCACTTGTTTTTAATTAAACCGAGGAATTTCCAAGTGTACAGTTCATTTTGTTAATTATATTTCTGCTTGGTATTTCGAAATTCTTGTGTTTACAAGTCCCTCATTCAAAGGGATATATCAGATTACTACAACTCTTTCATCTTAAGTTTTATGTGTTATTAAATATTTATTGATAAACATAATGCCCTGATTGTTCATACCAATCCCAGTATTTAATGTCTGGAGTGCTGATTTCATGTTTCAATCAGCGTTTGATATTATTTTACTTTTAGCAGAAACCTCAACACAGATCTCACCGGAGGATTTATTGTAGAATCT
>CM042137.1:5311749-5336961 GCA_023376005.1 Doryteuthis pealeii
ATTTTACCTGCACAAATGTCATATATTAGCAACTTCTTCGTATGTTCCCCAGCAGAACCAAACCTTAAAGAGCAATCGTACCGAGGGTCTGCACACGCGCACACTGGCACACTGACTCAGAGGTCCATACTCTGTTGAAGATTGAAAGGCATGATCTGGCCCAGATAGTTAGGTGACTCATTCGTTCCCAATGAGCACAGCGCGACGGAAGTTCAACCGGGGAAGGCGGTGAACTGGGGGTCACAAAGGCTTTGATGTTCAAGGATTCCACAAACCGCCCGAGGATCAATCACTATTTTCCACGTTGTCTTCCGCTTGGTACTACCAGAAATAAATTCAACCTTCATTCTGACACCCTTTATTTTCTTTCCATTTTCTCTAATTTTATTTTATCCCTTCTCTGTCCAGTTAGTCTCATCCTTTCTTTCTTTCTTTCTTTCTTTCTTTCTTTCTTTCTTTCTTCTACTCATTCTTCAATTGTTGGATTCTTTTCTTCACCGTCGGTATCGTTTTTCTTCTTCGTTTCATTTGTGTTTGCTTCTTTCTATCTTTATTTACATTCATTATTTGTTTGTTATTTCTTTCCTTTGTAGTTAGACTCGAATTTGTTTGTTTCTTTTTCTTTTTTGTTTCTTATTTATTATTAAGTTCCCAGTACTTCATATCCAGACAGTCAATCTAAGCATGTCGTCCTTTCTCTCTTTCTTTCTTTCTTTCTTTCTTTCTTTACTCCTTCTTTTATTTTTTTCTTACTTGAATTCCTCATTAGTACTAGTTTTTTCAGTTAAGGTCAATAACTATTTCTTTCGTTCTTTCTTTCTTTCTTTCTTTCTTTACTCCTTCTTTTATTTATTTCTTACTTGAATTCCTCATTAGTACTAGTTTTCCTGGCAGTTAGGGTCAATATCTATTTCTTTTCTTTCTTTCATTCTTTCTTTCTTCCTTTCTTTCTTTCTATGCATATATATATATTTTATATTATTACATTCCTAGTATTTCTTTTCCAAGTGGTCAGTCTCAATATGTCTCTCTTTTTCACTTTTTTATTTCTTGCTTTCTTCAGGCTCACATTTATTTACCTATTTACGTTCATTATTTCTTTCCCATTACTTCTTTGCTTTAATGGCAGTCTCACTGTTTCTGTCTTACTTTGTCTTTCTTTCTTTCTTTCTTTCTTTCTTTCTTTCATTATATACATATTTATTTATTTATTTATTTACAATCAGAGTAAAATTCCTAGTGCTTCTTTTCCAGTCAATTTCAATATTCCTTTCTTTCTTTTTTTTTCATTTATCATTAGACTCCCAGTACTTCTTTTAGTGACCGCCTACCGCCATATTTATTTATTTGTTTATTTCTCTGCATTCATTATTACAGTTCTAGTAGTTCTTTTTCTGGACCTCAGGTTCGATATTTCTTTCTTTCTTTCTTTCTTTTTTCTTTTGATTTTTGTGCTTTTGCATTCATCATTAAATCCTCAGTATTTCTTTTACTGACCACCAGTCGCTATATTTCATTCTTTCTTTTTTTTCTTTTTTTCTTTCTTTCTTTTTTCTTTTTATCTTTCTTTATTTGCATTTATTCTTCCATTGATACAACTTCTTTTCCTCTCTGCTAATTTTATTTTTTTACCATTCTCTCTCTCTTTCTTTCTTTTCATTTTTAGAATCATTCATTCATAATATTGTACCCCTTACCTACTTTTACTTATTAATTCCCATTCTTTTCAATTTCTGGAATTTTCTCTCATTTATTTTCCATTAAGGATCAATGATTTGTATTGCATTCAATGTTTGTTGCTTGTGCACACTAACCTGTATTTATTCGTCCATTTGTATATTCTTCTTTCCTTCTAAACATAGAATATTTTCTGTTATTTTTTCTCTTTCATCTTTCAATCATGGGGTTATTTATTTTACTTCCTATTCTCATTCATCCATTCCCTTTCATGTTTTCAACTCATCGTTCCCATTTTTGAATTTTATCATTTCACTGAATACGTGTAGACCTACAAGGCCTACTCCTCATTCATTGACCCTATATATATATATATATATATATATATATATATATATATATATGGGGAGTGTCCTACACACGCCTTGAATGTAGTACGAATATCTCCAAAACTAACCAAAATGACACGATACTGTTTTTTTGTTGTATTATGTTTTTTTTTTTCTCTCAGGGAATGGGTTGGTTTGTTTGGAAAGTAGTCATCAGTTCAAGGTCAGTGACACAGAATATATATATATATATATATATATATATATATATATATATTATTAATATATATTTATATTCAGTCTCACACACCTTGAAATGATGACTACATTGAAAACACAATAAACCCATATATATATATATATATATATATATATATATATATATATATATATATATATGAGGTTAAGTAAACAAACAAATGTGTTTATTTTATATGGCTTTAAGCCGACATTTCTTGGAGGGTATTGCTTAATTGAAGTCATACCTAATTTTGAAAATTAATTAGTTAATAATTAATGAATTTAGGCGGGCATATATGTTCAAATGTAAGGCTAAACATTTTCTCGATTTGTTTAGCCTTACATTTGAACATATATGCCCGCCTAAATTCATTAATTATTAACTAATTAATTTTCAAAATTAGGTATGACTTCAATTAAGCACTTATCCTCCAAAAATATTTATATATTTATATAACTAGGATAGCATACGCATGTCTAAACTATCCTAACGTAAATATATATGATTTATCTAATAGGAAAGAAATGTTTTGCACGAAAATTAATCAAACACACCCACACACACATATATATATATATATATATATATATATATATATATATATATATATATATACATACGCCACTCAAGCACACACACACACACACACGTATATATATATATATATATATATATATATATATAAGGAAAATGTGACTTACCGGTGAATATGGTGACGATGGTTAGTAAGTGCTGAATTAAGGGGGTAAGTCAGCTATATAAGAAATACAAAGTGCTCAATACTAGGTAGAGCAAATCTATTAGAAAATGGGTACAAGAGATAACCTACTCCAGTTTCACCATCAGTATCTTCAGGGTTAAATCCACTGAATTAATCGAGTCAACGATTAATAGCAGTCGATCTCACGTTTGTGTTCATTTGTTTCGATTAATTCAGTGGATTAAACCCTGAAGATACTTATGGTGAAACTCGAGTAAGTTATCTCTTGTACCTATTTTATAATATATATATATATATATATATATATATATATATATATATTGAAGCAGTACCCTACAAAAAGGATATGTAAGCCCACTTACTTTCTATCCCACAAGCCATCCAATAACGATAATAAGACACAACGGTCACTGTTGAAGAAGTAAGGACGAACTCATAACTCATATTTTCCTGTGGACACCAAAACCTAAATCCATCAGTGTGCTGGTGAGCAAAAAGGACATTGATTAGCTCTCTCTCTCTCTCTCTCTCTCTCTCTCTCTCTCTCTCTATATATATATATATATATATTATATATATATATATATATATATATATATATTAAACTCATATATATTAAAATCGAATGGTTTAAAACCATTAAACAGATTTGCGCTACTGCGAAAAACTTAAATATGTTGGTTTTAAACCATTCGATTTTAATCGTTTATTTAGCTCTTCATATTAAGTACTTTTTAATCGGTTTTAGTAAAAAAATCTCGAAGTAAATAAGATTGTATACCTATTTGTTTGGTGGATTTAATGGTAACTGCTATAAAAGTTATTTTATAAGACTGTGGTAAGCTTAATCTTCAACCCATTTCTTTACTCTCTCTTGACTCACACAAGTAACTTTATAGTTTATTGAAATATCAAATGCTCTTAGAATAATTATCGATACTGAAGCTTCAAAAAATTGTATATTTTAGTAACTAATAAAATAAGGAAGTGGAAGCGTGGTGTGTAATGGTTATCGTCGTAGTAAATATATATGGTGACCAAATCCTGGATATGGCTTTTTGCATTCCACATAGTGCCAATACCCTTGGGAAATGTATGAATCCAACAAATCCTTCTCCATCTATGAGTAAATTGTAGGGAAGACTGGTCGCTTTAACCTTGAATATAAGAAAGGAATACCCCTTAAAAAGATTAAGTGTTGCATCATTCACTTGTGGAGCGCTTTATATATATATATATATATATATATATATTATATATATATATATATATATATATATATATGTATATATTAAGGTAGCGTGATGATAGATAATTTCTTGCCTATGCCATTTTAAACCAGTCAAATATAGCATAGTATTATCAAAATTATTATAATAATTTAATATATTATATATATATATATATATATATATATAGATATATATATATATATATATATTTGTTTCAGAAAAACATTTTGGCTCTGTTACTAATTAGAGAATTAGTGTATACAAGGAGACACACGTAAAAGAAAGTTTTTCTAAACTATTCCATCAGGAATCAATTGTCTTCTGAACATTTATTTGTTTATACAATTTTTCCTGAGCTCAATGATATCTTGAAATCACTGTCATAATAAGATTGCCATATTTGTCTTACATTGATTCTTTAAATCACCAATTAACTTTATATTGTCGAGTATCATTTTTTTCAATTTTGCCTGGGCTGTACATTTAACCTTATTTTTAAACATTCATTTCCGGATCGTATGTCATATGATAACGTCTGATTCCGCCAACAACAACAACAACCGTCCAGAATTCAGGATTATGAGTAGTCAGAAAATATTTGGGGGATTTCAACAAATCCCCAAATGAAAAGGGAAGGTGATGCATGAAATCTTCGAAATATCAGCTAGATAGATGGGACACCATCTGTTGCCTCAAAATAAATAATTCAGCGGTAGTGCGCATTTCATTTGTCTATAAGTAGCCTGTTTATAATCCTGATCAAAATGGACTGGATTAAATCAGGTTGAATTTTAGGTTGTTTGGTTGGTTGGATGGTTGGATTGTACGGCATATCAATCCTTGTTGGGTTATTTCATGCCAAATACATTCTGTTTTATTCAGTACTGATGGGTATGGAAATTCTTTTTATGGATTCAATATTTCAACACAATTCTGTTAACTCATTTTCTTTCTATTGAACCCATAGATGGGACCCAAACAGGTACTCACATTTCACGTCAGGGTGGACTTGGGAGTAATGGAATGAAGGGGTACTTCACACTCGACAGAAATCTAGAATTGGAATGTCACTATTAGATGCAGTTTAACGTCATAGCCAGGAGACTTAGTTATTTAGCCACCCCATTCTAGCATATATATGATAAAAAAAGTAATGGGGTTTGCCATTCGGGAAATGATGGGACAATCATATAAGTGTTATGGCTTGAAGTGTCCAACCGATTGATCTGAGAGGGCCTTTTTGAGCGCTCATCTCGCAACAGATGGAGGAGGATTTTACCTTTCTGCAGAGGTGCGGTCGGTGTATTCTTTCGCCCCAGCCTACATGTCGATTGATCTTTTGAAGGTCGGACAACAGAAATGTTATTTTCTTATACTATGCTTATCAAATGATACATGTATAGTTAGGAACTGACAGCGTTGTTCACATGAGTTAAAACTCGTATAGAATAATTATTGGACAATCTCTAAGAATAATATGCAAGCAAAATCGCCACTTCTATTTATGAACTATTCCAATAACACCAGATATTCGGTAGAATTTGGCCAATGAAATACAAAGACAGAAATCATTTAAGATCGTTTCCATTGCTAGTTGATTTTTTGTATTGACATCAGAGGAACACTACAGACTTAAACTTATACATATTACAAGGAATATTCCAGACTTGGACTTATATATATTACAAGATAACCTACGGTCTGGGATCAACAACAGGATTATGTGAAGCAAAAAATCAACTGAACTAGAACGAATCTAGCAGCCGCTAAAACAACTTCAGTTCCAGTATTCTTCTTCTGATGGGAATTTTTGTCCCGAAATATTGAGAAATAAAATGACAGGTTAACAAAAAACATCATAGATACCTTCTTTTTTCTTTACACTCGCATTGTGACAGCCTTCAAAACCAACCAACAAACCAATATATACACAATGCTTCAAACAAATTACAAAACCCTTTTATATATATATATACATATATATATATATATATATACGCACACACACACACCACACACACACACACACACACACACACACATATATATATATATATATATATATATATATATATTATTAGCATCATCCGGCAGCATGGGCATCCATGATTCTCTATCATCAACTAACCGTATCGGTCATCGGCCCAGGGAGATTTCCTGAGTAGCATCCAGAACGGGCACAGAGCTGAGTGATGAAGGTCCTTGTTGTTCGGCCATCGCTGGTGAGTCCATGTGTGGGTGTCCACCGGAAAAAATCACTTATGAGTTCATCTTTACTTCTCTAGCAGTTCAGCATGATCTTTTCCTCATACAATTATGGTTTGTGTGATAGGGGGATAGCAGTCTATGCTTTTCCTATGCGTGCATTGACATCTATTTTTGTAGATGAGATATTACTACCGAGGTATGTGAACTGGTCTACTAATTTGTAAGGCTTACCATCTAGTATAAAGATGCCTCCATCTTGTTATAATCAAATGAGTTCAGTTTTATCTGAGTTCGCATAGAGTCCAATGCCTCCTGTTGCCTTCTCTAGGCTATGCATCAGTGATTCGGATTTACAAGTGTATTTGCAAGAAGCACTAGATCATCTTCGTAGTTCGCATCTGTAACAATCCTTGCCGGACATCGTCGGCTTTTTGGCCTTTTACTGAGGAGTTTATTAACCCATAATATTTTGATAAGAAAACATTAATAAGCAGCAGTAATACAAGCAACATAATAATTAATAATAACATAATAATTAAACTGGTGTGATAAAACAACACTAATAAAATGCAGTAAATCTAGCAATAAAATAATAGCAATAATGAAGATTTTTTTGACACAGAGTTTTGTGATAAAACCAACGAGAATAAGATTGAATAACACGAGTATAAGACAACAACTTGTATCGTGCACTTTTATAAATATTTATTTCTTTGTTTCTACATCAATTTTATTTGTATTGGCTTGTTGCTTATATTATGTTCAATATCAAGTAATACTCTTTTGTTTTTGCATTTCCATTCCTTTATATTTTAAAACATAAAGGATTGCACATGATTTTGCTCTAGGTCATTTCACAAAGATATTTTCATATAACTTGCATACCAGGAAGCATTACATCTGTATGCCAATTTATAAATAAAATGATATTTTTCGGATTCGAGCCATGTGACTATCTATTAAACTTTAAATTTACGAAAACAACACGGTTTACAAGCGGTACAAGTCAAGAATACAGGAAATATTGTTCTCATAAATTATAGATTAGTAATTTTTTAAAATCAAATATATAGAATTGCGGAACGGATTTCTTATTGTAAGATTCCTTACAGTGCCATAATTTCAATCTTTTTCATATATATATATATATATATATATATATATATATATATATATATATGTGTGTGTGTGTGTGTGTGTGTGTGTGTGTGTGTGTGGAATTAAACAAAAGAAATATCTCCTGTTTAACAATTTTATTTGTGATTTTTTCAAGTTTTCTGGCCAACTTTTTGTTTTCCAGTTTTTCAAATTTTATTACTGGATGTGGAGGCTGGAAGGGAGAGAATTGATAGGAATTTGAAAAACTAGAAAAGATCACCCCTGATGATGGTACTTCGAAGTGCCGAAAGTACTCGGGACATGAACTTTGGTGGACTAATCAACGAATTTCACCCAAATATTAAAAAGTTGGCCAGAAAACTTGAAAAAAATCACAATTAAAACTGTTAAACAGGAGATGTGCCTTTTGTTTAACACAATATGCATAAATGAAAAAATGCTGCCCAATATCCCCCCATATATATATATATATATATATATATATATATATATATATATATATATATATTTCAAAAATATTCAACTTTATTCTTAATCCTGATAATTAAATATGGTTGAATATTTCATTAGATGAGCAGGAATAATTAACCAAACCAGTTGATAGCTGGTTCCTTGATTATTACCATGTCAGAACTTCTTTATTTTACAGAATTGACTGTATTCCATCTTATGGTGGTTTTGTTCATGAATCTAAAATATATATATATATATATATATATATAATATATTATATATATATATAATATATATATATATATATATATATATATATATATATATATATATATATATAAAATTTATGTTAAATCTAGAGGTGCATGGTGTAATGTTTATAGTCATAGAAAATGGACAGGGAAACCCAAGATCAAATCCGGGACGAGGTATTTTGCATTTCACATAACGCTGATACCCTTGTGAAAGATATATATCCAAAGTATTCTCCCTCCGGCTACGGATGAATTAACTCTTTCACTTTGGTTAGACTACTAGTCTAGGAGAAGGTAAACTCTGAATTCAAATCTATTAAACATCGCTCAAGAAATTGACCTTGTGTCACATCCTGCTCGTGGTGTTAGTAAATATATACGTTACAATATAAAAGTGAATTTCTTATTTCTAGCGAAAAGAGAAATCTTAAAATTGACAGAACATCAGAGATATTGAATAGAATATAGGAGGTGCTCGGTGTGTAATAGTTATCGCCGTTGAAAATGAACACGTCAGTTCGAGTTCAAATCCGGTAGGAGGCTGTTTGCATTTCATATTCTTGTTAATATATGTATAAGATGCACAGCAGTGCATGCGTGTTCATTTTAATTTCAAATTTTAAATATTAAAAACAATTAAAACTATATTCTCGATCACCTTTCACGCATTAACTTCTTATTGAATCTTGGTCTAGCGCTAGTGAAAAGGGGATAGACTCCCTCGCTGATTGGCTGATACCGACATTAGGCCGCCCCGACGACTTTACTTTTTTCTTTTATAAACGTTGTATTAGTTGACGTTACTTAAGGAAATCATTTATTTATATATTGGTATTAGTAAAATAAGATACTGCTATAATTAACTTAATAGATACAATATTGTTGGGAACTGAGGGTTCTAAAAAAGTCACATGTTATAATATGAATGAGTAAAACCGTTCTTACGATTTTGGATATAGTAAAAAATATATTCATTCCTAATTAAATACACTTGTTGACCCCTACTTGTCGAGAAATTGACATATCCTTGACTCAGTCTCTAAATTATATATACATACATACATATACATATATATGAATATATATATATATATTGGTGTGTGTGTGTGTGTGTGTGTGTGTGTGTGTGTGTATGACTAACGGATAATTGTACGTATGTTCCAATGCATTCCTTGGGAAGCCGGTGTTAGTTTAAATCACTACCTTTTCGCATCGCTTTTTCAACGAAACGAGGAGGCCAAATCTTACAAGTGTATTTGATTACCAAAAAGAAAACGTCTTCATCTTTCCAGCATTTCTGTAAACAGCAATCTTTCCTGGGGTTCTTTCAAACCCCCCCCTCTCGCTCCCCTTCCTCCCGAAATGGTGGATATTTTTCCTAAATTACTCAGCGTTTGAAATTTAGCCATCTCTCTCTCTCTCTCTCTCTCTCTCTCTCTCTCTCTCTCTCTCTCTCTCTCTCTCTCTCCCTTACACACACAGCTAAATACACACACTCCCTCCCACTCTCTCTCTCTTTCTCTCTTTCATTCACACACCTATTATACACATACTATCTGTTTCTTTCCCACACATACACAGAAACACACACACACCTGCGCACTCTCTCTTTTTCACATACATACACACAGTTACACTCCCCCTCTCTCTCTCTCTTTCACACATATTTTCTCTCTATCTCTCTATCACACACGCAGTCTATCTCTTTTTCATGTTCCTCACTCTGTCTCTTTCTCTCTCTCTCTCTCTCTCTCTCTCTCTCTCTTACATGCACACACCCATATACACACAGTCTCTGTCTCTTTCACACACACACACAAACATATACACACACTCTCTCTCTTTATTTAAAACACAGAGACACCTCTCTCTCTCTCTCTCTCTCTCTCTCTCTCTCTCTCTTACACACACATTTTCTCCGCTTTCAAACACACACACACACACACACACACTCTCACACCCACTCTCCCTCTCCTTCCCCCCTCTCTCTCTCTCTCTATCTATCTATCTCTCTCTCCTCTCTCTCTCTCTCTCTCTATATATATATATATATATATAATATGCTCTTCTTTTTCTCCCTACACACTCTCTCTTTCACAAACACTCTCACCCTCTTTCACATATAAAAACACCCTCTCTTCTCTTTCACACACACATTCCCTCTCTCTCTCTCTCTCTCTCTCTCTCTCTCTCTCTCTCTCTCTCTCTCTCTCTCTCTCTCTCTAACTCTTTCACACACAGAGACACTATCACCGACACTATCTTTCTTTCCTTCTTCTCTCTAACCTCTCTCTTCTCTCCACTCTCTCACTCTTTCAGGCATACATATTCTCACATAACACACTCACTCTCTATACATTTTTCCCTCTCTCACGAACACAAACATACACCAAACTCTCCCCCTCTCTCTCCCCATCTCTCTCTCTCTCTCTCTCTCTTACTCTATTTTCTCTTCCCTCTCCCCTCTCTCTATCTCACTCTCGGATGTATGTGTTAACGTTTTTCATCGACAGCTCCATGATATTTCCAAGGATGGCATGTGCATCATTTGATTTTTAATGACGGATTCGGGCAAAAATATTTCAAACTGTTTGTTAGACGAACAATATGGGCTTCTTTTCTATTTTGCATTTGATCGAATAAATCAAAAAGTTTAAAAAAAGAGGGAATGTTCTCTAGGCTCCGCTTAGTCGGGAAAATGGTCGCCTGAGAATTGTTAAGAAATAATTTATTAAAAATGAGACAAATGAATTAATGAAATTACTGTCCGTCAATTAAAATTAAAATGCCACAAAATTGACAAACAGAGAAAAAAATAAGATTGTTTGATATTCAATTGATTGAGCAAATATAATTATAATCATCAAATGCTGAAACACAAACTTATTTTATAACATGACTAAAATTTTAACGCTCAGTCGGAATCATGATCCCTTGTCTGATTAAAAATATGTATACAACTAATTCTAAGTAGAAAATAATGAACCGAATGTTGTAGACACAGACACGGAGAGATAGGCAGATACACAAAACCTTACGTACAGTTGTAATAACCCCATACATTTAAGGATAAAAGATTCAAATGCATGGACACACACGACCACACAGACGTACGCACACACACACATACACACACACACATACACACACACACACACACACACACACACACACATATATATACATATATATAAATATGTGTGTGTGTGTTTGTGCGTGTTTCTATCTGCACATATAATTGTATGCATATATACATATATGTATACACACACACACACACACACACACATATATATATATATATATATATATATATATATATATATATATATATATATATATATATATATATAATTTGATGGTTTCGAATCTGCTTAATTCTAAAATTTTATAAAATATGATTAAAAAATTAAAAATAAAATAAAAATTTTAATATATAAATTAAATATTTATTAAACAATAAACTTATAGTGTTCTGTGTTTTTATTGGTCCATCTGGTTATGCTAATTTAAATGACTACTGTGGTTAGTACTATTTATTTGTCTTGCTCCTTATCTCTACAGTCAGATTTTAGCCCTGAAGAGCTTTATGCGAAACTAATAGTAGGTTCGTCTGACTCATCAGATTATATATATATATATATATATATATATATATATATATATATGCATGCATGCATGCGCGTGGCATAATGGTTAGAGTCGTGGGTAATGGACTTGTCGACCCGAGTTCAAATCCCAAACAAGGCTGTTTGCATTTCACATAGCGCTAATACCCTTGGGAAAGGTATAAATCCATATATTCTCCCTCCAGCTATGGGTAAATTAGTAGGACGGACTGGGCTCTTTAACCTTGGGTAGGTAACCAGTCTAGGAGAGGGAAAACTCTGAATTAAAATTCCTGAGGTTCGTCATTGATTGGGTTTGTGGCATTCCTTGTCCACCAATTCTTTCCTATCGACTGTGCCAAAACGTGCGGAATGGTCCAACACAAACCTTCACCACTATAAACAAATCACTGTGTGGGTGTTCATTGTGTGTGTGGACCCTCATGCTTTGAAAATCGACGAGAGAGTCCATATATATATATATAATATATATATATATATATATATATATATATATATATATATATATACATAATCCCTCCACATGACACCAAACTCATGTTTTAAATCCTTGACAAGGTTATTTGCATTTTTCAAATCATGCTAAATATCATTGGGGAAGTTATGAATCAAACTATTCTCCCTCTAGCTATGGGTAAATAATACAAGAGACTGTGGCCTTGAACTTTGATGTGACAACCCATCTAGAAGAACGATTGCTCTTCATTCGAACCAGTTGTACTCCGCTAAAATTTGATCTTGTGTCACAAGACGATTGTGGCTTGACGATTGTGTACATATAATACTTCTTGTTGTTTCACGTTTTGGAAATTACATATTTCCCATTCAATCAAAGACAGCCATCACCCTGTCGACTGGAACAGAAGAATACATTGTCTACACCTCTGCAGAGAGTTAAAATCCCACTAATCGGGCTAACCTGGCCATGAATGGTGACCCAGGGTGATTAAGGACGGAATCCTGGAGACTGATCAGTCAATGACATGCAACATTCAATATGTCCCTTACACTGGCTAGAATGGCAATCGAAGAGACCCCTTCCGATCAACCGGCTGTTCACGTCAATCACTATCACCTATATGATTGTCCCGACCATATTGCCCTTATGGCAACCACAGCAGTTTTTATAATATAAGAACTCGAAGGCGGTGGCTGAGGGACTCTAGTGTTCTGGGTATGACGTTAATTTGCATCTTATAGTGAAGTTCCAAATTTTTGAAAAAAATGTATTTTTTCAAAAATTTGATTCGCTTTGCAAACACACATTTCCCTAATCTCATTTATCTACCCATAGCTTAATGAGTGACAGAACGGATCACGTTTTGTCTAGTATAGGTGTAATTTTATGTAAATGTTCAGGGTAAAATTAACACCGCTAATACTCTGAAAATATTTCTTTTAATTTTCTTTGAAAATTTCCAACTACACCCATTGTATTTATTAAGTGAATATCAGAAGAAAAATCAGTCTCTCTCAATTCTTAAAAGAATCTTTAAATGTTTTCAGATGTTCAACGTTTTATAGCGTTATTGGATACCCTATTGGATCCCAAGGCCAATTTAATATCCATGCAATATATCCATTTCCTCTTCATGTGGATTCTCATGAGAAAGGCATGATTCTATATCTCCCTGAGCTAAGGATAATTAGTGGGGGAAATTGGGTTATTTTTGCCATGACTGGACAACCGATGCGGAAGAAGAAACACTCCGAATTCAACCGAGCACTACTCGTTTGAAAGGGGCAGGGCTGGATTTATTTCCCAGTGCTTGATGCGCCCCAAAATGTGAATGTTGATGGTAACTATGCGTCTTTGCATTATTCATCGCATGAGCTTCGGTTTATGCGTGACTCCCACGTAAAAATGCCTATATGTTAATCCGGCCTAGTTGGATGCTTGGCAAATAAAACAGCTCTAGTCGTCTTAAAGATTGACCTTGTGTCAAAAGTTGCTTATGCTAGCGGGGCTGGGAAGATTATAGATATCAATATGGTGAGGTTGCCAGAAATATCTACAAAAATACGAAGATACAATGGTAGCTTTATCTGTTTTTGAACCTGGAAAGAGTAAGATCACAGGTGGCATGTAGCCGTAATCTATACAATACTGATATTAACTAGTTTTAGATTTTTCTTTTTCATTCTTTCGATTTTTTCACACCTCATTTAAAGGTATTCTTCGCTTTTTTCTTTACAATTATATATAAAAAAAAAACAGTTTTTTTTTTGTATCTTCCCTTTTGGTACCTCCAAAAATAACCAAGCTGTCTTGCACATTGCAGACCCCCATTAAACCCCAGATTTAAACAGTATTAGGCAGTGTGCTTGCGGCTATAGTTATCGATTCGGCTTTGCAATTGCCAAATCTAAACTGGTGTTTTGTGTTATTTCCAGTGAACTTGAAGTACATTTCAAATATGACAGGATATTTATTCTCCTTTTAAATATATTTATATTGTCTTTAAAAAAGTTTTACATAGTATCTCCGTAATTAAATATAATTCAAGATAATAAAAACCGAATTGGAATACAACAAAACGACAAACAAAAAAACAAAACCAGATTGGTAAAAAAATAAACCATTTTTTGTATTATTGAAAATTTTAATGAATCTTCAATGATTTATACACACATAGGAAGTGATTATTTTTCTTGCTTACTGCTGTGAAGTTGGTAGTGTTATGATTATTGTTGAAGTAAATGGAGTTAGCAACCCGAGTTCAAATTGTAGACGAAGTCGTTTGCATGTCACATTCTCCGAAATGATAATGATGTGTCCTGACGATGATAATGAAAATGATAATTTTGTCTCCTGATAATGTATACGATGATATTGATATTGTTATGATATTATATTATATTGATTTGATATGGAGGTGTGTGCTTTAATTTTTATCATTGTAGAAAATGGACACTGAGAGATTAATCCAAATCCTGGACGAGACTGATTTCATTTCATATAGAGATAATTTCCTTCGGAAAGATATGAATCCAACCATTCTCCTTTCAGCTATGTTTACATAGTAGAGCAGACTGGGCTCAGTAAACTTGGTATATCAACCAGTCTAAGAGAAAGAAATCTTTGAATAGAAACCAGTCATACTTCGATCAAGAAATTGACCTTGTGCCGCATCCTACTCGTGTGGAGAGTGTGGTAAGTATATATTGCTATCAAAGTTCTTTTATCGTAGTGAAAACTTATAATTTTCTAAAAAGACAATTCTTAGAAATACCAAAATCTAAGACATTTCTTAGAATTTTCGTTTCCGTGATTTGATATCCAAAATTTTGATTAGTCATTTGCAAGGGCAAATAAGCAGATGTCTGAGTTTATAAAAAGGTCAAAATGTGGAATACAATGATTGCGGACTGTCACTTGGCGATATTGCAAAGAAATTGAATCGCCATCATTCATCAATTTATATTTCTTTAAGAATTGTCTGGCCGTAATTGATGCTAATGGATACCCTACCAAATACTAAGTGGTCATAAATTGTACAAAAGTGTTATAAATTACATCAATTGTCATCAATTGTCTTAATATAATTTTTTATGTCAGTTGTCTGTTTTTTGTCTAATAATATAGAAATAGCAATGACCAGATCAAGATATTTTTAAAATTAAAATCATTCTAGAACAATTCACATAAACAGTTGGGTAAAATAAATTATCACGGGTGATACTTTTATCTTTATCGAAGAAGAGTTAACATAAGCAAGGAAAATACAAAATTATACTTTTATTGGCCGTGCAGCAAAGACGTACATTGACCAGCTCTGTGCGGAAACTGAATGCTGCGCAATGGACATCCGGGGGACAATGAATGATAGGGACGGTTGGCGAGAAATTGTCATGGATATTCATGCTGCTAGTGCGACACGATGATGATGATGATGATGATGATGATGATGATGTTGATGATGATGATGAAATCTTGTTTTATATAGGGTGGTTTTACCAGGGGGTTCTTGAGCAAATCAACTATTTTAGGCATCTGTCTGTCTGTTTCTTCTTCAATAGAAATGTTTTTTCCACTTATTATTAATTGTTTCCCACCTCCTTTCACTCCCATCCCTAACCGCCTTCTCTCTATTTCTCTGATTTTCTTTAGATGAGGCTTGATGATTAGTATTACTTGTATCACTCGGACTATTATCCTCGTCTTCATGGTTATCTGTACAACGTTTCGGTCGTTGTGCACTTCGGCCTTCTTCAGGTATTTCTTGTCGGACTCGATAATATTCTCGGACTCGGGAACAATCTCGAACTCGGGAACCTTCTTGTCGAACTCGGGAATCTTCTTGTCGTAATAGGGAGCCATCACAGAACTTTGAACCTAACCCTTTATTCAGTTCCCGGGTGTATCTTGTTCTCATTCCACTAATCATAGCTGGGGTACAGGTGTTAAGCTGTGTTAATTATTATTCTATATCACTGCTACCCCTGACCAGGATTGAACCTGCAGTCTAGAAATAACTATCACTTAGAACTGTCTTAATCTAACTCCTTTATCCACTAGGTCATGTGTCTAATTGGAATGATGGTGCGGACAATAGTCCGAGTAATACAAATAATACCCTTTCTCTCTATCTTCTCCTATCTCTCCATCTTTCCTTCTTTCTCTCTGCCCCCTTCTCTCTACCCTTCACCCTTTTCTCTATTTTCCCTCTCACTCTGTTTCTATCCCCTTTCTCTATTTCGCCCCTTTATATATTTCCCTTCTCTTTCAACTCCTCTTCTAACTTCTTATCTATCTTACTCTCTATCTCCCTCTCAATATCTCCCTTCCCCTTCTCCATCTCAATCTCCCTATGTCTTCCCCTCTCTATACCTCCCCCTTTCTAAGTCTCTCTCTCTCTCTCTCTCTCTCTCTCTATATATATATATATATATATATATATATATATATATATATATATATGTTTTTTAATGTTTTTTTTAAGTTGGGCGTTATTACGAAGCATCTAAAAATAAATGAATGAACTCGATGTTATGGAGTATTGGATACACTTATTTTTTTTTTATTATTTGTTATCATAAGTGTTCGGGTTCGTTAGATACCCTTTTTCAAATGAATTTTGCTCCTGTTCAATGGATCTTTTGTCTTTGTTGTTATTGACAGCAGCAGCGTCTGTAAAATATTTATAATAACGGAGTATTCCGTTATTATAATACAACACACACACACACACACACACATATATATATATATATATATATATATATATATATTATATATGTAGTAAACACGGTTTGTTTTGAATGACTTTTTGCCGATAATTTTGGGAGAATAAGTGCTTAATTGGAGTCGTACCTAATTTTGAAAATTAATTAATTAATGAATTAGGCGGGAATACCTATTAAATTTATGGCTAAACAAATCGAGAAAAATCAATCTCTGTATGTACATTTCGGCCTATTAGGCCTCATCAGCAGAGCTATAGATCGGAAGACCGCCCTGTGCGTGATTTGAAACCGGACTGCCAAGCTGACAGGCCGATCCCATAACCCCCACACTAAACGGACTTCTTAGATTTTATGATTTGTTTAGAGTAGGTTAATATTCCACTTCTAGTGACTTTTATTACACGACGATATGATAAGTTGTAAACACGGTTTGTTTTGAATGGCTTTTTGCCGATAATTTTTGGGAGAATAAGTGCTTAATTGGAGTCGTACCTAATTCTGAAAATTAATTAATTAATAATGAATTAGGCGGGAATACCTATTAAATGTATGGCTAAACAAATCGAGTGAGGCCTAATAGGCCGAAATGTACATACAGAGATTGATTTTTCTCGATTTGTTTAGCCATACATTTAATAGGTATTCCCGCCTAATTCATTATTAATTAATTAATTTTCAAAATTAGGTACGACTCCAATTAAGCACACACACACATATATATATATATATATATATATATATATATATATATATATATATATATATATATATATGTCGCAATTATGGAGAATCCAGCGAGTATCGAGCTCGCTATTCAGTAGAAATGGATCTTCAAGATTAGGTTGCTAACTATTACATGATGGGACGCCCTTGTCAAATTAGCAATATGATGAGTTGTAAAAGAAAGTAAAGTCGTGGGTGTGGCCGAAAGTCGGTATCAGCCAGACAACGAGAGGGTATATCCCCTTTTCACTAGCGCTAGACCAAGGAGACTGTTTTAGCGTCTGAGGCGGAGTGTCACACCTACAATCAGCTCCCCACTTTACCGCACATATCCCTGTGCTACGTATTCGCTGAGTTGGCGAGGGCCGGTATCGAACCAGGAATCTTGCGGTTCCCAGCCGATCACTCTACCAACTGAGCTAAACCGGCCCTATTTGTTGATTTACCTGAGAGAACGTCCTGTCTATAGTTGGTAGAAGTCATTTTTCAATGATATTAATGCATTCTTTAACCTTATGTTGTATAGCTGCTTGACTGGACTTCAATAAAACCACAGACACGTATATATAAAAATAGGACCCGTCTTTATTTTCTTCGGTGTGTGGGTGGTGAGGGGCGACGAGTGTTCACAATGAAAATGCCGGGTGGCTGGCGAGTTCACAGTGGAAATGCCCGAGGTTGACGGGAGACGAGGTTATCTTCTGGGCTGCTGCTGGGGACTGATTTTACACTTCATCCGCTAGGCATTTATATACAATAAATATGCCTACGCATTTTATCTTTGGTCTCATAACGGATATATATATATATCTTTATCTTTCTCTTTACCTCCTCACCGGAAGACTCTGCTTCCATTTTCCTTTTTTTCTTTTATCTAATTCTTCATCTTCACCCTGCTTCTTGACCAGAAGACCTCTCTTCCGCTCTCCCATCTTTTTAATATACATTTTTATCTTTCTCTTTGTCTTTTGAGCGGAAGAGGAATCTTCCGTTGCAAGCTATGCAACACTTACTATGTATACCATTTACAGTGACAAGAAAGCTAACCATGTCATATTTCTATTATTTCCATGTTTATCCGTTGTTTTCCCACTAATCTTCTAAAACAACCTTTTGGAACATCACTATGTAGACAAAATCTTGTTTCCTCTTAACATATGCTCTGCAACCAGAGATAGAGTAAAGAGTGTAGTTTGCCCTACTATTTTTCAATAGCTAGAGGAGGGAGAATAGTTGGATTCATACATTTACCATGGTTATTAAGACTATGCGAAATGCAATCACCCTCGTTCAGGATTTGAACTCGTCGTGTCTATTTCCATACGAAATTAGGAATCGTGTGGTGTAATGGTTAAAGTCATGGGAAATGGACTCGTCGCCCCGAGTTCAAATCCTGGACATGGCAATTGCATTTCACTTAGCGCTAATACCTTGGGAAAGGTATGAATCCTAATCTCCCTCCAGCTCTGGATAAATAGTAGGGCAGACTGAAATCTTTAACCTTGGTTAGGCAACCGGTCTAGGAGAAGGAAAACTCTTGAATTCAAACCTGTTAAACTCCGCTTAAGAAATTGACCTTGTGTCAAATCCTGCTCGTGCGGAGGTTATATTTCCATTACGAAATTAAGCAATACACCACACGTCTCCAGCACCATGCTTCTCATATTCGTTAAATATCACAGCTTAAGGTCAAGCACCCTTAAAATCTAATGGGCTAACTTTCAGGACAAGAAGATATTTTCAATTGTCAGATTGGCACAAGAAAAGTTAACAGCTCTTAAACCATAGGCCATAATGGAATAAGCTGAGCCGTGTAAATATCTTTAAGCCGTGTAAAATCTACATATTGGTGATAATCTATTTGCCCACCATGAGATTGTATATATTTATTCACGAAAATGACTCTATATTCGCTGTGATGTGTTTGTTTCCTTTTAGAGTCGGTGAATGACAAATTGTTCCTGACTATTCAATAGCAATGAGGCTGTGTGAGTTGATTTTGAGTGATGTTACCATCAGAATGTTTTTTCTGTTTGTATCCGCTCAGATATATTGACACGTCTGAAAATTAATCTGGAAATAATCAAGCTAGGTTGAAGAAGCAGCTAACAGCAATATTGAAATCTATTGACATTGAGTACTGCCTATCTCAGTTACAAAATGCCTTCTATTATTTAACCATCTATCTGTCAAAATATTCTCTTATTGCGGTGTCTTTATTTTATATGGCTTATCAATCTTTCTATTTACCTATTCTCGCTCTTTATATTATATATACTATATATATATATATATATATATATATATATATATATATATATCTATTAATCTATCTATCTATCTATCTTCTTCTATCTATATATATTATATATATTATATATATATATATATATATACAAATCTTCGACTCGATATGAGCTCAATATTTTAGCCGGGTTTAACAGTTTTTCAGAATTTTCTTGTTATGGACTAGTTACAAAAGTAATGTTAAAGAGGCAAATCTTTTTAATCTGTTTCTTTTTTTTATAAATATCACCGCAATCTCAATATATATATATATATAATATATATATATGGTGTGTGTGTGTGTTGTATGTGTGCGTTGTATGTGTGCGTGCGTGTGTTGTGTCTCTGTATGTATATGTGCTTGAGTGTGTTTGTGTGAGTGTGTGTATAGGAATGTGAATAAAAAATAAGAATTGCAGATAATGGACTTATTTGTTAGATGGTAAAATTAGTTGACAGGAAAACGTTTCTTTTTTGTTTTTTTTTTTGCAATAAATCTACATCAAGACAATCAGATGAGTAGATCTTGTTTGAATCTGAATCAGTTTTTAAAAAATCTAACTATGATTAGAGAACATTATATATATATATATATATAATATATATTATATATATATATATATATATATATAGTATATCATGTGTTGTGTGTGTGTGTTGTGATGTGTGTGTAATTATATTTATTTAAAGTTAAAGCGTCTTTAACCCGGAAAATATTGCAATGCCCATTAACAACAATGCAGACGAAGAATCGTAAGGGGATATATGGGCATCGGGCAAAAGGACATTGAATAAAAGATACAATAATACAAAAGCTTCTTGCAGTAACGAATGATACGCAAATAGGCAAGAACCTTAGTTTATTTTCCAATCGGCACAACCTCCGCAGAGTTATTAATATCAAATATATTCTGTTAAAGAACAGTAGTACTAATATTTAACCCACAGCTGGGGATGAGTGTTTCCTACCTTTTCAAAAGTATTAGTTCGGAAGTTAATGCAATAGTGCGACTGTAAGTTCGAATCGCTAATCAAAATGTCATGCTCAACACGTTAGCACTGTGCGCCGTTATTGATATTAAACAAGAGGAATGAGTACATCATGATATAAATTAAAAAGTACATGTAAGACCGTATCTTACGTTGGTCATATTCCTAAAATAACCAATATCAAATAGTCTCCCCAGCTATGGGTAATAGGCAGGTGATGCTCTTTAAATTTGACTATAGCAACAGTCTCCAGAGCCAACTTTGAATTTCAAAACCTCGCTTGAAAATATTGACCTTGTGCTATTTTACTCGTGTGTAGGTTGGGTAATGAATATATACCGTAATCGCCTAAAAACTATTTCAGAATTTACTTTGTGTATAGGGAAAATGCGTGAAATTGCAGTTTATCACTAAAAACTCTGGCTAATAAAACATTTGTTTTAGACAATTTTTACACGTGTCGGTGTGGATTTGTAATACGTGAGTGAATCCCCAAAATCTGATCCTGCGACGTTAGTTCTGTATCTCAACGAGTGTGAGAGGATATGATTGTATCAACATTTGCAAATGAATTAACTCTTAACATTGAATAACCCCCAAATTTGATATGTCGTTAAATAAATTTGTCGATAACATTAGTACGAGGCAGGACATACTTGATATTGTGTTCTAACCAAATCATTATAAGTTCAGCAAAAAACAAATTGCTTTGTAATGAGGTTTTAAGAAAAGTTTAATTACCGTGATGGAAAATTTAATAGGATTTCCGGATTCGTGTAGATTAAGCCACCGTCATCACAGTAAATATTTCCTTTGTATTTTTGGCCCTGACATGATGACACGCCACAGAGTATGTCAAACATATAGGAGTTACGTGACGAAATAGAGTACATATTTGTTCAGTTGAGTCTAACGGAACTCAGACGGCGTGATACCAGTGTACATAATTTGATAAGATTGTCAATAATTAGCTACGCGATCCAGTAAAAATTTAAAATAACGGTTAGTTATGAATATGGAAAACACTGTAAACGTTAAAATTTACCGGTTAGCCTTTTCGCTGTATCGATCTACTTGTCTCTAACTTGGTCAAAAGCGATTATGAGAATAGGGAAATAGGACTTAGAAAAGGAGTTTTAGCAAGTCTTTATCAGGGGAGAAAATGGGTCTCTTAAGATGCGCTATTTTTTCCTGCACTTTGATTGGTTAATTAAATGTCTATGTCAATCATCAGGCCAGTCAGGCTTTAATTTTCTTAATATTTTTCAAGTGATGGATTATAATAAAGTTAGATAATCCCCAAAATCTGAGCATTCCAATTCCAATAAATTGGCCGGAGTTATGTCGATTTTTATCTCTTCAAACTTGAGTGGATTCGCGAAAATGGCGACTTTTTATAATCTATTTGCAGTAAATTGACGGAGTTTTCTAATATTTTTAGTTGGTTTTAATTATATAAAAATATGGTTAATAAAAGGACTGATTAAGGAATCTAAAAATCGGAACATATCTCCGTAATTTTTGATTGGAAGCTCAAATTTGGGGATTTCTAACGTTTAACATAGTCCCCAATGGAAAAATCAGAAAAATGAAAGGCTGGGGTAAAAGTTTTATTTCTTTCTGATGATTATGACATGGATTACCATAGACTAAAAGCAGACATCTGAAAAACTTGCAAAAATTTTCGTTACTAAGAACAACAACGGATGCGTGATAAAAGAACAATGAGCAGACTAAATGAACTGAGAGAAACTCCCCAGATTACCTAGATAGAGAATAGAAGAACGACTCAGATAGAAGGCAAAGAGTACAATACTATAAGAAGGAGTAAAAAGCCTATACAACATCATATCAAATTGAGAATTACCAAGTGAAAACTGATCGGTATTTATATCCTGTCTTTATTATTATTCATATTCTTTATATTTTAAACACACCATACAACACCACGACGCAACACAACACACACACACACACACAATATATATATATATATTATATGTTAAGTTAGAGAACGGAAATGAATTCCGACGGTATTATATAATAAAAGGATATGAAAAACAGACAATTATTGCTTGTTTAAATTGAACAAGCTCTGAAGATTGACTTTTTATAAATGCTGAATATTGTTCAATATTAGATATTGAATATGATTAAAATGTATTTTCACTTAACAACATTATTGGGGTTCATATTCTTTATATATATATATTCACCGACGGCGAGACGATAAGGAGCCGGACTGACGAAAATCAGTCAGTTTTGACCGCAGTAGAAGTTAGCAGTTAAGCTCTATATACTGATGAGGTGTAACGTCGAAACACTGGCATGTAAATGACTACTAAATTTCCAAAATCCGGTTAGAGCTCTCTAAAGGAGACTTTAATTAAACTGGTCACCGCTTAGCGTAATAAGACAATTACTCGTCGTTGTTTACAAACTTGAGTTCTCTGGTGATTGTAAAAATACCTCTACGCGAAGTTGATATCAGTTAAATGTTCGCATCTTACTGCACTTACCGATAGCCGAGACGGTTTAAGGAAGCGGATGACGAAAATTCAGTCGCGTTTTCGCTCCGGCCTAGAGTAGCGGTTAACTCTAATCACACTGACTGAGACGTAAACCGTCGAAATACTGTGGATATTATTATTATATATATATATATATATATACTATATATATTAAATTTTACTTGAAGGCACTTACAAGCATGTTATCGCATAAAATTCGATCCCTTTCCTATAGGAAAAAAAAATGAACTTGACAAGTGTTCCCAACAAAGGATGTTCTATAGTGTAGAAACCGTACAGACTGTTCAACTATATTAAGTCTCATCAGCGGTAATACTAACGATTCCTCCGACAGAAATTCCGAAACCGGGACCTCAGCGACACAGTCTGAAACACTAGTGAAACACTTATCGCCTCAGGGCCACAGTAACAGCTGACCATCCTAGCAAATTAAGCTGTCAAGTATCTCACGCCTCATACCATAATGTAAGGGGCCGTTATGAGAGATAATAAACAACAACAGCACCGTTTGCCCTTCGGCGAAGTGAAATAGATATTTGAGATGTTTGTTTATTTAGAAACGTGCGGATTAAAGTATATATTAAATTTATTTACTTGAAGCACTTACACGCATGTATCCATAACATTCGAATACCTTTCTTTATAGAAAATGAATTGAACAAGTGTAATCCCAAATATATAAGCAGCACACACATAAAAGAAGTGTACACTTTGCTCCTTTCACACAAACATATCCAAGTAAAACATGAACAGATATCTGATACTAATGGCAAGTAAGGACGGAACGATTTTAAGTTACGTTCTACCTTTTGCACCGAACCATAGATAACCAATGTTGGCGACCAAGAAAAACATAATTGATCACTCATACGGACACTGAATAACTGTTGATACATTACTTGGAGCAATAGGTACTGGTGGCAAGAGAGAGTCACGGGAATCCATCGCTGCTTAGCCCAAACTGATTACGATGATGATGATTAAGAGTCCTCTTCCATTCACCAAACTGACGACAGTCATTTAAAAATCTTCAATCTCACGTGATCTTTCTCGCACTGTACACGTAAGCTCTGACTGACTCGTTATTGTCGGTCAATGATCGTAATAGATATATCTTGATGGGAAAAAGAGCACTATTATTAAACGCTGTTTTACTGGATCTTATTGTCATTTTTTATTATAGGACGCCCTCGGCATAGTGTTATAGTCAGTGGTCTCTCTCTCTCTCCCTCCTCTCTCTCTCTCTCTCTCTTCTCTCTCTCCTCCTCTCTCCACTCATTTATATAATATATATTTATTATATTCAAACCACACACATATGATTTATAGATTTATTGCGAAGTGCGATTTTATAATGGTTCGAAGTCTTCGTGGAAATGAGACTCGTCAACGAAGATTCCACAATCCTAGACGAAGCATTTGCATTTTAATATGCACTAATACACAATGGGAAGGTATTGCAACAAACTACTCCCTCCAGCTAATGGGTAAAATAGTTAGTGTATTTGGCTCTATATAAACCTTGGCTTTGGAACCAGGTTTAGGAGAAGGAAAACTTTGAATTTAAACCTGTTAACTTCGCTAAGAAATGCTTGTTGTCACATCCTTCTGTATTATGGTATCTCTTCTCTT
>CM042137.1:5337061-5372061 GCA_023376005.1 Doryteuthis pealeii
TCCCAACCCCCCCACTTAACCCTTCTTATTATTGCAATATGCCGCTAAACCATATACTGAAAAAATACCGGGGCATACAAATTAGTAATCACAGAAAAGAATGAACCACCTTATGTAAGTGATACATAAATTTTGCAAAAATGAAAAAGATGGAAAAGCCTAGTCAAACTATTAGAATAGTACCAGGATAAGGATAATTTGAATCGAAAAAGTCCTTGCTTATAATAAAAAGGGTGAAGAAAACTAATGAATGGAATAAACTACCAAATCAGCAAACATAAAATTCTTTGATGAAAATGAAGCTACAAATAATTAGGAATTTTAGAACGGACAATCATGCAAACAGAATAAGGAAAAGTTAAAAAGAATTACTCAGGAAACTAGAAACTTCTAGAACCAAATAACGCAGAAATTCGATCAAAGGAATTAATACCTGGCTGTCCCATTATAAGATACTCAGGACCATTCTTAAAATGGACATAAAAGAAAACTCAGAACAGATAGACCAAAGACGAAAAATTAATGACCATGCACAAGGCTCTCCACCTAGAGATAATAGATAGAATGATGATAAGAAAGAGGAAAGAGATATTCAACATAGAGAATGCGAGAACACCACAATCCAACAACTTTGAAAGATACACAAGAAAAACAAACAAACTACTTATGGCCCAACAATAGTAGAAACTGGCAGATGGACAAACAGAAAACGACAAAGAATAGAAAACAAAAATGGGGAAGAAAACACAATTATACGACGACTCAAACGACAAATAGAAGAGTTGCACATGAAAAGACTGCAACATGTGAGAAAGGAAACTCAAAGAGAAACAGAATCACTTATAATTCGCTCGCACAAAAATAATCGCCAAAGGACAAATACATCAAAAGCAAAATTATAAATGACCCACAAAATATAAATGTCGGACTTTGCGTAATAGAGATCAGACGTAAACATAACTTCTGCGAATGTAGCAAACTAGCACAACGAGAATACAAAACTAACAACGACTGGTTTGAAGTAGATCCACGGCGATTATTGCCAAAAAATTAAATTTGACCACACAAAAAAATGGTATATTGCTAAACCAGAATCTGTCTCCTCTAGAACGAACGCACAAAATTTCTCTGGACTTGAGAGAAAACGATCACCTTATCCCAGCAAGAAGCCAACATAGTGTTGATAACAAAAAGAAGAAACTTGTCAACTGGTGATTTGCAGTGCCAGCAGATCACAGGTAGTTAAAGAAAATAAAAAATAGACAAAATATCTGACCTGCCAAGAACTGAAAAATTATGAATATTAAAGGAAATGATACCAAGTAGTGTGCACTGGAACAGTCACAAAAGGATTTAGAATAGGGTTGGTAGTTTGGATATCTCCTGTCGTTGATCCAACCGCTAGTTTCAAATATTATAAGTCCAATCTCTAATTCTCCTTTATATGGTTAATTTAAGCTGTAGTGTTTCATCTGATCTAATACAAAAAATTCTACTAGCAATGAAATCGATCTAATGATGCTGTCTTTGTATTCATTGCCAAAATCACCGAATATCTGGTGCTATGAATAAGTTCATAACTAGAAGTGGGCGATTTTGTGCATCATTATTCTTAGAGATTGTCAAAATATTCTATAGAGTTTTAATATTGAACAACGTGTCCTTCCTAATTAACATGTATCTTTGATAAGCATAGTATAAAATAAAGTTCAGTTGTCCGACCTTCAAAAGATCAATTGACATGAAGTCTAAGCAAAAGTATACACCACCGCACTCACAGAAATGTAAAATCCTCCTCCAATCACCACCTGTTCGAGATGACGCTCAAAAAGCCCTCTCAATCAATCGGTTGACACGCAACCTATAACACTTAGATGATTGTCCCCACCTCCCGAATGCAACCCAATACTTTTTATCATTATATAGCTGAATTGGTGGCAGAATAAACTAAGTCTACCTGCTATGACTTAAACTGCATCTAATAGTGACATCCAATTCTGGAGCTCTGTCGAGTGTGAATACCCTTCATCCCATACTCCCAATCCACCCTGACGTGAGGTGTGAGAACCTGTTTGGTCCCATCTATGGTTCAATAGAAAAAATGATGTTACAGAATTTGTTGAAAAATCTGAATCCTAAAAAATCCATACACATCATAATGAATAAAACACAAATGTATCGCATGAAAAAACCCAACATGATTGACATGCCGTAGAATCCAACCATCCAACCAACCAACATCCTAAAATTCAACCTGATTTAACCAGTCCATTTTGAGTCAGGATTATAAACAGGCTACTATACGACAAAATGAAATGCCACTACCGCTGAATTATTTATTTGAGCAACAGCATGGTGTCCCATCTATCCAGTTGATAATTTTCGAAATTCATGCATCACATTCCTTTTCATTGGGATTTGTTAAATTTCCTCCAAATATTTCTGATCTACTCATAATCCTGAATTCTGGACTTTTGTTGTGGTTGCAGTCAGACGTCTATCATATACATACGATCCGGAAATGATGTTTAAAACAAAGTTAAAGACCAACCCAGCAAAATTGAAAAAATAACTCGACAATATAAATTAGTTGTGATTTTAAGACATCCAATGAAGACAATGTGTAATCTATTATGAAACCAGTTGAATTTTTTTTCCAACAGATATCTTGAGCACAGGAAAATTGTATAAATAAAAAATGTTCAGAAGACAATTTTCCTGAGGAATAGCTTAGAAACATTATCTGAAAGAGATCGCTATAATTTCATTTCGTGTGTGCCTTATATACACTAATTCCTAATAGTAATAGAGCCAAAGGTTTTCTAACCAATTATAATATATATAAATAGTATAATATATAAATTATAAACAATATGCTAATTGTCTGGTTGTGAAAAATGGCTATGTATAAATATATATATATATATATATATATAAAATACATATATATATATATATATATATATAAAAGCGACCACAAGTGATGATTGCAACACTAATCTATTTTATTGGTATTCCTTCTCTTATATTGGTTACCTAACCAAGGTTAAAGCGATAAAGCGACCTACAATTACTCATAGATGGAGGAATTGTGGATTCAACTTCCCAAGTATTGATATGTGGAATGCAAAAGCCATATCCAGATTTGGTTCTCAGGTTTAAGCATACAAACAGGGCCACAAGCAACAGAACGTAGCAGACTGTATAAGCCGTGCTTGCAGTTACGACCGATATTGCCTGCGGCAGAAGCCGACTCGACTGATCTACTTCTGAGCAGTACGCTTGGGCTGAACATCTACTGCACAAGAACGGAGACTCAAACATTCCGCCACTCACTCGGTTAAATGATGCCCAATATATTATTACACGCATAACCATAACACCACTCTTCCACTTCCTATTTTATATTACTAAAATATACAATTTTTGAAGCTTCAGTATCGATAATATCTAAAGAGCATTTCGATATCAATAAACTATAAAGTTACTGTGTGAGTCAGAGAGATAAGAAAATGGTTGAAATAGCTTACCACAGTCTTAAAAATAACATTTTATCAGCAGTACCATTAAATACACCAAACCAAATAGTATACAATCTTATTTACTTCAGGATTTTTTACTAAAATCGATTAAAAAGTACGTAATATGAATAGCTAAAATAAACTATTAAAATCGAAATGGTTAAAACCAACATATTTTAAGTTTCGCAGTATCGCAATCGTTTTAATGTTTTAAACCATTCCGATTTAATAATATGATTTTATATATATATCATATAATATATAGATATATATATATAGTATAATATAATATATATATATAAGAGAGAGAGAGAGAGGAGAGAGCTAATCACATGTCCTTTGCTCACCAGACACTGTTGGATTTATGTTTTGGTCCACAGAAAATATGAGTATGAGTTCGTCTTACTTCTGTCACATGACCTTGTGTTATTATCGATGGATGCTTGTGGACTAGAAAGTAAGTGGGCTTAACATATCCTTTTATGAGGGGTACTGCTTATATATATATATATATATATATACCAACATAAAGCGCTATATATATATATATATTATAAAAAATGGTACAAACAGTAACTTACTCGAGTTTCACCATAAATATCTTCAGGTAAATCCACTGAATTAGCGAAACAAATGAACACAAAACGTGAGATCGACTCGATTAATACTACGTGATCTAATCCAGATACTGAGGGGAAAACTGAGAGTTTATTCGTCTCACCTGTAACCCATTTTCTAATAATGTTTTGCCTGCTCACGAATATGAATACTTTGTATTACGGTATATAGTCATGATATCCCCTTAATTCAGCACTACAACATCGTCACCATATTCACCGGCTCAAGGTTCACATTTCCTCGTGTATATAATTAACTTTATTATTAATAATAGTTTATACTATATATTATATAACGTGTGTGCTGAGTGGTGGCGCTATGAGTTGGCTAGTATACAAATATACTAATACTTATTATATACTATAGGTACTAATATATAAGATATAAATATTATCACATGTTGGGCTGTGTGTGTTGTGTGTGATCTAGTGTGTGTAAATTCTTCTATTCAAGCCCATAAATATATATACTTTACGTAGGATAGTTTACACATTGTCTATGCTGAGTCTAACTATACATTTGGAGGATTCAAGGCTTAATTGAAGCACTACCAATTTTGAAAATTAAAGTTAATAATTAATGAACTTTAGGCGGACTATATTCTCAAATGTAAGCTTAACAATCGTGAAAATGTTACCTTACATTGAACATATATTACCCGCCTAATTCATTAATTACTTAACTAATTAATTTTCAAAATAGTCATGACTTCAAATTAAGCACATATTCTCCAAGAAAATGTCGCTTAAAGCCATATAAAAATAAACACATTGTTTGCTTACTTAACCTCATATAATATTAATAATATAATAATATATATACTTATAATTAAAATTATATATAATTATAAGTATATGGGTTTTATGGTTTTCAATGTATCATCATTTCAAGGTTGAAGACTGAATAATATATATATATATTATATATAATATTATATATATATCTTATATATTCATGTTCCTGACTTGAACTGATTGACTACTTTCCAACAAACCACCCATTCCCCTGAACGAAAAAACATAATACAACAAAAAAAAAACGAGTATCGTCCATTTGGTTAGTATTGGAGATATTCGTACTACATTCGAGCCGTATTGATGTAGGAACACACCCCATATATATATTAATATATATAATATATTATATATATATATATATAGAGTCAATGAATGAGGAGTAGCCTTGTAGGTATACACGTATTCAGTGAATGATAAAAATTCAAAAAGACGATGAGTTGAAAACATGAAATGTGTATGATGAATGAGGAAAGGAAGTAAAATAAAAAAACCCCATATTGAAAGATGAAAGATAAAAAAAACAGAAAATATTCTAGTTAGACAGGAAAGAAGAACTATACAATGGCGATATAAATACAGGTTAGTTGCACAGCAACAAACATGAATGCAATACAAATCATTGATCCTTAATGGAAAATAAATGAGAGAAAATTCCCAGAAAATGAGAAAGAAGCGGAATTAATAATAAAAGTAGGTAAGGAGTCGTCGATAGTTAGATATGAATGATTCTAAAAATTGCAAGAAATAAAGAGAGAGAGAATGTAAAAAAATAACAGAATTGAGCGAGAAGCATATTACCTCATGAAAGAAGAGATGTATATATAAAAAAGAAAGACAGAAAAAAGGAAAAAAAGAAAAATGAAATATAGCGACTGTGTCCTCTAGAAGCGGTCATAAAAGAAATACGAGCTTTATATGAATGCCAAAAGCACCAAAAATCAACACAGAAAAAAGAAGAACACAGTAAAGAAATATCGAACTCTCCGAAAAACTGTGAGAGAGAGAGTGATGAGCATATTAAAATATGCGGTAGCGCGTCAGTAAAAAGATAGCTACTGGGAGTCTAATAGAGAATGAAAAAAAATATAAGAAAGGAATAGTGAATTGAAATAGACGCCTCTACGCGTATTGTAAATAAATAAATAAATTAAATAAATTATGTAATAAACAAAAGAAAGAAGAAGAAAGAAAGACAACAGGTAAGACAGAAACAGTGAGACTCCATAAAGCAAGAAGTGAGATGAAGAAATAATGAACGTAAATAGGAAATAGTGGAGCCGAAGTAGCAAGAAATACAAAATGAACACAGTGAGTACATCGAGACGGACCACTTGAGAAAGGAAATAACCTATCATACATCTTTACTATATATATATGCTGAGAGAGAGTAAGATAAAGGAAAGAAAAGAAAGAATGAAAGAAAGAAAGAAATAGATATACCCCATAACTTCCAGGAAAAACTAACCTCAATGAGGAATTCAAGAAGAAATAAATAAAAAGAAAACCTCATAATAAATAGTAAAGAAAGAATAGAAAAAAAGAAAGAAAGAAAGAGAGAAAGACGACATGCTAGATTGAATGTCTGGAGAAAATTTAAAGATAGTACTGGGAACGTTTAATAATAAATAAGAAACAAAAAAGAAAAAGAAACAAACCAAATTTCGAGTTAACTACAAAGGAAAAAATAAACAATACAAATAATGAATGTAAATAGAGATAGAAAGAAGCAAACACATGAACGAAGAAGGACAAACGATACCGACGGGAAGAAAGAATCAACCATGAAGAATGAGTAAAAAAGAAAAAAGAAAAAAAAGAAAGAAAGAAAGGTGAATCTTACTGACAGAGAAGGATAAAATAAAATTACGAAAACAATGGAATAGAAAATAAGAGTGTCAGAATGAAGGTTGAATTACTTCTGGTAGTACCAAGCGGAAGACAACGTGAAAATATGATATATTCCTCGGGCGTTTGTTTGAATCTTGAACATCAAAGCCTTTGCGACCCCCAGTTCACGCCTTCCGCGAGTTGAACTTCCGTCGCCTGTGTCTATTGGGACGTATGAGTCACCTAACTATCTGGGCCCAGACATGCCTTATTCAATCTTCAAACAGAGTATGGGCCCTGATAGTGGCCAGTGTGCGCGTGTACAGACCCCTGTACGCTGCTCTTAAGTTTGGTTCTGCTGGGGAACATACGAATAAGCTTGCAATATATGACATTTGTACCAGGTTAAAATTTTAAAATCCTCTATCTACTACCCTCTCTATCCCCGATCTCTCTCTTGTCTCTCTCTGTCTCTCTGCTCTCTCCCTACTATCATCCTAATCTATTCTATTCTATCTCTATAATATTTATATATATATATATTATATATATAATATATATATATATATATATAAAAAAAGGTGGTATGACGTGTCGACCTATTAACTCGAGAAAGGATGTCCTCAGATTCGAAATCTTGCATACAATTACACAACCTTCTAACTAAGAAAACATATCAAATTTGGTTATTGATTTTTTCTGATATAAGGACTATAATTAATTTAATCAAAACGAAATCAAAACACATTCGAAAAATATCGTATAGTGCCCCTGAGATACGCCAGCAGCAGGAGCTGCCTGCTGCCTGTTCAAAGTCATTCAAAAGTCCGCTCTATTTCTACTAATAACTTCAACATCGTTGAATCCATTATTTTAATTTAGTACGAACTGTTAATTTTTTTGAGACTAATAAAATCTACTATTCAACCAAGTGTCACTCTTTTGAAATGTAAAAGAAAAATGAAACCTTTTTATCAAATTTGTTTACGAAACTTTAATATTTCTGAGAATAAAAACATCCATTTTTAATTAGCAAACTTTTTAAAAGAAACTATTCATAAAATAATGAAATTATTAATATGCCGAAATATATCTACCTACAAATAAGTTAATGTTTAGTTGATTACAAACAACGAATTTAAAATGTCTTAAGCACGAAAAAGTTTTAGATAAAAAATCATTCAACCGATTAAAAAAAGGGGATCTAAAAAATGATACCACATACTAGGCATTTTTAATTTTTATGAATGAATATGATTAAATATATCCATTTTTTTAATCAGTGAAATCAAAACGTTTTTGAAAAAAGAATAGACGAAATTTAGATTAAACGCGAAAGTAATGTTAGTTGGCTTCTTTGTTACTTTAGTTTTAGGACAAAAAGAAAAAAAAATTACAATGTTACATTTTTGATTTCTACTCAACAAGCAATAAAAAAACTGAATAAAATTGTCTTACGATAACGAAATGTATTAAAAAAATCATTAAAACATTCCAAGTTTACTTTTTAAAATATTATTCTCAATGTTTTGAAAAAATCCAAATTCTTACGATAAAAGAAGGGATATAAAAAAAAACACGAATTGCTAAACTATATATTTAACACAGTATGAACTTGAAAAATGTTAATATTATCTCAAAATTCTTGAAACCATTCAAAAGAGGAACAATTAAACAATCCTGATGGATTTTATAAGAATTCAGCTTACGAAATAACGAAAATATAATGAAAACAATGTTTACCTTTGCACCGTTAAATCAATTAAAATTTACACTAGGCCAAAAGACAAGTTATGATACCGGTTTTAAAAAAAAAATCTTATGAAAAATCATCTAATAGTCACATTATCACACATTTTCGGTAAGGATTCATTCTGTTGATGAAAAATATGTTTGAAATAAGATATTTGTAAAAATATAGGGACATATTTACCGTGCTCCCCACCCCATTTTTTATTATGAAATTCGAAAAATACCATGAAAATAGGAGACAACAAAAAAAATAATGACTAAAAGAAGGCCTCTACACAAGCAAGAACAAAAAAAACTCAAAATCTGAATGGCTACTTTGTTATCAACATAAAAAGAAATTAGCAAACGCGCAAAACGAACAGATAAAATAACGCATTTTGTGCTAATAAGAGTCTGAATAATTATGCAGAAGATTTTTTATAAGTCGTTACTCGGACATTTTTTAGTAAAATGAATACCTATTGTGCTAAAAAAATGCCAAAATATTAACACAATTCCGTACAGTACGCACATCCAGCAAAGATTGAACTCGACTTACAGTAATAATGGATTTACATACTACCTTGATAACCATTACACAAGATGGAACCTCTTTCTTTAACCAACCCTGTTCGGCAAAGAAGGATATTGGTACAAGGTCATCAAAGGCGGCATCTAGCCGCGGGGGGAAAACTGTTAAACATCGCTATTCATAATAATGTCTGTCTAAACTTGCAAACCCTTACACCAAATGGGAATGTGTGATATTATTAGTAAAAAATTGTAAACTTCAAAAAGAGATTATTCCTAAAATAAACTAATATTATGATACACAAACTGGTTAGCTTTTTACCATAGATACTCCAATAAACGAAAAATGTTCGTTCTAATGACAAACTCATTTTATAATCTATTCAACCAACTTAGAGGGTTCCAAAGGTACTTATCAACTCTGACTAAGATGGCAATAAAGAATATTCCACACTTTCCAGAGATCCTGAATTAGAATCTCGTCATTAGATAAACTTTATGTCACACTTTTTTAGGAACTATCTGTGTCCTAAAATGTTTTCTCTGGTCAATAGACCGGTACTTTGTTAGTATATTATATACTATATATTATATATATATAATATATATATACTATATATAGAGAGAAGACGAGAGAGAGAGAGAGAGAAGTTGATAATTTATTAAAGGAAAAACTCAAAAAAATTTTTTCCAAGAAAAAACCCTAGTCAGCCTCTCGACGAGAGCTCGCTTTGTCGGGTAATTTTTTTAGTTAAAATTTTACCACGACTTCCAAATATATATATATGATATATATATTAGATATATAATAATATTATATATATATATCAAATTCAGTAGGGGACAGGGACTGTTTGTTCGTCTATAAAGAATAGAATATCACTTACACCCAACACCCCACACACAAACAATAACACACACACGCGCGACGCACACACACACACACACACACAGCACACACACACACACACATATATATTATATATAATATAATATATATATATATTAATATATATATATATATATATATAATCATCGCTTTATTAAGAATAGCATGGACAGACACTTCAATGATACACCCTACTCGAATTTGTAATATATAATATTGGAAGTAGGTAAAGTTTAGCTTAGGTTGAGTTTTACGATGTCGCCTGAACAACATTCTTCCATGTATAGCCACCATGATGAGACTGAACTGCGTCGAAACCGGACTTTATGTGATCCACAATAATTATATCCCTAAACTATATCATAAGCTTGTAATAATACATTATAATATACATGCATATTAAAATATATCATGGATATACACAACGAGAGACCTACTGGATTATTCGTAAATATATATATATATATATTTATTTATATTATATATATATATATATACATGATCACAGCACACACCGCACACACAGTATATTACATGATAACCTTGTGTGCTATGTCTCTTGAATCCTCTGTGATGTGTCATCATATTCTATTCTTCATCCCCATTCATTCTGTGATATCATCTAATTATCTATCCTCTTCATTTATTCAATAACCATTATTATGATTCATCGCTAAAGTCCATTTTTGTTATGTTAATCCTTTATATTCCCTCTTTTTATGTCGTCTTGCTTTTTTGTTTTATATTTATCGGCTTCTTTGAAGTTCCTCATCTTGAAATTGTTATTTTGGCCATTTTCCTTACCTGTTGCATTTCCTTTATCCTCAGGAAGGGCCATACGTGTTTTAGCCCTTTGAAATTTACTGGGTGACAAACGATCCTAATTCAAAATTCTTTTGTCAGTAAATTTTATGGGGGACTCCATCTCCACATATTACCTCCAGTATTCCAAATACAGATTCGGATTAGCTGAAATCGTTTTCGGAGTATAGAAAGCTGCGCGGAGATAGATAAGATAGATAAATGATCGATCAATCGCATAATTAGATAGATAGATAAACAGACAGGAAAGACGAATAGATAGATAGATGAATAGAAAGGAAAAATCAGCCTCAGACAGAACGACGACCCACACACAGACACATACAAACACAAATGAATACATATAGATAATAGAAACTGAAAGGTAGTAAAATGTAAACAGAGATAGAATAGATAGAATAGAGAGATAGGAGCTGTCAGATGAATAGAAGAAGAAGCCTCAGACAGACGACAGACTCACAACAGTTACATAACAAACACAGTGAAACAGATAGATGAATAGAAACTTGGAGTAGATAGATGTAATCAGAGATAGATAGATAGATATGATAATAGATATAAACTACTGATTCACAGAATAATTGAACCTCTAATTCACAGAACTATTAACACTGATCTTACAATATTTACATACACGAGGAGACCTTGTTTTTTCTGTGTTTTCGATTGGTGGTCCTTGGAACAATCCCAAGGAAGGATCGACTTGAAGAAGCACACCATCAGATCAAATAACATAGATCCTCAGAATAATCGTGAAGTTGACAGGGATACCCAATCTATTGTCGCGTCTTATGAAAAGTCATTCAAAAAGTATAGAAAAGAGAATTTGCTGAACTGCGAATCACAAGAAGAAGAACCATGCCAACCATGGCAATAACGAAATCATCTAGGATACTTAGAAGAGTCAGTGAGATATTGAGGAATGATGTCACTCAAGACTCCGTTTCATATCAGTGCTCTGATGGCTGCACCACCTGGACTAACTAAGTGACTAGAGAATAAACTAGATGGGAGCGCGACAAAATTCTGCGGGTGATCCTTGAACAAGACGTGGAAACATGCACCCACGAGACAAGCACTGTACGGCCACCTGCCAATATCACCCAAACCATCGAGATAAGACGGACAGACAGCGGAATACACGGCTGGAGAAGCAACGTACGAACTCATAAGAGACGTCCTCCTGTGAGCAAGAACATGGACGCCAGGTAGGCCGATCAGCGAAGACGTACATTGATCATGCTGTGTTGCGAATTACAGGATGCTGCCAGAGGACCCTGAGAAATAATGAGCTTAAGGACGGATGGAGAGAGCTTGTCCATGGAGATCCGTGCCAACAGCGCGACATGATATAATGATGAGATTCTACAATAAATCCTCGCGTGAGATCGGTTGAGGTTCTGCCTAAAAGTAAAATAATATCAAACGCTGATTGAAACATGAAATCAGCACTCCAGACATTAAATACTGGGATGGTATGAACAAACAGGCATATGTTATCAATAAACATTAATAACACATAAACTTAGCATGAAAGATAGAGTAATCTGATATATGCCATTTGAATGAGGACTGCTAAACACAAGAATGTCGAAATACCAAGCATAAATATAAATAACCCAAAATGAACTGCTACTTGAAATTCCTCGTGTTAAAATTAAAAACAAGTGCAAAATCAATACACTTCTAGAATATGTATATATATAATTAATATATAGTATATATTAATACCAACCCCTCCACCAAGCAGATGAGAGACAAGCGCAATTTCTTATGGAGTTTAACAGTTTGAATTAAGAATTTTCGCTTTTCCTAGAACTCGTTAAATAGCAGTATGCCCTACTAATCAATTCAGAAGTTTCCCAGACAATGGAACTGCAACAGCTCCAGAATCGGTCCCCAGTCTTTCCTACGATCTACAATACACCACCATACCACCTCATAGATATATATATATTATATAATATAATATATATTAATAATATATAATGGTCTAGACAGTCACGACGTTGTTAATGTCAGTTCCCTCGCTATGCGATCTGCTTTCATCTAGGATCGTTTTGGCGAGAAATGAAGACGCAGACCGTCAACCTATTTAAATAATAAGCTCTATCACTGATATTGAGCACTCTTAATATCATAGCAAAACTGTAAATAAACAATGTTGAATGTTATCTACAGCTTCTAAAATAAAATGTTGCGAGTATCATTTCCTAATAAAAGGATTATAGTTAAAAAGGAAAGAAATTTTAAGAAATATTTATCTCTCCACCAAAAAAAAAATAAAAACGTCCAGCCCATAGCATAATAAGTATCAGCTAGATACAATAAAAAATAGTGTCCGGCATGACGTTACTTGATCCAATTGTGAAGTTCCAATTCGGAGCTCTGAGGTGGCAGTAGCCTCCATCGCCATCTTCCCAGGTTCCAGCCTGACCTGAAGTGTTAGACCTAGAATGAGTAGAAGAAATAATTCGCATTATCTGCGTTATTCGGACTATTGTCCCCATCCTTTATTGTTATTTGTTACATTGGCACATTCCTAGGGGAATAGTTAGTTAGGTTATACAGTTCTAAGCTGACATTTATCTTCATGATTCTGGTTCAATCCTGAGTAGAGCCAGTAAACAGAGAAAAATAATAAACACACCTCCTACCCAGCTATGTTCGGAACTGAGAAAGATACCCCGGGTTAGTTCAAAGTTCTGTGATGCTCCCGGATTACGACAGAAGGTCCCACAAGACAAGAAATTCCCGCAGTTCGAAAGAAGTTCCCAGAGTCGAAAAGAAGATTCCGAGTCGAGAAGAAACACCTGAAGAAGCCGAGGCATATCACCGAAACGTTGTTTACAATAACAATAAAGATGGGGACAATAAGTCCGAGTAACCAAGGATAATACTATCTCAAGCCTCTCTCAAAACATTCAGAAAAACTAGCTAAAATCTTTGCATGAATAACTCAAATAGAGTTGACCTGCCGTAAAACCGAAAAGGAAAGAAAGAAATATAAAAATAACTGATATGGTACAGACGTAACCATTGCGTTTCATAGAAGGTAAATTGTACCCATGAATTGAATATACTAAACAGAAATGGCAATACGTAGAACAAGATGAAGCAATAATGGATTTGTAAAACATTAGAGACAAAAGGAATGGAACAATATGATATTATACAAAATAATAACGGTGAAGCCAATTTTGCACTAAATAACATTCTGAGTTTAATACAAAAAGGGAACTTTTTGCTACTCTATGTATTGTTCTACAAGGTCATGAAAAATTATGCGACTGAAAGTACATGATACAAAATTAACATCTAGATGATTATTTGTCTGAGGCTTCGTTTAGGCTCGTCAGCTAATGTCAACAAAGAAAGATGAAAATATTCTCTGATTCTTTTAAAGGCTGTAATTGATGTTTAGATTTTTTAGACTTATATTTCAAGTTCATCTGTTATTGTTAATTACACATCATTTCTGTCTATATGCCCGGCCATCTTCGAGTTTTCCATGACAGTCTCTTTATCCGATATGAAGGCTGCGACTTCGCCAGAACCAACCTGAAGGAATTTGGAGAACATCATCCGGTTAGAAGTTGGGTAGATAACAATAAATATGAGAACAGCCAGTAGAGAAAGTCACGCATATACGACTTATATTCCATATATAATACAAGATAAGAATAAATGATAATAGAAGGTTTTGCATCCGTATTCCTATGAGAATACTCACTCCTTTATAATTCTTATAATTAACAGCTGGACTAAAATAAGTAGACAGTTTAGTATTAAATCCCAGTTTACAGCATTCTCTTCACCACAAATCCCTTTATTAATGTTATATGGGATTTAGATAGCAAAAATCCGACGAAAAATATGAAAAGTGAAATAAAGTAATACTATGAAGTGTAATGTTAGAATAGTCTAAAGTGATTTGTACTAATAATTTTAAGATCACCAGATTTTACACAAAAAATACAACTTCCACATTTAAGTAAAGAAATCCAAAATTGTAAGATGCATCCCTCCTACTGGAGCAAGTTAAATGATGTTAGATGTAAACAATGAGGTAAATAAATATGAAAAGACGAAATTATGATAAAAGAGAAATGTGAAAGAAAAGGAATTGAGGATATGCTACCATTAATTACAAGCATAACACTCAATTAAAATCGAATGAGTCAGTAAAATGTGCTCAGGACAACGGGAAATTCCACATCAGCGTGATTATAACAACAGGGATGAACTAGTCTTTGCCAGCTTGAACATTTCTCGTTAAGGAAGGAAAAGAATGAATGTTCTTTAAAAAATTGAAAGACAAACGAAAAAGAAAAAAAAGAAAACAATAGAAAAACCAAAAAAACATAAAAAAAACGAATACGGTCCGAAAATAATGTGAAATTACAACACTATCTGAAAATGTCGCGTAAAAAACGATTTTGTCCTTTTTCAATGGCTTCCACGAGTACTTTCGATCGACCAAGCGACCATCATTTTCGCACTCTAACGTTCCGCTCAACACCAGATTCAGCGTCTGCGCCAGTCAAGCGTCGATATGATTTCCGATTTTGCGACTGTGGGCACGAGGTCCACCATCGCTGACAGAAAAGGCACAACACAAGTCTAAATAAGAGCGCTTTTCGACAACCAACAGAAGTTGATTCTTTTAGCGAGACAGGGTTACTACCTTTCTCTAACCTCGTTATCCTCCCAATCTCCCCTCTCTTTCCTTCATCTCTCTCTCTCTTTCTCTCTCTCTCTCTCCCGCTCCTCCTCTCTTCCTCTCACACACACACACACACACACACCACACATCACTCTTTTGATGAACTCGCTTTCTGTAGCATCAACACACATATTATATAAAAGCATACAAAAGGTACAAATACCTATTGTTGTGAAAAATATTCACTTGGAAATAAGACCTCTATTCTGTTAAAAAAAAGAATTTTTCAGTTCTTTATTCATACATAAATATTCAGATCAGTTTGTAAAAAATAACATTATACTAACAAAAGAAGTGTCAATCGATGAAATACGGAATTACAATAACTTCTCTTCAAATTATCATTCTTGTAATTATATATTTTTGCCTTTTCCTAAATTGATGAACTGATTTCGCTTCGATTATTCACATTATTTTAATGTTATTTTTAAAACCTGATCTGATATTTACTGTATGAAATAAAAGACTGAAAATCTCTTTTTTTACAGAAATAGAGGTCTATTTCCAAGTGATATTTTCACAACAATAGGTATTTGTACGCTTTGTATGCTTTATATATATATGTGTGTATGAATGCTACAGAAAGCGAGTTCATCAAAGAGTGAGTGTGTGTGTGTGTGTGTGTGTGTGTGTGTGAGAGAGAGAGAGAGAGAGAGAGAGGAGAGAGAGAGAGAAGAAAGAGAGAGAGAGTAAGGAAAGAAGGGAGGATTGGGAGGATACGGAGGTTAGAGAAAGGTAGTAAACCTGTCTCAGCTTAAAAGAATCAAACTTCTTGTTTGTCGAAAAGCGCTCTTATCTGAAGACATTGTTTGTGCCTTTCTGTCAGCAGATGGTGGACCTCGTGCCCACAGTCGCAAATCGGAAATCAATATCGGACGCTGAGCTGACGCAGACGCTTGAAATCTGTGTTTAGGAGCCGAACGTTAGAGATGCGAAAATGATGGTCGCCTTGTCGATCGAAAGTCACTCGTGAAAGCATTGAAAGGACAAAATCGTTTTTATCCGACATTTTCAATCAGCTGTTGCTAAATTTTCAATTATTTTTCGACCGTATTCGTTTTTTTTTATGTTTTTTGTTTTGTTATTGTTTTTTTTTTCTTTCGTTTGTTCTTTCATTTTTTAAAGCAACATTCAATCCTTTCCTTCCTTAAAGAATATGTCAAGTGCAAAGACTAGTTCATCCCTGTCTGTTTATAATCCACTGTGTCGGAATGTTCCTTGTCATGCACATTTACTGACTCATTCGATTTTATTGAGTGTTATGCTTGTATTAATGGTAGCATATCCATCAATTCCCTTTTCTTCACATTCCTCTTTTATCATATTTCGTCTTTTCATATTTAATTACCTATCATTGTTTACCTAACCATCATTATAACTTGCTCCAGTTAGGAGGATCATCTTACAATTTTGATTTTCTTTACTTAAATGTGAGTGGTTATTTTGTGGTAAATCTGGTGACTATAAAATTCATATGTACAAAATCACATTTAAGACTATTCTAACTATACACTTCATCAGTATTATGTTATTCACTTTTCCATATTTTCTGTCTCGGGGATTTTGCTATCTAAATCCCAATACATTAAATAAAGGAGATTTGTGGTGAAGAATGCTGTAAACTGGGATTTAATACTAAACTGCTACTTATTTTAGCCAGCTGTTAATTATAAGAATTATAAAGGAAGTGACGTATTCTCATAAGAATACGCATGCAAAAAACCTTCTATATCATTTATTCTTTATCCTTATTTTATATATGGAATATAATTCGTATTATGCTGACTTTCTCTTACTGCTTGTTCTCATATTTATTGTTATCTACCCAACGTTTCTAACCGATGTGTTCTCCAAATTCCTTCAGTTGTTCTGGTCGAAGTCGGCAGCCTTCATATCGAATTAAGAGCCTTCATGGAAACACTCGAAGATGGCCGAAGGGCATATAGACAGAAATGATGTGTATATAACAATAAAGATGACACTCTGAAATATAAGTCTAAAAAATCTAAACAATACAAATTACCAAGCCTCATCTAAAAAAAATCAGAGAATATTTTCATCTTTCTTTGTTGACATTAGCACTGACGAGCCTAAACGAAGCCTAGACAAATAACAGTCTAGATGTTTAAATTTTGTATCAATGTAAACTTTCAGTCGCCATAATTTTTCATGAACCCTTGTAGAACGAATGTACATAGAGTAGCAGAAAAGTTTCCCTTTTGTATTAAACTCAGAATGTTATTTATTGCAAATTGGCTTCACTCGTTAATTATTGAATAATATCATATTGTTCCACTTCCTTTTGTCTCCTAAATGTTTATACCAAATCACATTATTCTTCATCTTGTTCTACGTATTGCCATTTCTGTTAGTAATATTCAATTCATGGGTACATTTACTTCTATGAAACGCAATTTACAGTACTGGTACCATATCAGTCTATCTTTTATATTTCTTTCTTTCCCTTTTCGGTTTTACGGCAGGTCAACTCTATTTGAGTTATTTCATGCAAAAGATTTTACTATTTTTCTGAATGTTTGAGATGAGGCTTGATGATTAGTATTATCTGCGTTATTCGGACTATTGTCCCCATCTTTATTGTTATTTGTACAACGTTTCGGTCGATATGCCCTCCGGCCTTCTTCAGGTGTTTCTTCTCGGACTCGGGAATCTTCTTTTCGGACTCGGGAACCTTCTTTTCGAACTCGGGAACTTTCTTGTCTTAGTCGGGAACCTTCTTGTCGTAATCGGGAGCCATCACAGAACTTTGAACTTAAACCACCGGGGTATCCTGTTCTCATTCCGCTAACCATAGCTGGGTAGGAGTGGTGTTTATTATTTTCTATGTTACTGCCTCTACTCAGGATTGAACCAGAATCCAGAGATAAATGTCACTTAGAACTGTCATAACCTAACTACCTTATCCCCTAGGTCATGTGCCCAATTGTAAATAACAATAAGATGGGGACAATAGTCCGAATAACGCAGATAATGCCGAATATTTTCTTCTACTCATTCAGGTCCTAAAACACTTTCAGCTGGACCGGGAAGAATGGCGATGGGGCTACTCCACACTCCCCAGAGCTCCAGAATTGGAACTTCACAATTGGATGCCAATTTAAACGTCATAGCCAGACACTATTTTTATTGTTTCTAGCTGATCACTATTATGCTATGGGCTGACGTTTTATTTTTTTGGTGGAGAGATAAATATTCTTACAATTTCCTTTCCTTTCTACTAATCCTTTATTAGGAATGATACTGCAACATTTTATTTTTTAGAAGACTGTATGATAACATTCATACAATTGTTTATATACAGTTGCTATGATTATTAAAGAGTGCTCAATATCAGTGATAGAGCTTATTTATCTTTAAAGATAGGTTGAACGGTCTTGGCGTCTTTCAGTTTCTCGCCAAAAGCGATCCTAAGATGAAAAGCCAGATCGCATAGGCGAGGAACTGACAGTTAACAAGCGTCGTTGACTGTCTAGACACACTTATATATATATATTATATATATATATATATAATATATATATATATATGAGTGTATGGGTGTGTAATATTAGTCGTAGGAAGACTCGGACCAGATTCTGGATGAAGCTGTTTGCAGTTCACATTGCCTGGGAAACTTCAGCAATTGATTAGTAGGGCATACTGAGCTATTTAACGATTCTAGGAAAAGGAAAATTCTTAATTCAAACCTGTTAAACTCCACTTAAGAAATTGCCCTTGTCTCTCATCCTGCTTGAGTGGAGGGGTTGGTATATATATATATATATATATATATATATATATATATATATATATAATCTTGAAGTGTAATATTGATCTTTGCACTTGTTTTTAATTAAACCGAGGAATTTCCAAGTGTACAGTTCATTTTGTTAATTATATTTATGCTTGGTATTTCGACATTCTTGTGTTTAGCAGTCCCTCATTCAAATGGATATATCAGATTACTACTACTCTTTCATCTTAAGTTTTATGTGTTATTAAATATTTATTGATAAACATAATGCCCTGATGTTCATACCAATCCCAGTATTTAATGTCTGGAGTGCTGATTTCATGTTTCAATCAGCGTTTGATATTATTTTACTTTAGCAGAACCCTCAACCCAGATCTCACCGGAGATTTATTGTAGAATCTCATCATTATCATCATGTCGCGCTTGGCACGGATATCCATGACAATCTCTCTCCATCCGTCCTTATCGCTCATTATTCTCAGGGGTCCTCTGTGCAGCATCCTGTATCCGCACAACAGCTATCAATGTACGTCTTCGCTGATCGGCCTACACTGGCGTGCCCATGTTCTGGCTTCCACAGGAGGACGTCTCTTATGAGTTCGTCCTTGCTTCTCCAGCCGTGTTCCGCGTGTTCTTGTCCGTCTTACTCGGATGGTTTGGGTGATATGTGGCAGGTGGCCTACAGCTGCTTTCTCGTGGGGTGCAGTTTCCACGTCTTGTTCAGGATCACCGCAGAATTCTTTGGCAGCTCCCATCTAGTTTTATTCTCTAGTCACTTAGTTAGGTCCAGTGGTGCAGCCATACAGCAGCACTGATATGACAACGGAGTCTAAGTGACATCAAATGTCCTCATATCTCCCTGACTCTTCTAAGTATCCTAGATGATTTCGTTATTGCCATGGTTGGCATGGGTTCCCTTCTTTGTGATCTCCAGTTCAGCAAATCTCTTTCTATACTTTTGAATGACTTTTCAAAGACCGCCAAATAGATTGGTATATCCCTGTCAATTCACGATTATTCTGAGGATTCTAGTTTATTTGATCTGGATGGTGTAGATTCTTCCAGTCGATTCCTTCCCCTTGGGGATTGTTCCAAGGACACCAACCAAGGTCTCCTCGTGTATTGTAAATATTGTAGATGATCAGTGTTAATAGTTCTGTGAATTAGAGGGTCTCAATTATTCCTGTGAACTCAGTCAGTTTATATCTATCTATCTATCTATCTATCTATCTATCTCTGATTACATCTATCTACTCCAGTTTCTATTCATCTATCTGTATTCATCTGTGTTTGTATGTATCTGTATGTGAGTCTGTCGGTCTGTCTCAGGCTTATTCTTCTTTCTATTCATCTGACAGTCTATCTATCTATCTATCTATCTATCTATCTCTGTTTACATTTATCTACTCCAGTTTCTATTTATCTATATGTATTCATTTGTGTTTGTATGTGTCTGTGTGTGCGTCTGTCGTTCTGTCTCAGGCTGTTTTTCCTTTCTATTCATCTATCTATCTATTCGTCTTTCCGTCTGTTTATCTATCTATCTATCTATCGATTGATCGATCTATTTATCTATCTATCTATCTCCGCCAGCTTCTATAACTCCAAAACATTTCAAGCTAAATCCGAATCTGTATTTGAAATAACGGAGGTAATATTGTGGAGATGGAGTCCCCCATAACATTTACTGGACAAAAGAATTTTGAATTAGGAATCGTTTGTCACCCAGTATTTCAAAGGGCTAAAACACGTATGCCCTTCCTGAGGATAAGGAAATGCAACAGGGTAAAGGAAAATGGCAAAAAATATACAATTTCAAGAGAAGAACTTCAAAAAAGCCGATAAAATATAAAAACAAAAAAAGCAAGAAAAAATAAAAAGAGGGAATATAAAAGGATTAACAAACAAAAATGGACTTTACGAAGGACTGAATCAATAATAATGAGTTATTGATAAATGAAAGAGGATAGATAATTAGATAGATATCAACAGAATGAGATAGATTGATAGATAGATATGAACACACACACACACACACATATATATATATATGTGTGTGCGTGTGTGGTGTGTTGTATGTATTATATTATATATATATATATATATATATATATATATATTTACAATAAATATATATGTGTGTGTATGTGTATATACATATATAATTACAATCATATATATAATATGTATTTACAAGCTATATATATATATATATATATATATTGTGATCCACATACAGTCCGGTTTCGACGCATCACGTCTCATCAGTGTGGCTATACATGCAAGAATGTCAGGCCGACATCGAAACTCAACCTAACTAAAACTTTACCCTACTTCCAATAATTATATATACAAATTCAGTAGGTGATCATTGAAGTGTCTGTCCATCTATTCCTTAATGAAAGCGATGATATATATATATATATATATATATATATATATATATATATATATATTTATATATGTGTGTGTGTGTGTGTGTGTGGTGTTGTTGTGGTGTGCGTGCGCGCGTGTGTGTTTGTTTGTTGTGGGGGTGTGGGTGTAAGTGATATTCTATTCTTTATAGACGAACAGACAGTCCCCTGTCCCCCTACTGAATTTGATATATATAATATATATATATATATATTATATATATATATATATATATATTGGAAGTCGTGTAAAATTTTAACTAAAAAAATTACCCCGACAAAAGCGAGCTCTCGTCGAGAGGCTGACTAGGGTTTTTTTCTTGGAAAATTTTTTGAGTATTTTCCTTTAATAAATTATCAACTCTCTCTCTCTCTCTCTCTCTCTCTCTCTATATATATATATATATATATATATATATATATATATATATATATATACTAACAAAAAGTACCCGGTCTATGACCAGACGAAAACATTTTAGAACACCAGGGAGTGTTCCTAAAAAAGGTGTGACATTAAAGTTTATCTAATGACGAAGTTCTAATTCAGGATCTCTGGAAAGTGTGGAATATTCATTTATTGCCATCTTGATTCAGAGTTATAGTACCTGTTTGGAACCCATCTATTGGTTGAATAGATTATAAAATGAGTTTTCATTAGAACGAACATTTTTCGTTTATTGGATATCTAATGTTAACAAAGCTAACAGTTTGTGTATCATAATATTAGTTTATTTTAGGAATAATCTCTTTTTGAAGTTTACATTTTTTAATATTAATATCATCCCATTTTGGTGTAAGGGTTTGCAAGTTAGACACACATTATTACTGAATAGCGATTTTTAACACTCGCTAGATGCCCTTTGCTTTCGACCTTGTACCATATCCTTCCTTTGACGAACAGGTTGGTTAAAGAAAATGAGGTCCCATCATTGTGTAATGGTTATCAAGGTAGTATCGTAAATCCATTACTACTGAGTAGTGAGTTCAATCTTTGCTGGATGTCGCGTACTTACGGAATTGTGTCTAATATTATTGGCATTTTTTTAGCACAATTTAGAATTCATGTTTTTGTTTTTTTACTAAAAAAATGTCCCGTATAGAAACTTATAAAAATCTTCTGCTATAATTATTCAGACTCTTATCTTAGAAAAAAATCGTTTTTTATCTGTTCATTCTTTTTCAGATTTCATATAATAAAATGGGGGTGGGGAGCACGTAAAAATATGTCCCCTAATATATTTTAACAAAAATACTTATTTCAAACATATTTTCATCAACAGATGAATAATTACCGAAAATGTCGTGAAAATGTGACTATTAGATGATTTTTCATAGATTTTTTTTTTAAAACCGGTAGTCATAACTTGTTTTTGGCTAGTGTAAATTTTAATTGATTTAACGGTGCCAAAAGGTAAACATTGTTTTCATTCATAATTTTCGTTATTTCCGTAAGCTGAATTCTTATAAAAATCATCAGGAGTTGTTTTAATGTTTCCTCTTTTGAATGGTTCAAGAATTTTGAAGATAATATTAACCTTTATTCAAGTTCCATTGTGTTAAATATAAATCCAGTTAGCAATTCGTGTTTTTTTTATATCCCCTTTTTTAATCGCTAAGAATTTGCGATTTTTTTCACAACATTGAGAATAATATTTTAAAAAGTAACTTGTGAATGTTTTAAATGATTTTTTTAATACTATTTCGTACGTAAGACAATTTTAAATTCAGTTTTTAATTGCTTGTTGAGTTAGAAATAAAATGTAACATTGTAATTTTTTTTTCTTTTTGTCCTAAAACTAAAGTAACAAAGAAGCCAACTAAACATTACATTTCGCGTTTTAATCTAAATTTCGTTATTCTTCTTTCAAAAACGTTTTGAGTTTCACTGATTAAAAATGGATATATTTAATCATATTTCATTCATAAAAAATTAAAAAATGATAGTATGTGGGTATCCACTTTTTTAGATCCCCTTTTTTTAATCGGTTGAATGATTTTTTTCTAAAACTTTTTCGTGCTTAAGACAATTTTAAATTCAGTTTTTGTAATAACTAAACATTAACTTATTTGTAGGTAGAATATTTCGCATATTAATTCAAATTTCATTATTTTATGAATAGTTTCTTTAAAAAAAGTTTCGCTAATTAAAAATGGATGTATTTTATTCTCAGAAATATTAAAGTATTCGTAAAAAAATATTGATAAAAAGGTTTTCATTTTTCTTTTTTACATTTCAAAAGATACACTTGGTTTGAATAGTAGATTTTTTTAGTTCTCAAAAAAAATTAACAGTTCGTACTAAATTACAAATCAATGGCATTCAACGATGTTGAATTATTAGTAGAAATAGAGCGGACATTTTGAATGACTTCTGATACAGGCAGCAGGCAAGCTCCTGCTGCTGGCGTATCTGCAGGGGCAACTATACGATATTTTTCGAAAATTGTTTGATTTTCGTTTGCTTAATTAATTATATCCCTTAATCAGAAAAAAATCAATAACCAAATTTGATATGTTTCTTAGTTAGAAGGTTGTTAATCTGTATGCAAGATTTCGAATCTGAAGGACATCCTTTCTCGGAGTTATAGGTCGACACGTACATACCACACTTTCTTTATATATATATATATATATATATATATATATATATATATATATATATATATATATATAGATAGATAGATAGATAGATAGATAGATAGATAGGGAGAGACAGAGAGACAGAGAGAGACAGAGAGAGAGATGGGAGATAGAGAGGGGTAGCTAGATAGAGGGATTTTAAAATTTTACCTGTACAAATGTCATATATTAGCAACTTCTTCGTATGTTCCCCAGCAGAACCAAACCTTAAAGAGCAATCGTACCGAGGGTCTGTACACGCGCACACTGGCACACTGACTCAGAGGCCCATACTCTGTTGAAGATTGAAAGGCATGATCTGGCCCAGATAGTTAGGTGACTCATACGTTCCCAATGAGCACAGCGCGACGGAAGTTCAACCGGGGAAGGCGGTGAACTGGGGGTCGCAAAGGCTTTGATGTTCAAGGATTCCACAAACCGCCCGAGGATCAATCACTATTTTCCACGTTGTCTTCCGCTTGGTACTACCAGAAATAAATTCAACCTTCATTCTGACACTCTTTATTTTCTTTCCATTTTCTCTAATTTTATTTTATCCCTTCTCTGTCCAGTAAGTCTCACCCTTTCTTTCTTTCTTTTTTTCTTTTTTTCTTTCTTTCTACTCATTCTTCAATTGTTGGATTCTTTTCTTCCCCGTCGGTATCGTTTGTCCTTCTTCGTTTCATTTGTGTTTGCTTCTTTCTATCTTTATTTACATTCATTATTTGTTTGTTATTTCTTTCCTTTGTAGTTAGACTCGAATTTGTTTGTTTCTTTTTCTTTTTTGTTTCTTATTTATTATTAAGTTCCCAGTACTTCCTATCCAGACAGTCAATCTAAGCATGTCGTCCTTTCTCTCTTTCTTTCTTTCTTTCTTTCTTTCTTTCTTTACTCCTTCTTTTATTTATTTCTTACTTGAATTCCTCATTAGTACTAGTTTTCCTGGCAGTTAGGGTCAATATCTATTTCTTTCTTTCTTTCATTCTTTCTTTCTTCCTTTCTTTCTTTCTATGCATATATATATATTTATATTATTACATTCCTAGTATTTCCTTTCCAAGTGGTCAGTCTCAATATGTCTCCCTTTTTCAATTTTGTATTTCTTGCTACTTCAGGCTCAAATTTATTTACCTATTTACGTTCATTATTTCTTTCCCATTACTTCTTTGCTTTAATGGCAGTCTCACTGTTTCTGTCTTACTTTGTCTTTCTTTCTTTCTTTCTTTCTTTCTTTATATACATATTTATTTATTTATTTATTTATTTACAATCAGAGTAAAATTCCTAGTGCTTCTTTTCCAGTCAATTTCAATATTCCTTTCTTTCTTTTTTTTTCATTTATCATTAGACTCCCAGTACTTCTTTTACTGACCGCCTACCGCCATATTTATTTATTTGTTTATTTCTCTGCATTCATTATTACAGTTCTAGTAGTTCTTTTTCTGGCCGTCAGGTTCGATATTTCTTTCTTTCTTTCTTTCTTTCTTTTTTCTTTTGATTTTTGTGCTTTTGCATTCATCATTAAATCCTCAGTATTTCTTTTACTGACCACCAGTCGCTATATTCATTCTTCTTTTTTTCTTTTTTCTTTCTTTCTTTTCTTTTTATCTTTCTTTATTTGCATTTTTTCTTCCATTGATACAACTTCTTTTCGTCTCTGCTAATTTATTTTTTACCATTCTCTCTCTCTTTATTTCTTTTCATTTTTAGAATCATTCATTCATAATATTGTACTCCTTACCTACTTTTACTTATTAATTCCCATTCTTTTCAATTTCTGGAATTTTCTCTCATTTATTTTCCATTAAGGATCAATGATTTGTATTGCATTCAATGTTTGTTGCTTGTGCACACTAACCTGTATTTATTCGCCCATTTGTATATTCTTCTTTCCTTCTAAACATAGAATATTTTCTGTTATTTTTTCTCTTTCATCTTTCAATCATGGGGTTATTTATTTTACTTCCTATTCTCATTCATCCATTCCCTTTCATGTTTTCAACTCATCGTTCCCATTTTGAATTTTTATCATTTCACTGAATACGTGTATACCTACAAGGCCTACTCCTCATTCATTGACCCTATATATATATATATATATATATATATATATATATAATATATATATGGGTGTGTCCTACACACGGCTCGAATGTAGTACGAATATCTCCAAAACTAACCAAAATGGCACGATACTGTTTTTTTTTTGTTGTATTATTTTTTTTCGTTCAGGGAATGGGTTGGTTTGTTTGGAAAGTAGTCATCAGTTCAAGGTCAGTGACACAGAATATATTATATATATATATATATATATATATATATATATATATATATATATTCAGTCTCACACACCTTGAAATGATGACTACATTGAAAACACAATAAACCCATATATAATATATATATATATATATATATATATATATATATATATATATATATTATATATATATATATATATGAGGTTAAGAACAAACAAATGTGTTTATTTTATATGGCTTTAAGCCGACATTTTTTGGAGGATATGTGCTTAATTGAAGTCATACCTAATTTTGAAAATTAATTAGTTAATAATTAATGAATTTAGGCGGGTATATATGTTCAAATGTAAGGCTAAACATTTTCACGATTTGTTTAGCCTTACATTTGAACATATATGTCCGCCTAAATTCATTAATTATTAACTAATTAATTTTCAAAATTAGGTATGACTTCAATTAAGCACTTATCCTCCAAAAATATTTATATATTTATATAACTAGGATAGCATACGCATGTCTAAACTATCCTAACGTAAATATATATGATTTATCTAATAGGAAAGAAATGTTTTGCACGAAAATTAATCAAAACACACCCACACACACATGTATATATATATATATATATATATATATATATATATATATATATATATATATATACATACGCCCACTCAAGCACACACACACACACACACGTATATATATATATATATATATATATATATATATATATATATATATAAAGGAAAATGTGACTTACCGGTGAATATGGTGACGATGTTTAGTAAGTGCTGAATTAAGGGATAAGTCAGCTATATAAGAAATACAAAGTACTCAATACTAGGTAGAGCAAATTTATTAGAAAATGGGTACAAGAGATAAACTACTCCAGTTTCCCCATCAGTATCTTCAGGGTTAAATCCACTGAATTAATCGAGTCGATCTCACGTTTGTGTTCATTTGTTTCGATTAATTCAGTGGATTTAACCCTGAAGATACTTATGGTGAAACTCGAGTAAGTTATCTCTTGTACCCATTTTATAATATATATATATATATATATGTATGTATATATATATATATATATATATATTGAAGCAGTACCCTACAAAAAGGATATGTAAGCCCACTTACTTTCTATCCCACAAGCCATCCAATAACGATAATAAGACACAACGGTCACTGTTGAAGAAGTAAGGACGAACTCATAACTCATATTTTCCTGTGGACACCAAAACCTAAATCCAACAGTGTGCTGGTGAGCAAAAAGGACATTGATTAGCTCTCTCTCTCTCTCTCTCTCTCTATATATATATATATATATATATATATATATATATATTATATATATATATATATATATATTAAAATATATTAAAATCGAATGGTTTTAAAACCATTAAAACAGATTTGCGCTACTGCGAAAAACTTAAATATGTTGGTTTTAAACCATTCGATTTTAATCGTTTATTTAGCTCTTCATATTAAGTACTTTTTAATCGGTTTTAGTAAAAAAAATCCTGAAGTAAATAAGATTGTATACCTATTTGTTTGGTGTATTTAATGGTAACTGCTATAAAAGTTATTTTATAAGACTGTGGTAAGCTTAATCTTCAACCCATTTCTTTACTCTCTCTTGACTCACACAAGTAACTTTATAGTTTATTGAAATATCAAATGCTCTTAGAATAATTATCGATACTGAAGCTTCAAAAAATTGTATATTTTAGTAACTAATAAAATAAGGAAGTGGAAGCGTGGTGTGTAATGGTTATCGTCGTAATAAATATATATGGTGACCAAATCCTGGATATGGCTTTTTGCATTCCACATAGTGCCAATACCCTTGGGAAATGTATGAATCCAACAAATCCTCCTCCATCTATGAGTAAATTGTAGGGTCGCTTTAATCGCTTTAACCTTGGTTAGGTAACCAATATAAGAGAAATACCCAATAAAAATAGATTAAGTGTTGCATCATTCACTTGTGGTGCGCTTATATATATATATATATAATATATATATATATATATATATATATATATATATATATATATATATACATACGCCATTTTCCAACCAGACAAATATAGCATATTGTATTATCAAAATTAATATATATATATATATATATATATATATATATATATTGGTTCAGAAAACCTTTTGGCTCTATTACTAATTAGGGAATTAGTGTATATAAGGCGACACACGAAAATGAAATTATAGCGAGTCTCTTTACAGAATATGTTTTTCTAAGCTATTCCATCAGGAATCAATTGTCTTCTGAACATTTATTTATTTATACAATTTTTCCTGTGCTCAATGATATCTTGAAATCACTGTCATAATAAGATTACCACATTGTCTTACATTGATTCTTAAAATCACCAACTAACTTTATATTGTCGAGTATCATTTTTTCAATTTTGCCTGGGTTGTACATTTAACCTTTGTTTTAAACATTCATTTCCGGATCGTATGTCATATGATAACGTCTGATTCTGCCAACAACAACAACAACAGTCCAGAATTCAGGATTATGAGTAGTCAGAAAATATTTGGAGGATTTCAACAAATCCCCAAATGAAAAGGGAATGTGATGCATGAAATCTTCGAAATATCAACTGGATAGATGGGACACCATCTGTTGCCTCAAAATAAATAATTCAGCGGTAGTGCGCATTTCATTTGTCTATAAGTAGCCTGTTTATAATCCTGATCAAAATGGACTGGATTAAATCAGGTTGAATTTTAGGATGTTTGGTTGGTTGGATGGTTGGATTCTACGGCATGTCAATCAATGTTGGGTTATTTCATGCCGAATACATTTTGTTTTATTCATTATTGATGTGTATGGAAAATTCTTTTTATGGATTCAATTTTTCAACACAATTCTGTTAACTCATTTTCTTTCTATTGAACCCATAGATGGGACCCAAACAGGTTCTCACACCTCACGTCAGGGTGGACTTGGGAGTAATGGGATGAAGGGGTACTTCACACTCGACAGAGATCCAGAATTGGAATGTCACTATTAGATGCAGTTTAACGTCATAGCCAGGAGACTTAGTTATTTAGCCACCCCATTCTAGCATATATATGATAAAAAAAGTATTGGGGTTTGCCATTCGGGAAAGGATGGGGACAATCATATAAGTGTTATGGCTTGACGTGTCCAACCGATTGATCTGAGAGGGCCTTTTTGAGCGCTCATCTCGCAACAGGTGGATCGATTGGAGGAGGATTTTACCTTTCTGTAGAGGTGCGGTCGGTGTATACTTTTGCTTAGCCTTCATGTCAATTGATCTTTTGAAGGTCGGACAACTGAACTTTTATTTTCTTATACTATGCTTATCAAATGATACATGTATAATTAGGAACGGACAGCGTTGTTCACATGAGTTAAAACTCGTATAGAATAATTATTGGACAATCTCTAAGAATAATATGCACACAAAATCGCCACTTCTAGTTATGAACTATTCCAATAGCACCAGATATTCGGTGGATTTTGGCCAATGAAATACAAAGACAGAAATCATTTAAGATCGTTTCCATTGCTAGTAGAATTTTTGTATTGACATCAGATGAACACTACAGACTTAAACTTAACCATATTACAAGGAACATTACAGACTTGGACTTATATATATTACAAGAAAACCTACGGTCTAGGATCAACAACAGGATGATATCCAAACTATCCAAACCCTATTCTAATCCTTTTGGAACTGTTCCAAGTGCACCAACTACAATTGGTATCACTTTCACTTTCATATTCCATAACTTTTTCAGTTCTCTGGCAAGGTCCAGATATTTGTCTATTTTTTCATTTTCCTTTAACTTCACCCTGTGATCTGCTGGCACTGCAAAATCCACCAGTTGACAAGTTCTTTCTTTTTTGTTTATCAACACTATGTCTGGCCTTCTTGCTGGGATAAGGTGATCCGTTTTTATCTCAAAGTCCCAGAGAATTTTGTGCGTTTCGTTCTCAAGAACAGATTCTGGTTTATGCATATACCATTTTTTGTGTGGTCAAAATTTAATTTTTTGCATAATTCCCAGTGGATCACCTTCCCAAACCAGTCGTTGTCTAGTTTGTATTCTCGTTGTGCTAGTTTGCTACATTCGCAGAGTATATGGTTAACAGTCTCATCTCTATTACCGCAAAGTCTACATTTACTATTTTGTTGGGTCTTATCAATTTTCGCTTTGATGTAGTTTGTCCTTATGGCATTATTTTGTGCAGCAATTATAAGTGATTCTGTTTCTCTTTTGAGGTTTCCCTTTCTCAACCATGTTCAAGTCTTTTCATGTGCAACCTCTTCTATTTGTCGTTTGAAGCGTCCGTATAATTGTTTTTCTTCCCATTTTTGTTTTCTAATCTTTGTCGTTTTTCTGTTTGTCCATCTGCCGTTTCTACTATTGTTGGCCGCCATAAGTAGTTTGTCTTTGTTCTTCCTTGTGTAATCTTCAAGTTGTTGGATTGTGGTTTCTACGCATTCCTCTATGTTGGCAATACCTCTTCCCCCTTCCTTTCTTGATACATACATTCTATCTATATCATCTCTAGGGTGGAGAGCCTTGTGCATGGTCATTAATTTTCTCGTCCTTTGGTCTATCTGTCTGAGTTCTTCTTTTGTCCATTTTAAGAATGGTCCTGAGTATCTTATAATGGGGACAGCCCAGGTATTAATTCCTTTGATCAGATTTCTGCTGTTAAGTTTGGTTTCTAGAAGTTTTCTAGTTCTCCTGAGATATTCTTTTTTAACTTTTCCTTTCATTTCTGTTTGCATGATATTGTCCGCTTCTAAAATTCCTAAGTATTTGTAGCTTTCATTTTCATCAAGAGATTTTATAGTTTCCTGATTTGGTAGTTGTATTCCATTCATTAGTTTTCTTTCACCCCTTTTTATTATAAGCATAGCACATTTTTCGATTCCAAATTCCATCCCTATATCCTGGCTACATATTCTAATAGTTTGTACTAGGCTTTCCAATTCTTTTTCATTTTTTGCAAAAATTTTAATGTCATCCATGTACATAAGGTGGTTCATCTTTTCTTGTGAATTACTAAATTTGTATCCCCCGGTACATTTTTTCAGTATATGGTTTAGCGGCATCATTGCAATAATAAAGAGTAGTGGTGATAATGAGTCTCCTTGGAAGATACCTCTTATTATTATTATTATTATTATTATTATTATTATTATTATTATTATTATTATTATTATATTTCTTTCTTTTTAACTCTGTGGTTTGCAGGAATGGCAAAATCCAATGATTGACAATGTATTTTCTTGCTAAAAACTATTTGGTCTGTCGACTCGAGTTTAAAAACTGGACGAGACTGTTTGCGTTTCACATAATGCTAATATACTTGGAAATATATGCATCCAATTATTTTCCCTCCAGCTATAGATATATGAACTCATTAACTTCATTTCGACTACCAGTCTAGAAGAATGTAAACACTGAATACAAAATCTATTAAGTTCTGCTCAAGAAATTGACCTTGTTTTACTGAGATTTGGGATCCGTTTGTATATCAAGATCCCAGATAATTTTTGTAACTCATTTTCTAGGACAAACATTTCACAATACTTATCAAATATATATATATATATATATATATATATACACACGCACACGCGCACACACACACACACACACACACACACACACACATATATATATATATATATATATATATATATATATATAATCATTAGCATTATCCGGCCCGGGGAGATTTCCTGAGTAGCATCCAGAACGGGTACAGAGCTGATTGATGAAGGTCCTTGTTGTTCGGCCATCGCTGGTGGGGCCATGTGTGGGTGTCCACATGTCCAGATGAGATATTACTACCGAGGTATGTGAACTGGTCTACTAATTTTTAAGGCTTACCACCTAGTATAAAGAATCCTCCATCTTGTTATAATCACATGGGCTCAGTTTTATCTGAGTTCATATAGAGTCCAATGCCGCCTGTTGCCTTATCTAGGCTATGCAGCAGTGATTCGGCTTTATAAGTGTATTTGCAAGAAGCACTAGATCATCTTCGTAGTTCGCATCTGTAACAATCTTTGCCGGACTTCGTCGGCTTTTTGGCCTTTTACTGAGGAGTTTATTAACCCATAATATTTTGATAAGATAATATTAATAAGAAGCAGTAATACAAGCAACATAATAATATTAATAATTAAACTGGTGTGATAAAAACAACACTAATAAAATGCAGTAAATCTAGCAATAAAATAATAGCTTTAATGAGGATTTTTTGACACAGAGTTTTGTGATAAAACCAACGAGAATAAGATTGAATAACACGAGTATAAGACAACAACTTGTATCGTGCACTATTATGAATATTTATTTCTTTGTTTCTCCCTCAATTTTATTTGTATTGGCTTGTTGCTTATATTATGTTCAATATCAAGTAATACTCTTTTGTTTTTGCATTTCCATTCGTTTATATTTTAAAACATAAAGGATTGCACATGATTTTGCTCTAGGTCATTTCACAAAGATATTTTCATATAACTTGCATACCAGGAAGCATTACATCTGTATGCCAATTTATAAATAAAATGATATTTTTCGGATTCGAGCCATGTGACTATCTATTAAACTTTAAATTTACGAAAACAACACGGTTTACAAGCGGTACAAGTCAAGAATACAGGAAATATTGTTCTCTTAAATTATAGATTAGTAATTTTTTAAAATCAAATATATAGAATTGCGGAACGGATTTCTTATTGTAAGATTCCTTACAGTGCCATAATTTCAATCTTTTTCATATATATATATATATATATATATATATATATATGTGTGTGTGTGTGTGTGCGTGTTGAATTAAACAAAAAGAAATATCTCCTGTTTAACAATTTTATTTGTGATTTTTTCAAGTTTTCTGGCCAACTTTTTGTTTTCCAGTTTTTCAAATTATATTACTGGATGTGGAGGCTGGAAGCGAGAGAATTGATAAGAATTTGAAAAACTGGAAAACATCACACTTGATGATGGTACTTCGAAGTGCCGAAAGTACTCGGGACATGAACTTTGGTGGACTAATCCACGAATTCCACCTATAAAGAAGTTGGCCAGAAAACTTGAAAAAAAAATCACAAATAAAATTGTTAAACAGGAGATGTGTCTTTTGTTTAATTCAACATGCATAAATGAAAAAAACGCTGCCCAAACACACACACACACACACACACATATAATATATATATATATATATATATATGCTTTCCAAATTATTCAACTTTATTCTTTATCCTGATAATTGGATATGGTTGAATATTTCATTAGATGAGCAGGAATAATTAACAAAACCAGTTGATAGCTGATTCCTTGATTATCACCATGTCAGAACTTTTTTTCCCAGAATTGACTATATTCAATCTTATGGGGGTTTTGTTCATGAATCTTAATATATATATATATATATATATATATATATATATATATAATTTATGTTAAATCTAGTGGTGCATGGTGTAATGTTTATCGTCATAGAAAATGGACAGGGAAAACCAAGATCAAATCCGGGACGAGGCATTTTGCATTTCACATAATCGCTGATACCCTTGTGAAAGATATATATCCAACTATTCTCCTTCCAGCTACGGATAAATTAACTCTTTTACTTTGGTTAGACTACTAGTCTAGGAAGAGGTAAACTCTGAATTCAAATCTATTAAACATCGCCCAAGAAATTGACCTTGTGTCACATCCTGCTCGTGGTGTTAGTAAATATATACCTTACAATATAAAAGTGAATTTCTTATTTCTAGCAAAAAGAGAAATCTTAAAATTGACAGAACATCAGAGATATTGAATAGAATATAGGAGGATGCTCGGTGTGTAATAGTTATCGCCGTTGAAAATGGACACGTCAGTCCGAGTTCAAATCCGGTAGGAGGCTGTTTGCATTTCACATACTTGTTAATATGTGTATAAGATGCCCAGCAGTGCATACGTGTTCATTTTAATTTCTCATTTTAAATATTAAACACAATTAAAACTATATTCTCGATCACCTTTCACGCATTAACTTCTTATTGAAGCAATAGCGCTAGACAATCTCCTTGGTCCAGCGCTAGTGAAAAGGGGATAGACTCCCTCGCTGATTGGCTGATACCGACATTAGGCCGCCCCGACGACTTTACTTTTTTACTTTTATAAACGTTGTATTAGTTGACGTTACTTAAGGAAATCATTTATTTATATATTGGTATTAGTAAAATAAGATACTGCTATAATTAACTTAATAGATACAATATTGTTGGGAACTGAGGGTTCTAAAAAAAGTCACATGTTATAATATGAATGAGTAAAACCGTTCTTACGATTTGGGATATACTAAAAAAATATATTCATTCCTAATTAAATACACTTGTTGACCCCTACTTGTCGAGAAATTGACATATCCTTGACTCAGTCTCTAAATTATATATACATACATAC
>CM042137.1:5377061-5379166 GCA_023376005.1 Doryteuthis pealeii
AACCCCAGATTTAAACAGTATTAGGCAGTGTGCTTGCGGCTATAGTTATCGATTCGGCTTTGCAATTGCCAAATCTAAACTGGTGTTTTGTGTTATTTCCAGAGAACTTGAAGTACATTTCAAATATGACAGGATTTATTCTCCTTTTAAATATTTTATATTGTCTTTAAAAAATGTTTACATAGTATCTCCGTAATAAGTATAATTCAAGAAAATAAAAACCGTATTGGACTACAACAAAGAGACAAATAAAAAACAAAACCAGAATTGGTAAAAATAAACCATTTTTTTTATTGTTGAAAATTTTAAATCTTCAATGATTTATACACACATAGGAAGTGATTATTTTTCTTGCTTACTGCTGTGAAGTTGGTAGTGTTATATATTGTTGAAGTAAATGAGTTAGCAACTCGAGTTCAAATTGTAGACGAAGTCGTTTGCATGTCTCCATTCTCCGAAAGGATAATGGTGTTCCTGACGATGATGATGAAAATGATAATTTTGTCTCCTGATAATGTATACGATGATATTGATATTGTTATGATTATTATGTTATATTGATTGATATGGAGGTGTGTGGTTTAATTTTTATCATTGTAGAAATGGACAATGAGAGACGAATCCCAATCCTGGACGAGACTGATTTCATTTCATATAGAGTTAATTTCCTTCGAAAGATATGAATCCAACTATTCTCCTTTCAGCTATGTTTACATATAGAACAGACTGGGCTCAGTAAACTTGTATATCAACCAGTCTAAGAGAAAGAAATTTTGAATACAAACATTCAAACTTCGATCAAGAATTGACCTTGTACCGCATCCTACTCGTGCGGAGAGTGTGGTAAGTATATATTGCTATCAAAGTTCTTTAATCGTAGGTGAAAACTTATAATTTTCTAAAAAGACAATTTTTAGATATACCAAAATCTAAGACATTTCTTAGAATTTTCGTTTCCGTGATTTGATATCCAAAATTTTGATTAGTCATTTGCAAGGCAAATAAGCAGATGTCTGAGTTTATAAAAAAGGTCAAAATGTGGAATACATGATTGCGGACTGTCACTTGGCGATATTGCAAGAATTGAATCGCCATCATTCATCAATTTATATTTCTTTAAGATTGTCTGGCCGTAATTGATGCTAATGGATACCCTACCAAATACTAAGTGGTCATAAATTGTACAAAAGTGTTATAAATTACATCAATTGTCATCAATTGTCTTAATATAATTTTTTATGTCAGTTGTCTGTTTTTGTCTAAATATAGAAATAGCAAATGACCAGATCAAGATATTTTTTACAATTAAAATCATGTCCTAGAACAATTTCACATAACAGTTGGGGTAAAATAAATTTCACGGGTGATACTTTATCTTTATCGAAGAAGAGTTAACATAGCAAGGGAAATAGAAAAATTAGCTTTTATTGGCCTTGCAGCAAAGACGTACTTGACCAGCTCTGGCGGAAACTGAATGCTGCGCAATAGACATCCGGGGACAAGAATGATAGGGTACGGTTGGCGAGAAATTCATGGATATCATGCTGCAGTGCGACACCGATGAGTAATGATGATGATGATGATGTTATGATGAAATCTGTTTATATAGGGTGGTTTACCAGGGGTTCTTGAGCAAATCAACTATTTTAGCATCTGTCTGTCTGTTTCTCTTCAAGAAAGGTTTTTTCACTTATATAATTTTTTTCCCACCTCCTTTCACTCCTATCCCTAAACCCTTGTTCTCTCTTATTCTCTGATTTTTTTTTTTAGGATGAGCTGTGATGATTAGTATTACTTGTATCACTCGGACTATTTTCCTCGTCTTGCATGTTATTTGACAACGCTTCGGGTTCGTTGTGTACATTCGGCCTTCTTCGGTATTTCTATGTCGACTCTATATATTCTCGGACTCGGAACAATCTCGAACTCGGAACCTTCTGTGTCGAACTCGGGAATCTTCTTGTCGTATTTGGAAGCCATCACATAACTATTGAACCTAACCCTTGATTCAGTTCACGGGTGTATCTTTTTCTCATTCCACTAACATAGCTGGTACAGGTTAAGCTGTGTTATTAATTCTATTCACTGCTACATCTCTCTCTGTT
>CM042137.1:5379266-5411766 GCA_023376005.1 Doryteuthis pealeii
TTCCACGACAAATTCTTTGATTGTAAACCTCCACGATCATTTCATTTTTGTGGCCTGAGTTTCCCGCCCGGAAAGATCGAATAATTCCTCCCATATCGAACAAACATATCGACAAAATGGCATAATCCGGTTAGCGGCGCCTCTGTTTGCAGAGTTCGTGCTTAAGCCAAGCCATGAGAAATACAATTACAGGGGGCGATCCTCACACTGGACTTGTGGTCCTTTTTTGCGCTGTTCCTCAGCGCGTGATTCGGACGCGTAGCCTGGAGGCAGTGAACAGAAAGCAGTGGAGACTCGATTTGAGTTCATGGAAACAATCTTCAATCATAAACACACCTCAGGTACTGCAACAAGTCATATTGCGAAAAGCCAGGCGGATGCGATGTTCCTTCAGAAAGATTACAGATGGAAATAAGAAACAACTACTTGCTTCTTCTTCTCTTGCAAATGTGGTTGCTCTCCAAGAATGGAAAGTGAAAGTTGAAAGAAAGGAAAGAAATAGACAATTCGCAATTAGGGATGGGATAAAATTAAATACGAACAATGGGAAAACAGGCTCGAATGAAATTAAAATAAAGGGTATCGGAAAGGTTTTGGAAAAAATTAGGAAGAAAACTGATAGAAAAATGGAAAGGAGAAAGTTGAAATATGTAGAAAAAAAATGTTATGAAAGAGAAAAATGGAAAAACGAGGAGAAATTGATAGAAGATATTAGAAGGTATTAATTAATAATAATAAATAATTAAATAATAATAATAATAATAATAATAATAATAATGAAGAAAGAAAAGAAGAAGAAGAAGAAGAAGGAAGAAGTGATGATGTGATGATGATGATTGATGATGAAAAACGAAAAAACCAAAAGAATGGGGAAAATATTCAGGAAGTTGAAAGCAAAAGCAGGTAAGATGAATAAAAAAGAAGAGAAGAAGAAAGAAAGAAAGAAATATTACAATTAGTGAAACCGATAAAAAGAGAAGAAAGTGTACGTATCAGAAGTCAAATAATTGCGAGAAAAGAGATTAATAAAGAAAATGAAAGAAAAAAGAAAAGGATTTGGTGAAAGAAAAAAAAAAATTAAATAAAGAGTAAAAAACTTTCAGAAGCAAAGTTAGAAAGGAAGTTTCAGCAAAAGGTAATGAAGAATAATAATAATAATAATAATAATAATAATAATAGAAGAAAGAAAGAAGAAGAAAGAAGAAGAAAGAAGAAGAAGAAGAAGAAGAAGGAAGAAGAAGAAGAAACGACAACTAAAAGATGAAAAATAAAAAATATTAACGCAAAACAGAGGAATAACCAAAATGAAGAAAACGAATTTATGTTTACGATGTAAAAAGAAGATGAAACACGTAAGCAGTAAAATATAAAGAGGAAAAAGCAGAAAGACGAAGAAAAAAAAGGATGATTACAAACAGAGAAAAAGAGTTGATAAGGATAGAGAGCGAGAAGCTGAGAAAAGAAAGAGGAAAAAATAAACATTCAGAAAAAAAGAGAAGAAATATAACCAGATAAAAAAAAAGGGTAGATCAAAAAGCGGTAGAAAAATAAAAAAACAAACGATTTAAAAAGCGAAATGATTTTTACGAAAATATTTACTGTTTTCACAAGTGAACCGAAAAATATAAATTGGTGCAATATGGTAAACAGGAAAAGAAACGTTAAAAAAATGTATAACGAAAGAAATATGTGCAAGGTGTGCAGATAAAAAAAACCGGGGAAATAGAAAAAACGTAAGGGATGCATAAATAATTTTATGCAATGGAAGTGTAGCAGAAGTATAAAAAAATAAAATTGCAAAAAAATAAAATAATAAAAAAAAGCATAAAGAAAATAAATAACCAGAAAAAAATAGGAAGTAAATGTGAAAACTATTCTGGATTGATAAAAAAAAGAAGTCCACTTTATGGGTAGTTCGTTAGAGAGAGTAACCCTTTTTGCTGTTTTTGGCGTGTACTCTACAATCCGCCTGGAAATGTCATGTTGCACATTTCATTATAGTAAATAGTAATCGCCCGAGGAGAATTTATTACAAAAGTCTGGAGTGAATAAAAAGATGAAGAATTAAAATTATTACATCCGGTCATGGCCATTGCTCAAAACAAATACTAATTTATATGAAGAAATACGAGTATTCCACAAGCATTTTGAGAATATATATGGGAGTAAATATGAAAATAAATCCGACAATATTAAGAAAATTTAAAAAAAGTATTCCAAAAAGAGGTGCATTTATTTTATCGACGTTTAAATGTTTCGGTTTCTTTAAACCTTCATTAGGATGTATTAAGGGGTGAAGAAAATTGATGGATGTTTTATAGATGACAGAGATATAAAAATCTTTTATTATGTCACACAACAAAAAAAAGTTATTAATATTTTTTTATCTGCCTGTCATCTATAAAACACCCATCAATTTTTTCACCCCTTAATACATCCTGATGAAGGTTTAAAAAACGTTTAAAAACGTCGATAGATAAATTGACCTCGATTTTTGGAATACTTTAAAAAAAATTCTTATATATATATATATATATATATATATATATGTCTTGTGCCGTACATCGGCCTTGCGCCACACAAAAGGAATGCTAGTAAACAAATATATATATATATAATATATATATGATATATATATATACACGGGTGTCTGTGTGTGGTCTGTGTGTGTGTGTGTGTGTGTGTGTGTGTGTGTGTGTGTATACCATATACAGAAGGATGTGACACAAAGTCAATTTCTTTAGCGAAGTTTAACAGGTTTAAATCAAAGTTTTCCTTCTCCTAGACTGGTTCCCAAGCCAAGGTTATAGAGCCAAAATACACCCTTACTATTTACCCATAGCTGGGAGGAGAGTAGTTGTTGCATACCTTTTCCCATGTGTATTAGTGCTATATTAATGCAAACTGCTTCGTCTAGGATTTGAACTCTCGTTGACGAGTCCATTTCCTACGACTCGAACCATTACAAAAACGCACTTCCAGATAACTAAAATATAGTGTGTGTTTGGATATATAATATATATATATTATAATGAGTGTGTGTGTGTGTGTGTGAGAGGAGAGAGAGAGAGAGAGAGAGAGAGAGAGAAAGAGAGAGAGAGAGAGACCACTGAACTATCACACATGCGAGGCGTCTATAATAAAAACTGACAAAACCGTAAAACAAAACCGTTTAATAATAGTGCTGCCTTTTTCCCATCAAGATATATCTACTTAGCGACTATTTTGACCGACAATAACGAGTCAGTCATGAGAACTTACGTGTAAGTGCGAGAAATTGATCACGTGAGAATTAGGGATTTTTAAATGACTCAGTCAGTTTGTGAACGGAAGAGGACTCCTTATCATCATCATCGTAATCAGTTGGGCTAACAGCATGGATTCCCGTGACTCTCTCTTGCCACCCAGTACCTCATTGCTCCAAGCAAGTTATCAACACGTTATCCAGTATCCGTATTGGAGCTGATCAATGTATGTTTTTCTTGGGCGGCCAACCACTGGTGTATCTATGCGTGGTTGCACAAAGTAGAACGTAACTTAAGCGTTCGTCCTACTTGTGTCATTAGTAATCCAGCATATTTGTTCATTTTTACTTGCGATAGTTTGTTGTGAAAGGAGCAAAGTGTACAACTTCTTTTATGTGTGGTGCGCTTATATATTTGGGATTACACTTGTCAAGTTCATTTTCTATAAGAAAGGGTATCGAATTATATGCGATACATGCGTTGTTAAGTGCCTTCAAGTAAAAAATTTTAATATACTTTATCCGCAACGTTTCTAAATAAACAACATCCAAAAATCTTATTCACTTCGCCGAAGGGCAAACGTCTGTTTGTTGTTTTATTCTCTCAATAACGCCCCCTTACCTATTATGGTAGAGGCGTGAGTATCACTGACAAGCTTAATTTCGCTAGGATGGTCAGCTGTGTACTGTGGCCGAGGCGATAAAGGTGTTTCACTAGTGTTTCACTGTGTCTGCTGAGGTCCCGGTTTCGATTTCTGTCGGAGGGAAATCGTTAGTATATTACGCTGATGAGACCTTAATAAAGTCGAAACAGTCTGTACGGTATTCTACACATCGAACCATCCTTTGTTGGGATTACACTTGTCAAGTTCATTTCTAAAGAAAGGGTATCGAATTTTATGCGATACATGCGTTGTAAGGGCCTCAAGTAAAAAATTTAATATATATATATATATAATCATCCACAGACACAGTATTTCGAGCGTTTTAGTCTCATACAGTGTGACTAGAGTTAACCGCTTCTTCTAGCTGGGAGCGAAACCCGACTGAATTTTCATCAGTCCCGCCATCTTGGTCTTGGCCATCGGTAAGTGTCAGTAAGATGTGAACATTTAACTGATATAGCACTTCCGTAGAGGTAATGTTTTTACAATCACCAGAGAACTCAAGTTTGTTAAACAACAGACGAGTAATGTCTTACGCTAAGCGGTGACAGTTTAATTAAAGTCTCCTTTAGAGAGCACTACCGGATTTTGGGAACATAATAGTCATTCACATACCCAGTGTTTCGCGTTTTACACCTCATCAGTATGACTAGACTTAACTTTGCTACTTCTAACTTGCGGTCAAAACTTGACTGAATTTTCGTCAGTCCGGCTCCTTTATCGTCTCGGCCGTCGGTGAATATATATATATAAAAGAAATGAAAACACCCATATGTTGTTAAAGTGAAAACATTTTATATCATATTCATAAAGCTAATATTGAACAATATTTCGATTTATAAAAATCATCTTCAGAGCTTGTTCAATTTAAACAGCATATTGTCTGTTTTTCATATCCTTTTATCATATACTGATAACGTCGGATTCATTTCCCTTTATCTTAACTTGTATATATATATATATATATATATATATATATATATATGTGTGTGTGTGTGGTGTGTGTGTGTGTGTGTGTTCTGTGTCTGTGGTTTAAAATATAAGATAGGATAATAATAAAACAGGGTATAAAATACCGACTCAGTTCACGTGTCAATTCTCTTGTGATATGATGTAATAACTTTTTACTTCTTATTAGTATTGTACTCTTCTCCTTCTTATCTGAGTCGGGTCTTCTATTCCTTCGCGAGCATCTGGGTTAGTTCTCTCAGTTCTTCTAGTCTGCTTTCATGGTTCTTTTTTTATCTCAGCATCCGTTGTTGTTCTTAGTAACGAACATTTTTTGCAAGTTTCTCAGACGTTTTCTTTTAGTCTATGGGTAATTCCATGTCAAATCATCCAGAAAAAAAATAAAAATGTTTTACCCGCCCCTTCAATTTTTCGATTTTTTAGCTCTCTAAATTTGGTGGGTTTGGCGAAAAATTTTTGAGTTTAAGAATGTTTTGATAGCACTTTTTGGGTTCCTTAGATCAAAGTTCTTTTATAACCAATTTTTAGTAGTAATGAAGCACTAGAACCCATTTTACTGACAGAAATAGATAACAAAGTCGCCATTTTTCGCGACTCCACTCAAGTTTGAAGAGATAAAAATCGACATAAACTCCGCCTTTTATTGGGAATTGGAAGCTCAAATCTTGGGATTATCTAACTTTATTATAATTCGACACTTGGAAAAAAATTAAAGTGGGTGGTTGACATGGCCTGATGATTGACTTGGAAATTAAGTTAACCATCAAGCGCAGGAAGAAATAGCTATTTTAAAGACACGTCTGTCTCCCCCGATAAAACTTGCTAAATCCTCCCTTTTCTAAGTTCTATTTCCTGTTCATGACATCCTTTGACCAATTAGAGACCAAGATAGAGATCAGCGAAAAGGCTAAACCGGGTAAATTTACGTTTACAGTGTTCTCCATTATTCATAAACTACCGTTATTTTTTAATTCACTGTAGCCGAGCCGTAATTTATTGACAATCTATCAATTATGTAGCACTGGTATTCGACGCGTCTGAGTTCCGTTAGTCTTAACTGAACAAATATTTACTCTATTTGCGTCACGTAACTTTATATTATTTGACATACTATGTGGCGGTGTTCTCAGTCAGGCGCCAAAAATACAAAGGAAATATTTACTGTGAATGACGCTTTATCTACGAATCCGGAAATCTATTATATTTTCCATCAGGTTAATTAAAAACCTTCTTAAAACCTCATTACAAGCAATTTTTTTTCTATTATTAAATGATTGTGGTTGACACAATATCAAGTATCCCTGCTCGTACTAATGATTTATCGACAATTTATTTAACGACCATATCAAACCCTTGGGGGTTATTCAATGTTTAAAGTTAATTCATTTGCAAATGTTTGATTACAATCATATCTCCACACTCCGTTGAGCCTACAGAACTTAAGTCGCAGGATCAGATTTAGGGATTCACTCAGCGTATTAAAATCACACCGACACGGTGTAAAATTGTCTAAAACATGTTTATTAGCACAGAGTTTAGTGTTACTGGCAATTTCACGCATTTCTATAACAAAAGTAAATTCTGAATAGTTTAGCGATTTACGGAATATTCATTACCCAACCTATCCACACGAGTAAAATATAGCACAAGGTCAATATTTTCAGCGAAGGTTTTGAATCAAAGTTTGGCTTCTGTGAGACTGGTTGCCATATCAAAGTTAAAGAGCATCACCTGCCCTATTTACCCATAGCTGGGGAGACTAGTGGGATATCTGGGTTATTTTTAGAATAGACCACGTAAGATACGGTGCGTTACCTGTACGTTTATTTATATTCCATGATGTACTCATTCTCTTGTTAAATCAACGGCGCACAGTGACTAACGTGTGAGCAGTGACATTATTAAGCGAGTTCGAACTCCAGTCGCACTATTGCATTAACTTCCGAACTAATACTTTTGGAAAGGTAGGAAAACCCTCACCCCACAGCTGTGGGTTAAATATTAGTACTACTGTGTTCTTAACAGGATAAATTTGATATTGAATAACCTGCGGAGGTTGATATGCCATTAAAATAAACTAAGGTTGTCTTGCGCTATTTGCGTATCATTCGTTACTGCAGAAGCTGTTTTGATTATTGTATCTTTTATTCAAGGGTCCTTTTGCCGATCCCATATATAGCCCTTTACGATTCTCGTCTGCATTGTTGTTATAGGCACTGCAATATTTTTCCGGGTTAAAGACGCTTAACTTTAAATCATAATAATAATTACACACACACACACACACACCACACACACAACACATATATTATATATATATAATATATATATATATATATATATAATGTTCTCTAATCTAAGTTAGATTTTTTTAAAAACGGATTCAGATCAGACAAATTCTACTCATCTGATTGTCTTGATGTAGATTATTGCAAAAAAAAAAACAAAAACAAACGTTTTCCTGTCAACTAATTTTACCATCTACAAATAAGTCCATTATCTGCAATTCTTATTTTTTATTCACATTCCTATACACACACTCACACAAACACACTCAAGCACAAATATACACACAGAGACACAAACACACGCACGCACACATACACGCACACATAACACACACCACACACAACACATATTATATATATATATATATATATATATATTATAGTATATATATATATATTATTGATATTGCGGTGATATTTATAAAAAAAAGAAACAGATTAAAAAGATTTGCCTCTTTGACATTACTTTTGTAACTAGTCCATAACAAGGAAAATTCTGAAAAACCTGTTAAACCGGCTAAAATATTGAGCTCATGTCGAGTCGAAGATTTGTATATTTATATATATATATATATATATAGATAGATAGATAGATAGATAGATAGATAGATAGATTAAAATAGGATATATATATATTATATATATATATATATATATATATATATATATAAAGAGCGGAATAGGTAAAGAAAGATTGATAAAGCCCACATAAAATAAAGACACCGCAATAAAGAAATATTTTGACAGATAGATGGTTAAATAATACAGAAGGCATTTTGTAACTGAGATAGGCAGTTACTCAATGTCAATAGATTTCAATATTGCTGTTAGCTGCTTCTTCAAACCTAGCTTGATATTTCCAGATTATTTTCAGACGTGTCAATATAATCTGAGCGGATACAACAGAAAAACATTCTGATGGTAACATCACTCAAATCAACTCACACAGCCTCATTGCTATTGAATAGTCAGGAACAATTTGTCATTCACCGACTCTAAAAGGAAACAAAACACATCACAGCGAATATAGAGTCATTTTCGTGAATAAATATAAGCAATCTCATGGTGGGTAAATAGATTATCACCAATATGTAAAGATATTTACACGGTTTAAAGATATTTACACGGCTCAGCTTATTCCATTACTGGCCTATGGTTTTAAGAGCTGTTAACTTTTCTTGTGCCAATCTGACAATTTGAAAATATCTTCTTGTCTTGAAAGTTAGCCATTAGATTTTAAGTCGCTTGACCTTAAACTGTGATATTTAACGAATATGAGAAGCATGGTGCTGGGAGACGTGTGGTGTATTGCTTAATTTCGTATGGAAAATATAACCCCTCCGCACGAGCAGGATTTGACACAAGGTCAATTTCTTAAGCGGAGTTTAACAGGTTTGAATTCAGAGTTTTCCTTCTCCTAGACCGGTTGCCTAACCAAGGTTAAAGATTTCAGTCTGCCCTACTATTATCCAGAGCTGGAGGGAGATTAGGATTCATACCTTTCCCCAAGGTATTAGCGCTAAGTGAAATGCAAATTGCCATGTCCAGGATTTGAACTCGGGGCACGAGTCCATTTCCATGACTTTAAACCATTACACCACACGATTCCTAATTTCGTATGGAAATAGACACGACGAGTTCAAATCCTGAACGAGGGTGATTGCATTTCGCATAGTCTTAATAACCATGGTAAATGTATGAATCCAACTATTCTCCCTCCTCTAGCTATTGGAAAATAGTAGGGCAAACTACACTTTTACTCTATCTCTGGTTGCAGAGCATATGTTTAAGAGGAAACAGGATTTGTCACATAGTGATGTTCCAAAACGTTGTTTTTAGAAGATTAGGGGGAAAAACAACGGATAAACATGGAAATAATAGAAATATGACATGGTTAGATTTCTTGTCACTGTAAATGGTATACATAGTAAGTGTTGCATAGCTTGCAACGGAAGATTCCTCTTCCGCTCAAAAGATAAAGAGAAAGATAAAAATGTATATTAAAAAGATGGGATAGCGGAAGAGAGGTCTTCTGGTCAAGAAGCAGGGAGAAGATGAAGAATTAGATAAAAAGAAAAAAGGAAAATGGAAGCAGAGTCTTCCGGTGAGGAGGTGAAGAGAAAGATAAAGATATATATATATATCCGTTATGAGACCAAAGAAAATGCGTAGGCATATTTTTATATAATGCCTAGCGGATGAAGTGTAAAAATCAGTCCCCAGCAGCAGCCCAGAAGATAACCTCGGGCATTTCCACTGTGAACTCGCCAGCCACCCGGCATTTTCATTGTGAACACTCGTCGCCCTTACCACCCAAACACCGAAGAAAATAAAGACGGGTCCTATTTTTATATATACGTGTCTGTGGTTTATTGAAGTCCAGTCAAGCAGCTAACACATAAGGTTAAAGAATGCATTAATATCATTGAAATGACTTCTACAACTATAGACAGGACGTTTCCTCAGGTAAATCAACAAATAGGGCCGGTTTAGCTCAGTTAGTAGAGTGATCGGCTGGGAACCGCAAGATTCCTGGTTCGATACCGGCCCTCGCAACTCAGCGAATACGTAGCACAGGGATTGTGCGGTAAAGTGGGGAGCTGATTGAGCTGTGACACTCGGCCTCAGACGCTAAAACAGTCTCCTTGGGTCTACGCTAGTGAAAAGGGGATAACCCTCTCGTTGTCTGGCTGAACCGACTTTCGGCCACACCACACGACTTTACTTTCTTTACAACTCATCATATGCTAATTTGACAAGGGTGTCCCATCATGTAATAGTTAGCAACCTAATCTTGAAGATCCATTTCTACTGAATAGCGAGCTCGATTACTCGCTGGATTCTCCATACATGCCGACATTATATATATATATATAATATATATATATATATAATAATAATATGTGTGTGTGTGTGTGTGTGTGTGTGTGGTGTGTTGTATTATAAAAACGGAAACTCCTTATTATAAATATTTTACAGACGCTGCTGCTGTTAATAACAACAAAGACAAAGATCCATTGAACAGGAGCAACATTTCATTTGATAAAGGGTATCTAACGAACCCGAAAAATTTATGAAACAAATAATAAAAAAAAATAAGTGTATCCAATACTCATAACATCGAGTTCATTCATTTATTTTAGATGCTTCGTAATAACGCCCAACTTAAAAAAAAACATTAAAAAAACCACACACACATATATATATATATATATATATTATATATATAGAGAGAGAGAGAGAGAGAGAGGACTAGAAAGGGAGGTATAGAGAGGGAAGACATAGGGAGATGGAGATGGAGAAGGGGAAGGGAGATATTGAGAGGGAGATAGAGAGTAAGATAGATAAGAAGTTAGAAGAGGAGTTGAAAGAGAAGGAAATATATAAAGGCGAAATAGAGAAGGGGATAGAAACAGAGTGAGAGGGAAAATAGAGAAAAGGGTGAAGGGTAGAGAGAAGGGGCAGAGAGAAGGAAGAAAGATGGAGAGATAGGAGAAGATAGAGAGAAAGGGTTTTATTTGTATTACTCGGACTATTGTCCTCATCTTCATTCCAATTGGACACAGACCTAGTGGATAAAGAGATAGGTTAAGACAGTTCTAAGAGACAGTTATCTCTAGACTGCAGGTTCATCCCTGTCAGTCAGGGTAGCAGTGATATAGAATAATAATTAACACAGCCTAACACCTGTACCCCAGCTATGATTAGTGGAATGAGAACAAGATACACCCGTGAACTGAATAAAGGTTAGGTTCAAAGTTAGTGATGGCTTCCCAATTACGACAAGAAGATTCCCGAGTTCGACAAGAAGGTTCCCGAGTTCGAGATTGTCCCGAGCCGAGAATATTATCGAGTCCGACAAGAAATACCGAAGAAGGCCGAAGTACACAACGACACCGAAACGTTGTACAAATAACCATGAAGACGAAGGAAAATGTCCGAGTGATACAAGTAATACTAATCATCAAGCCTCATCTAAAAAAAAAAATCAGAGAAATTAGAGAGAAAGGGTTTAGGGATAGGAGTGAAAGGGAGGTGGAAAAAAATTAATAATAAGTGAAAAAAAACATTTCTATTGAAGAAGAAAACAGACAGACAGATGCCTAAAATAGTTGATTTGCTCAAGAACCCCCTGGTAAAACCACCCTATATAAAACAAGATTTCAATCATCAACATCATCATCATCATCATCATCATCGTGTCGCACTAGCAGCATGAATATCCATGACAATTTCTCGCCAACCGTCCCTATCATTCATTGTCCCCCGGATGTCTATTGCGCACATTCAGTTTTCGCACAGAGCTGGTCAATGTACGTCTTTGCTGCAAGGCCAATAAAAGCATAATTTTCTATTTTCCTGCTTATGTTAACTCTTCTTCGATAAAGATAAAAGTATCACCCGTGATAATTTCATTACCCAACTGTTTATGTGAATTGTTCTAGAATGATTTTAATTTTAAAAATATCTTGATCTGGTCATTGCTATTTCTATATTATTAGACAAAAAAACAGACAACTGACATAAAAAATTATATTAAGACAATGTGAAGACAATTGATGTAATTTATAACACTTTTGTACAATTTAGACCACTTATATTTGGTAGGGTACCATTAGCATCAATTACGGCCAGACAATTCTTAAAGAAATATAAATTGATGAATGATGGCGATTCAATTTTTCTTTGCAATATCGCCAATGACAGTCCGCAATCATTGTATTCCACATTTTTGACCTTTTTATAAACTCAGACATCTGCTTATTTGCCCTTGCAAATGACTAATCAAAATTATATATCAAATCACGGGAAACGAAAATTCTAAGAAATGTCTTAGATTTTGGTATATCTAAAAAATTGTCTTTTAGAAAATTATAAGTTTTCACTACGATTAAAGAACTTTGATAGCAATATATACTTACCCACACTCCCGCACGAGTAGGATGCGGTACAAGGGTCAATTTCTTGATCGAAGTTTGAATGGTTTGTATTCAAAGATTTCTTTCTCTTAGACTGGTTGATATACCAAGTTTACTGAGCCCAGTCTGTTCTACTTGTAACCATAGCTGAAAGGAGAATAGTTGGATTCATATCTTTTCCGAAGGAAAATTAACTCTATATGAAATGAAATCAGTCTCGTCCAGGATTTGATTCGTCTCTCATTGTCCATTTTCTACAATGATAAAAATTAAACCACACACCTCCATATCAAATCAATATAACATAATATCATAACAATATCAATATCATCGTATACATTATCAGGAGACCAAATTATCATTTTCATCATCATCGTCAGGACACCACCATTATCCTTTCGGAGAATGTGACATGCAAAACGACTTCGTCTACAATTTGAACTCGAGTTGCTAACTCCATTTACTTCAACAATAAATCATAACACTTACCACTCACAGCAGTAAGCAAGAAAAATAATCACTTCTATGTGTGTCATAAATCATTGAAGATTCATTAAAATTTTCAACAATAAAAAATGGTTTATTTTTTTTACCAATCTGGTTTTGTTTTTTATTTGTCTCTTTGTTGTAGTCCAAACGGTTTTTATTTTCTTGAATTATACTAATTACGGAGATACTATGTAACATTTTTAAAGACAAATAAAAATATTTAAAAGGAGAATAAATATCCTGTCCATATTTGAAATGACTTCAAGTCTCTGGAAATAACACAAAAACACCAGTTTAGATTTTGGCAATTGCAAAGCCGAATCGATAACTATAGGCCGCAAGCACCCACTGCTAATACTGTTTAAATCTGGGCTTAAATGGGGTCTGCAATGTGCAAGACAGCTTGGTTATTTTTGGAGGTACCAAAAGGGAAGATACAAAAAAAAACTGTTTTTTTATATATAATTGTAAAGAAAAAGCGAGAATACCTTTAAATGAGGTGTGAAAAAAATCGAAAGAAAAAAAGAAAAAATCTAAAACTAGTTAATATCAGTATTGTTTATTAGATACGCTACATTGCCACCGTGATCTCTTACTCTTTCCAGGTTCAAAAACAGATAAAGCTACCATTGTAATCTTCGTTTTTTGTAGATATTTCTGGCAACCTCACCATATTGATATCTACTTATCTTAGTCGAGTATGTATTTACCCAACTAACCTAAGCCAACCCACTCCGCTAGCAAAGCAAGGTTTGACACAGGTCAATCTTTAAGACGACTAGAGCTGTTTTATTTGCCAAGCTCCAAACTAGGCCGGTTAGTACATATAGGCATTTTTTTACGTGGGAGTCACGCATAAACCGAAGCTCATGCGATGAATAATGCAAAGACGCATAGTTACCACAACCATTCACATTTTGGAGCGCACAAGCACTGGAAATAATCCAACCTGCCCTTTTCAAACGAGTAGTGCTTGTTGAATTCGGAGTGTTTCTTCTTTCCGCATCGGTTGTCCAGTCATGGCCTAAAATAACCCAATTTTCCCCCACTTAATATCCTTAGCTCAGGGAGATATGGAATCATGCCTTCTCATGAGAATCCACATGAAGAGGAAATGGATATATTGCATGGATATTAAATTGGCCTTGGGGATCCAATAGGAGATCGAATAACGCATAAAAACGTTGAACATCTGAAAAATTTAAAGATTCTTTTAAGAATTGAGAGAGACTGATTTTTTTTCTGATATTTTCACTTAATAAATACAATGGGTGTAGTTGGAAATTTTCAAAGAAAAATAAAAGAAATATTTTCAGAATATAACGGTGTTAATTTTTACCCTGAACATTTACATAAAATTACACCTATACTAGACAAAATGTGATCCGTTCTGTCAACTCATTAAGCTATGGTAGATAAATGAGATTTAGGGAAATGTGTGGTTGCAAACCGAATCAAATTTTTGAAAAAAATACATACGGTCGGATAGGCCGTATGTATTTTTCAAAAAATTTGGACTTCACTATTAAGATGCAAAATTAAGTCATTACCCAGAACCACTAGATCCCTCAGCCACGCCTACGATTCTTATATTTATAAAAACTGTTGTGGTTGCCATAAGGCAATATGGTCGGGACAATCATATAGTGATAGTTGCATTGACGTGAACAGCGGTTGACGGAAGGGGTCTCTTCGATTCCATTCTAGCCAGTGTAAGGGCCATATTTGAATGTTGCATTGTCATTCGACTGCTCCAGGAGTCCGGTCCCTAATCACCCTGGGTCACCATTCATGACCAGGTTAAGCCCGATAGTGGGAATTTAACCTCTTGCAGAGGTGCAGACAATGTATTCTTCTGTTCAGTCGGACAGGGTGATGGCTGTCTTTGATGAATGGGGAAATATGTAATTTCCAAAAACGTGAAAAACAAGAAGTATTATATGTACACAATCGTCAAGCGCAGGATGTGACACAAGATCAAATTTAGCGGAGCACAAACCGGTTCGAATGAAGAGCAATCTTCTTCTAGACGGGTTGTCACATCAAAGTTTCAAGGGCCACAGTCTCTGTATTATTTACCCATAGCTAGAGGGAGAAAATAGTTTGATTCATAACTTCCCCAATGATACTTTAGCATGATTTGAAAATATGCAAATAACCTTGTCAAGATTTAAAACTGAGCTGGTGTCATGTGGAGAGATTGATATATATATATATATATATAATATTATATATATATATATAAATATATATATATATATATATATAATATATATATATATATTATGGATTCTCCTCGGTCGATTTTTCGACGCATGACGGGTTTCACACACACAATGAACACCACACACAGTGATTTGTTTATAGTGGTGAAGGTTTGTGTTGGACCCATTCCGCACGTTTGCACAGTCGATAAGGAAAAATTGGTGCACAAGGAATGCCACAAACCCAACAACGACGAACCTCAGGAATTTTAATTCAGAGGTTTTCCGCTCTCCTAGACTGGTTTACTACCCAGTTAAGCCCAGTTCGTCTACTAATTTACCCAAGCTGGAGGGAGAATATATGGATTTATACCTCCCAAGGGTATTAGCGCTATGTGAAATGAAAAACAGCCTTGTTTGGATTTGAACTCGTCGACAATTCCATTTCCCACGACTCTGAGCTTATGCGAAACTAATAGTAGGTTCGTCTGACTCATCAGATTATATATATATATATATATATATATATTATATATATATATAATATATATACATGCAATGCATGCACGTGGCATAATGGTTAGAGTCGTGGGAAATGGAATGTCGACCCGAGTTCAAAATCCCAAACAAGGCTGTTTTCATTTCACATAGCGCAATACCCTTGGGAAAGGTATAAATCCATATATTCCCCTCCAGCTATGGGTAAATTAGTAAGACGAAACTGGGCTCTTTAACCTTGGGTAGGTAACCAGTCTAGGAGAGGGAAAACTCTGAATTAAAATTCCTGAGGTTCGTCGTTGATTGGGTTTGTGGCATTCCTTGTGCACCAATTCTTTCCTATCGACTGTGCCAAAACGTGCGGAATGGTCCAACACAAACCTTCACCACTTAAACAAAATCATGTGTGTGTGTTCATTGTGTTGTGGAACCCTCATGGCGTCGAAAATCGACGAGAGAATCCATAATTATAATATTATATATATATATATATATAATATTATATATATTATATATATATATATATATAATATATATAAATATTATATATATAATCCAATCTCTCCACATGACACCAGACTCATGTTTTAAATCCTTGACAAGGTTATTTGCATTTTTCAAATCATGCCAAATATTCATTGGGGAAGTTATGAATCAAACTATTCTCCCTCTAGCTTATGGGTAATAATACAAGAGACTGTGGCCTTGAACTTTGATGTGACAACCCGTCTAGAAGAACGATTTGCTCTTCATTCGAACCGGTTGTGCTCCGCTAAAATTTGATCTTTGTCACATCCTGCGCTTGACGATTGTGTACATATAATACTTCTTGTTGTTTCACGTTTTGGAAATTACATATTTCCCATTCAATCAAAGACAGCCATCACCCTGTCGACTGGAACAGAAGAATACATTGTCTGCACCTCTGCAGAGAGTTAAATTCCCACTAATCGGGCTAACCTGGTCATGAATGGGTGACCCAGGGTGATTAGGGACGGAATCCTGGAGCAGTCAATGACATGCAACATTCAATATGGCCCTTACACTGGCTAGAAATGGCAATCGAAGAGACCCTTCGATCAACCGGCTGTTCACGTCAATCACTATCACCTATATGATTGTCCCGACCATATTGCCCTTATGGCAACCCAACAGTTTTTATAATATAAGAACTCGAAGGCGGCTGAGGGACTCTAGTGTTCTGGGTATGACATTAATTTGCATCTTATAGTGAAGTTCCAAATTTTTGAAAAAATACATACGGCCTATCCGACCGTATGTATTTTCAAAAATTTGATTCGGTTTGCAAACACACATTTCCCTAATCTCATTTATCTACCCATAGCTTAATGAGTGACAGAACGGATCACATTTTGTCTAGTATAGGTGTAATTTTATGTAAATGTTCAGGGTAAAATTAACACCGTTAATATTCTGAAAATATTTCTTTTAATTTTCTTTGAAAATTTCCAACTACACCCATTGTATTTATTAAGTGAATATCAGAAGAAAAATCAGTCTCTCTCAATTCTTAAAAGAATCTTTAAATGTTTTCAGATGTTCAACGTTTTATAGCGTTATTCGATCTCCTATTGGATCCCAAGGCCAATTTAATATCCATGCAATATATCCATTTCCTCTTCATGTGGATTCTCATGAGAAAGGCATGATTCCATATCTCCCTGAGCTAAGGATAATTAGTGGGGGAAATTGGGTTATTTTAGCCATGACTGGACAACCGATGCGGAAGAAGAAACACTCCGAATTCAACCAAGCACTACTCGTTTGAAAGGGCAGGGTTGGATTTATTTCCCAGTGCTTGATGCGCCCCAAAATGTGAATGTTGATGGTAACTATGCGTCTTTGCATTATTCATCGCATGAGCTTCGGTTTATGCGTGACTCCCACGTAAAAATGCCTATATGTTAATCCGGCCTAGTTGGATGCTTGGCAATAAAAACAGCTCTAGTCGTCTTAAAGATTGACCTTGTGTCAAAACTTGCTTATGCTAGCGGAGCTGGGTTGGCTTAGGTTAGGTTGGGTAAATACATACTCGACTAAGATTAGTAGATATCAATATGGTGAGGTTGCCAGAAATATCTACAAAAATACGAAGATACAATGGTAGCTTTATCTGTTTTTGAACCTGGAAAGAGTAAGATCACAGGTGGCATGTAGCCGTAATCTATACAATACTGATATTAACTAGTTTTAGATTTTTCTTTTTATTCTTTCGATTTTTTCACACCTCATTTAAAGGTATTCTTCGCTTTTTTCTTTACAATTATATATAAAAAAAAAACAGTTTTTTTTTTGTATCTTCCCTTTTGGTACCTCCAAAAATAACCAAGCTGTCTTGCACATTGCAGACCCCCATTAAACCCCAGATTTAAACAGTATTAGGCAGTGTGCTTGCGGCTATAGTTATCGATTCGGCTTTGCAATTGCCAAATCTAAACTGGTGTTTTGTGTTATTTCCAGAGAACTTGAAGTACATTTCAAATATGACAGGATATTTATTCTCCTTTTAAATATTTTTATATTGTCTTTAAAAAATGTTTACATAGTATCTCCGTAATTAAGTATAATTCAAGAAAATAAAAACCGTATTGGACTACAACAAAGAGACAAATAAAAAAACAAAACCAGATTGGTAAAAAAATAAACCATTTTTTTTATTGTTGAAAATTTTAATGAATCTTCAATGATTTATACACACATAGGAAGTGATTATTTTTCTTGCTTACTGCTGTGAAGTTGGTAGTGTTATGATTATTGTTGAAGTAAATGGAGTTAGCAACTCGAGTTCAAATTGTAGACGAAGTCGTTTGCATGTCACATTCTCCGAAAGGATAATGGTGTGTCCTGACGATGATGATGAAAATGATAATTTTGTCTCCTGATAATGTATACGATGATATTGATATTGTTATGATATTATGTTATATTGATTTGATATGGAGGTGTGTGGTTTAATTTTTATCATTGTAGAAAATGGACAATGAGAGACGAATCCAAATCCTGGACGAGACTGATTTCATTTCATATAGAGTTAATTTCCTTCGGAAAGATATGAATCCAACTATTCTCCTTTCAGCTATGTTTACATAGTAGAACAGACTGGGCTCAGTAAACTTGGTATATCAACCAGTCTAAGAGAAAGAAATCTTTGAATACAAACCATTCAAACTTCGATCAAGAAATTGACCTTGTACCGCATCCTACTCGTGCGGAGAGTGTGGTAAGTATATATTGCTATCAAAGTTCTTTAATCGTAGTGAAAACTTATAATTTTCTAAAAAGACAATTTTTAGATATACCAAAATCTAAGACATTTCTTAGAATTTTCGTTTCCGTGATTTGATATCCAAAATTTTGATTAGTCATTTGCAAGGGCAAATAAGCAGATGTCTGAGTTTATAAAAAGGGTCAAAATGTGGAATACAATGATTGCGGACTGTCACTTGGCGATATTGCAAAGAAATGAATCGCCATCATTCATCAATTTATATTTCTTTAAGAATTGTCTGGCCGTAATTGATGCTAATGGATACCCTACCAAATACTAAGTGGTCATAAATTGTACAAAAGTGTTATAAATTACATCAATTGTCATCAATTGTCTTAATATATTTTTTATGTCAGTTGTCTGTTTTTTGTCTAATAATATAGAAATAGCAATGACCAGATCAAGATATTTTTAAAATTAAAATCATTCTAGAACAATTCACATAAACAGTTGGGTAAAATAAATTATCACGGGTGATACTTTTATCTTTATCGAAGAAGAGTTAACATAAGCAAGGAAAATAGAAAATTATGCTTTTTTGGCCTTGCAGCAAAGACGTACATTGACCAGCTCTGTGCGGAAACTGAATGCTGCGCAATAGACATCCGGGGACAATGAATGATAGGGACGGTTGGCGAGAATTGTCATGGATATTCATGCTGCTAGTGCGACACGATGATGATGATGATGATGATGATGTTGATGATGAAATCTTGTTTTATATAGGGTGGTTTTACCAGGGGGTTCTTGAGCAAATCAACTATTTTAGGCATCTGTCTGTCTGTTTCTTCTTCAATAGAAATGTTTTTTTCCACTTATTATTAATTTTTTTTCCACCTCCTTTCACTCCTATCCCTAAACCCTTTCTCTCTATTTCTCTGATTTTTTTTTTAGATGAGGCTTGATGATTAGTATTACTTGTATCACTCGGACTATTTCCTCGTCTTCATGGTTATTTGTACAACGTTTCGGTCGTTGTGTACTTCGGCCTTCTTCGGTATTTCTTGTCGGACTCGATAATATTCTCGGACTCGGGAACAATCTCGAACTCGGAACCTTCTTGTCGAACTCGGGAATCTTCTTGTCGTAATTGGGAGCCATCACATAACTTTGAACCTAACCCTTTATTCAGTTCACGGGTGTATCTTGTTCTCATTCCACTAATCATAGCTGGGGTACAGGTGTTAAGCTGTGTTTAATTATTATTCTATATCACTGCTACCCCTGACCAGGATTGAACCTGCAGTCTAGAGATAACTGTCTCTTAGAACTGTCTTAACCTATCTTCTTTATCCACTAGGTCATGTGTCCAATTGGAATGAAGATGAGGACAATAGTCCGAGTAATACAAATAAAACCCTTTCTCTCTATCTTCTCCTATCTCTCCATCTTTCCTTCCCTTCTCTCTGCCCCTTCTCTCTACCCTTCACCCTTTCTCTATTTTCCCTCTCACTCTGTTTCTATCCCTTTCTCTATTTCGCCCCTTTATATATTTCCCTCTCTTTCAACTCCTCTTCTAACTTCTTATCTATCTTACTCTCTATCTCCCTCTCAATATCTCCTTCCCCTTCTCCATCTCCATCTCCCTATGTCTTCCCCTCTCTATACCTCCCCCTTTCTAAGTCTCTCTCTCTCTCTCTCTCTCTATATATATATATATATATATATATATATATAGTGTGTGTGTTTTTTTAATGTTTTTTTTAAGTTGGGCGTTATTACGAAGCATCTAAAATAAATGAATGAACTCGATGTTATGGAGTATTGGATACACTTATTTTTTTTATTATTTGTTATCATAAATTTTCGGGTTCGTTAGATACCCTTTTATCAAATGAATGTTGCTCCTGTTCAATGGATCTTTTTTGTTTTGTTGTTATTAACAGCAGCAGCGTCTGTAAAATATTTATAATAACGGAGTATTCCGTTTTTATAATACAACACACACACACACACACACACACACACACACAATATATATATATATATATATATATATATATATATATATATATATGTCGCATGTATGGAGAATCCAGCGAGTATCGAGCTCGCTATTCAGTAGAAATGGATCTTCAAGATTAGGTTGCTAACTATTACATGATGGGACACCCTTGTCAAATTAGCAATATGATGAGTTGTAAAAGAAAGTAAAGTCGTGGGTGTGGCCGAAAGTCGGTATCAGCCAGACAACGAGAGGGTATATCCCCTTTTCACTAGCGCTAGACCAAGGAGACTGTTTAGCGTCTGAGGCGGAGTGTCACAGCTACAATCAGCTCCCCACTTTACCGCACATATCCCTGTGCTACGTATTCGCTGAGTTGGCGAGGGCCGGTATCGAACCAGGAATCTTGCGGTTCCCAGCCGATCACTCTACTAACTGAGCTAAACCGGCCCTATTTGTTGATTTACCTGAGGAACGTCCTGTCTATAGTTGGTAGAAGTCATTTTTCAATGATATTAAATGCATTCTTTAACCTTATGTTGTATAGCTGCTTGACTGGACTTCAATAAAACCACAGACACGTATATATAAAATAGGACCCGTCTTTATTTTCTTCGGTGTGTGGGTGGTAAGGGGCGACGAGTGTTCACAATGAAAATGCCGGGTGGCTGGCGAGTTCACAGTGGAAATGCCCGAGGTTATCTTCTGGGCTGCTGCTGGGGACTGATTTTACACTTCATCCGCTAGGCATTTATATACAATAATATGCCTACGCATTTTATCTTTGGTCTCATAACGGATATATATATATATCTTTATCTTTCTCTTCACCTCCTCACCGGAAGACTCTGCTTCCATTTTCCTTTTTTTTTTTTATCTAATTCTTCATCTTCTCCCTGCTTCTTGACCAGAAGACCTCTCTTCCGCTATCCCATCTTTTTTAATATACATTTTTATCTTTCTCTTTATCTTTTGAGCGGAAGAGGAATCTTCCGTTGCAAGCTATGCAACACTTACTATGTATACCATTTACAGTGACAAGAAATCTAACCATGTCATATTTCTATTATTTCCATGTTTATCCGTTGTTTTCCCCTAATCTTCTAAAAACAACGTTTTGGAACATCACTATGTAGACAAAATCCTGTTTCCTCTTAACATATGCTCTGCAACCAGAGATAGAGTAAAGAGTGTAGTTTTGCCCTACTATTTTCCAATAGCTAGAGGAGGGAGAATAGTTGGATTCATACATTTACCATGGTTATTAAGACTATGCGAAATGCAATCACCCTCGTTCAGGATTTGAACTCGTCGTGTCTATTTCCATACGAAATTAGGAATCGTGTGGTGTAATGGTTTAAAGTCATGGGAAATGGACTCGTCGCCCCGAGTTCAAATCCTGGACATGGCAATTGCATTTCACTTAGCGCTAATACCTTGGGAAAGGTATGAATCCTAATCTCCCTCCAGCTCTGGATAAATAGTAGGGCAGACTGAAATCTTTAACCTTGGTTAGGCAACCGGTCTAGGAGAAGGAAAACTCTGAATTCAAACTGTTAAACTCCGCTTAAGAAATTGACCTTGTGTCAAATCCTGCTCGTGCGGAGGGGTTATATTTCCATACGAAATTAAGCAATACACCACACGTCTCCAGCACCATGCTTCTCATATTCGTAAATATCACAGTTTAAGGTCAAGCGAACCCTTAAAATCTAATGGCTAACTTTCAAGACAAGAAGATATTTTCAATTGTCAGATTGGCACAAGAAAAGTTAACAGCTCTAAACCATAGGCCAGTAATGGAATAAGCTGAGCCGTGTAAATATCTTTAAAGCCGTGTAAATATCTTTACATATTGGTGATAATCTATTTACCCACCATGAGATTGCTTATATTTATTCACGAAAATGACTCTATATTCGCTGTGATGTGTTTGTTTCCTTTTAGAGTCGGTGAATGACAAATTGTTCCTGACTATTCAATAGCAATGAGGCTGTGTGAGTTGATTTGAGTGATGTTTACCATCAGAATGTTTTTCTGTTTGTATCCGCTCAGATTATATTGACACGTCTGAAAATTAATCTGGAAATATCAAGCTAGGTTTGAAGAAGCAGCTAACAGCAATATTGAAATCTATTGACATTGAGTAACTGCCTATCTCAGTTACAAAATGCCTTCTGTATTATTTAACCATCTATCTGTCAAAATATTTCTTTATTGCGGTGTCTTTATTTTATGTGGGCTTTATCAATCTTTCTATTTACCTATTTTCGCTCTTTATATATATATATATATATATATATATATATATATATATATATATATCCTATTTTATCTATCTATCTATCTATCTATCTATCTATCTATATATATATATATATATATATATATATACAAATCTTCGACTCGACATGAGCTCAATATTTTAGCCGGTTTAACAGGTTTTTCAGAATTTTCCTTGTTATGGACTAGTTACAAAAGTAATGTCAAAGAGGCAAATCTTTTTAATCTGTTTCTTTTTTTTATAAATATCACCGCAATCTCAATATATATATATATATATATATATATATATATATATATTATGTGTGTGTGTGTGTGTGTGTGTATGTGTGCGTGTATGTGTGCGTGCGTGTGTTTTGTGTCTCTGTGTGTATATGTGCTTGAGTGTGTTTGTGTGAGTGTGTGTATAGGAATGTGAATAAAAAATAAGAATTGCAGATAATGGACTTATTTGTAGATGGTAAATTAGTTGACAGGAAAACGTTTCGTTTTTGTTTTTTTTTTGCAATAAATCTACATCAAGACAATCAGATGAGTAGAATCTTGTCTGATCTGAATCCGTTTTTAAAAAATCTAACTTAGATTAGAGAACATTATATATATATATATTATATATATATATATATATATAATATATGTGTGTGTGTGTGTGTGTGTGTGTGTGTGTGTGTAATTATTATTTATGATTTAAAGTTAAAGGCGTCTTTAACCCGGAAAAATTTGCAGTGCCCTATAAAACAATGCAGACGAGATCGTAAAGGGCTATATATGGGATCGGCAAAAGGACCATTGAATAAAAGATACAATAATCAAAAGCTTCTGCAGTAACGAATGATACGCAAATAGCGCAAGACAACCTTAGTTTATTTAATGGCATATCAACCTCCGCAGGTTATTCAATATCAAATTTATCCTTGTTAAAGAACAGTAGTACTAATATTTAACCCACAGCTGGGGGATGAGGGGTTTCCTACCTTTTCCAAAGTATTAGTTCGGAAGTTAATGCAATAGTGCGACTGGAGTTCGAACTCGTTAATAAAATGTCACTGCTCAACACGTTAGTCACTGTGCGCCGTTGATTTAACAAGAGAATGAGTACATCATGGAATATAAATAAAAGTACAGGTAAGCACCGTATCTTACGTGGTCTATTCTAAAATAACCAGATATCCAACTAGTCTCCCCCAGCTATGGGTAAATAGGGCAGGTGATGCTCTTTAACTTTGATATGGCAACCAGTCTCACAGAAGCCAAACTTTGAATTCAAAACCTTCGCTGAAATATTGACCTTGTGCTATATTTTACTCGTGTGGATAGGTTGGGTAAATGAATATATACCGTAAATCGCTAAACTATTCAGAATTTACTTTTGTTATAGAAAATGCGTGAAATTGCCAGTAACACTAAAACTCTGTGCTAATAAACATGTTTTAGACAATTTTACACCGTTCGGTGTGGATTTTAATACGCTGAGTGAATCCCCTAAATCTGATCCTGCGACTTAAGTTCTGTAGCTCAACGGAGTGTGGGATATGATTGTAATCAAACATTTGCAAATGAATTAACTTTAAACATTGAATACCCCCAAAGGTTGATATGTCGTTAAATAAATTGTCGATAAATCATTAGTACGAGGCAGGGATACTTGATATTGTGTACAACCAAATCATTATAATAGAAAAATAAAATTGCTTGTAATGAGGTTTTTAAGAAGTTTAAATTAACCTTGATGGAAATATAATAGGATTTCCGATTCGGTAGATAAAAGCCGTCATCACAGTAAATTTTTTCCTTTTGTATTTTTGGCGCCTGACTGAGACACGCCACATAGTATGTCAAATATATAAAAGTTACGTGACGCAAATAGAGTACATATTTGTTCAGTTAAGACTAACGGAACTCAGACGCGTCGAATACCAGTGCTACATAATTGATAGATTGTCAATAAATTAGCTACGGTACAGTGAAAATTAAAAATAACGGTAGTTATGAATAATGGAGAACACTGTAAACGTAAATTTACCCGGTTTAGCCTTTTCGCTGATCTCTACTTGGTCTCTAATTGGTCAAAGGATTCATAAGAACAGGAAATAGACTTAGAAAAGGGAGGATTTAGCAAGTTTTATCGGGGAGACAGACGTGTCTTTAAATAGCTATTTCTTCCTGCGCTTGATGGTTAACTTAAATTCCAAGTCAAATCATCAGGCCATGTCAACCACCACTTAATTTTTTTCCAAGTGTCGATTAATAAAGTTAGATAATCCCCAAGATTTGAGCTTCCAATTCCAATAAAAGGCGGAGTTATGTCGATTTTATCTCTTCAAACTTGAGTGGAGTCGCGAAAAATGGCGACTTTGTTATCTATTTCTGTCAGTAAAATGGGTTCTAGTGCTTCATTACTACTAAAAATTGGTTTATAAAAGAACTTTGATCTAAGGAACCCAAAAGTGCTATCAAAACATTCTTAAACTCAAAAAATTTTTCGCCAAACCCACCAAATTTAGAGAGCTAAAAATCGAAAAATTGAAGGGGCTGGGTAACAATTTATTTTTTTTCTGGATGATTTGACATGGAATTACCCATAGACTAAAAGAAAACGTCTGAGAAACTTGCAAAATGTTCGTTACTAAGAACAACAACGGATGCTGAGATAAAAAAAGACCATGAAAGCAGACTAGAAGAACTGAGAGAACTAACCCAGATGCCTCGCGAGAGAATAGAAGACCCGACTCAGATAAGAAGGAAAGAGTACAATACTATAAGAAGTAAAAAGTTATACATCATATCACAAGAGAATTGACAACGTGAAACTGAGTCGGTATTTATACCTGTTTTATTATTATCCTATCTTATATTTTAAACACACAGACACAGACACACACCACACACACACACACACACACACATATATAATATATATATATATATATATATATATATATATAAGTTAAGATAAAGGAAATGAATCCGACGTTATCAGTATAGATAAAAGGATATGAAAACAGACAATATGCTGTTAAATTGAACAAGCTCTGAAGATGATTTTTATAAATCGAATATTGTTCAATATTAGCTATGAATATGATATAAAATGTTTTCACTTTAACAACATATTGGGTGTTTTCATATTCTTTTATATATATATATTCACCGACGGCCGAGACGATAAGGAGCCGGACTGACGAAAATTCAGTCAAGTTTTGACCGCAGTTAGAAGTAGCAGTTAAGTCTAGTCATACTGATGAGGTGTAAACGTCGAAACACTGGGTATGTGAATGACTATTAAATGTTCCCAAAATCCGGTAGTGCTCTCTAAAGGAGACTTTAATTAAACTGTCACCGCTTAGCGTAAGACATTACTCGTCTGTTGTTTACAAACTTGAGTTCTCTGGTGATTGTAAAACATACCTCTACGGAAGTGTATATCAGTTAAATGTTCACATCTTACTGACACTTACCGATGGCCAAGACCAAGATGGCGGGACTGATGAAAATTCAGTCGGGTTCGCTCCCAGCTAGAAGAAGCGGTTAACTCTAGTCACACTGATGAGACGTAAACGTCGAAATACTGTGTCTGTGGATGATTATATATATATATATATTAAATTTTTTACTTGAAGGCACTTACAACGCATGTATCGCATAAAATCGATACCCTTTCTTATAGAAAATGAACTTGACAAGTGTAATCCCAACAAAAGGATGGTTCGATGTGTAGAATACCGTACAGACTGTTTCGACTTTATTAAGTCTCATCAGCGGTATATACTAACGATTTCCCTCCGACAGAAATCGAAACCGGGACCTCAGCAGACACAGTGAAACACTAGTGAAACACCTTATCGCCTCGGCCACAGTACACAGCTGACCATCCTAGCGAAATTAAGCTTGTCAAGTGATACTCACGCTCTACCATAATAGGTAAGGGGCGTTATTGAGAGAATAATAACAACAAACAGACCGTTTGCCCTTCGGCGAAGTGAATAAGATTTTGGATGTTTGTTTATTTAGAAACGTTGCGGATAAAGTATATTAAATTTTTTACTTGAAGGCACTTACAACGCATGTATCGCATATAATTCGATACCCTTTCTTATAGAAAATGAACTTGACAAGTGTAATCCCAAATATATAAGCAGCACCACACATAAAAGAAGTTGTACACTTTGCTCCTTTCACACAAACTATCCAAGTAAAATGAACAAGATATGCTGGATACTAATGAACAAGTAAGGACGAACGCTTAAGTTACGTTCTACTTTGTGCAACCACGCATAGATACACCAGTGTTGGCCGACCAAGAAAAACATACATTGATCAGCTCAATACGGATAACTGGATAACGTGTTGATAACTTGCTTGGAGCAATGAGGTACTGGTGGCAAGAGAGAGTCACGGGAATCCATGCTGTTAGCCCAACCTGATTACGATGATGATGATAAGGAGTCCTCTTCCGTTCACAAACTGACTGAGTCATTTAAAAATCCCTATATCTCACTGATCATTTCTCGCACTTACACGTAAGTTCTCATGACTGACTCGTTATTGTCGTCAAATAGTCGCTAAGTAGATATATCTTGATGGGAAAAAGGCAGCACTATTATTAAACGGTTGTTTTACGGTCTTTGTCAGTTTTTATTATAGACGCCTCGCATAGTGTGATAGTCAGTGGTCTCTCTCTCTCTCTTTCTCTCTCTCTCTCTCTCTCTCTCTCTCTCTCTCACACACACACACACACACACTCATTTATATATATATATTTATATATTCAAACACACACATATTTTATAGTTATCTGGAAGTGCGTTTTGTAATGGTTCGAGTCGTAGGAAATGGACTCGTCAACGAGAGTTCAAATCCTAGACGAAGCAGTTTGCATTTTAATATAGCACTAATACACATGGGAAAGGTATGCAACAAACTACTCTCCCTCCAGCTATGGGTAAATAGTAGGGTGTATTTGGCTCTATAACCTTGGCTTGGGAACCAGTCAGGAGAAGGAAAACTTTGAATTTAAACCTGTTAAACTTCGCTAAAGAAATTGACTTTGTGTCACATCCTTCTGTATATGGTATACACACACACACACACACACACACACACACACACAGACACACACACAGACACACACGTGTATATATATATATATATATATATATATATATATATATATATTGTTACTAAGCATTCCTTTTGTGTGGCGCAAGGCCGAATGTACGGCACAGACATATATATATATATATATATATATATATATAAAGAATTTTTTTAAAGTATTCCAAAAATGAGGTGAATTTATCTATCGACGTTTAAACGTTTCTTTAAACCTTCATCAGGATGTATTAAGGGGTGAAAAAATTGATGGGTGTTTTATAGATGACAGGAGATAAAAAATATTTTTATACTTTTTTTTTGTTGTGTGACATAATAAAGATTTTTTATCTCCTGTCATCTATAAAACATCCATCAATTTCTTCACCCCTTAATACATCCTAATGAAGGTTTTAAAGAAACCGAAACATTTAAACGTCGATAAATAAATGCACCTCATTTTTGGAATACTTTTTTAAATTTCTTAATATTGTCGGATTTATTTCCATATTTACTCCCATATATATTCTCAAAATGCTTGTGTAATACTCGTATTTCTTCATATAAATTAGTATTTGTTTTGAGCAATTGGCCATGACGGATGTAATAATTTTAATTCTTCATCTTTTATTCACTCCAGACTTTTGTAATAAAATTCTCTCGGCGATTACTATTTACTAAAAAAATGAATGTGCACATGACATTTCCAGGCGATTTAGAGTACACGCAGCAAAAACAGCAAAAGGTTACTCTCTAACGATACACCATAAAGTGGACTTCTTTTTTTTATCCAATCCAGAATAGTTTTCACATTTACTTCCTATTTTTCTGGTTATTTTATTTTCTTTATGCTTTTTTTTATTATTTTATTTTTTTGCATTTTATTTTTTATACTTCTGCTACACTTCCATTGCATAAAATTATTTATGCATCCCTTACGTTTTTCTATTTCCCCTTTTTTTTTATCTGCACACTTGCACATATTTCTTTTCGTATACATTTTTTTTTAACGTTTCTTTTCCTGTTACCATATTGCACCATTTATATTTTTTCGGTTCACTTGTGAAAACAGTAATATTTTCGTAAAAATATTTCGCTTTTAAAAATCGTTGTTTTATTTTTTACCGCTTTTTCATCTACCCATTTTTTTATCTGGTTATATTTCTTCTCTTTTTTTCTGAATGTTTATTTTTTCCTCTTTCTTTCTCAGCTTCTTTCCTCTCTATCTTATCAACTCTTTTTCTCTGTTTGTAATATCCTTTTTTTCTTCGTCTTTCTGCTTTTTCCTCTTTATCATTTATACTGCTATACGTGTTTCATCTTCTTTTACATCGTAAACATAAATTCGTTTTCTTCATTTTGTTATTCCTCTGTTTTTGCGTTATATTTTATTATTTTTCATCTTTTAGTTGTACGCTTTCTTCTTCTTCTTCTTCTTCTTCTTCTTCTTCTTCTTCTTCTTCTTCTTCTTCTTCTCTTCTTTATTATTATTATTATTATTATTATATTATTATTATTTTACACTTTTGCTGAAACTTCCTTTCTACTTTGACTTCTGAAATTTTACTCTTATTTAAATTTTTTTTTTCTTTCACCAAATCTTTTCTTTTTTTCTTTCATTTTCTTTATTAATCATCTCTTTCTCGCAATTATTTGACTTCTGATACGTACACTTTCTTCTCTTTTTATCGTTTCACTAAATTGTATTTCTTTCTTTCTTTCTTTCTTCTCCTTCTTTTTATTCATCTTACACATGCTTTTGTCTTTCACTTCTGATATTTTCCCATTTCTTTGTTTTTTTCGTTTTTCATCATCATCATCATCATCATCATCATCTTCTTCTTCTTCTCTTCTTCTTCTTCTTCTTCTTCTTATTATTATTATTATTTTATTATTATTATTATTATATTATATTATTATTATTAATACCTTTCTAATATCTTCTATCAATTCTCCTCGTTTCCATTTTTCTCTTTCATACATCTTTTTTTCTACATATTTCGACTTTTCTCCTTTCCATTTTCTATCAGTTTTCTTCCTATTTTTTCCAAACCTTTCGATACCCTTTATTTTATTTCATTCGAGCCTGTTTTCCCATTGATTCGTATTTAATTTTATCCCATCCCTATTCGAAATTGTCTATTTCCTTTCCTTTCTTTCACTTTCACTTTCCATTCTTGGAGAGCACCACATTTGCAAGAGAAGAAGAAGCAAGTAGTGTTCTTATTTCCAATCTGTAATCTTTCTGGAAGGAACATCGCATCCGCCTGGCTTTTCGCAAATGACTTGTTGCAGTACCTGAGGTGTGTTTGATTGGAGATTGTTCCATGAATCAAATCGAGTCTCCACTGCTTTCTTCACTGCCCCTCCAGGCTACGCGTCCGATCAGCGCTGAGGAGCAGCAAAAAAGGACACAAGTCCAGTGTAGACTCGCCTGTAATTGTATTTCTGGCTGGCTTAGCACGAACTCTGCAAACAGAGGCGCCGCTAACAGGATATATGCATTTTTGTAGATATGTTTGTTCGATATGAAGGAATTATTCGATCTTTCCGGGCGGAAACTCAGGCCACAAAAATGAATGATACGTGGAGGTTTACAATCAAGAATTTGCGTGTGTAAACATGATATTAAAGTGATGCGGGCAGTTACTGGGAATGATTGAAAAGTATAAGGGGAAGGCGATTGGACGATGGACGCGAGAGGATGAAAACGTAAGAAAAAAAGTGTAGAATGAGAAGTGCGAGAAAGTCACGTTGGAAGAACTGAAAGGATCAAATAAGTAGAGAATAGAAATGAAAAAAGGCAGCGAATATTTGATTGAAAAGGAAAAGATATTCTAGAGAAAGGTTTACTTGAGAGACGCGAGAAGAGACATGCAAGCCGATAACAAGATCTATTATTACTGAGGAACGAGAATGGATAAAAAAAAAGGAAACAAGGAAATGGATATTCTGTTGGGAATTTAAACAAAAAAAAACAAAAACAAAAACAAAAAACAACAACAGAGATACATTTAATGGCCTACACAACACTACCTATAAGGTAAGCTTGTTAGATGTTCGAAATAATTTTCACAGACAATACTTACTTTCAGGCAGTCAAACACAAAATGTAAAATAATTACCGAAGAGAATAGATATTGCGGATAATTTTGAGAAATTCGATGAATGTTGAATATATTTCTTTTTGTACAACAAAGCCTGCATAGATTTAGTGCCTAGTTTTTTTTTCACCTTGGATAGAATCGTACAAGATATTCCATAAGGTAGAATCATGGGTAGTGGCTATCAGTCTGAACTGCGACATTGTGATAAGCGAGTTTGAGCTCCAATGCGTTCACTTTGGAACAAATACCTTAGTAAAGGTATCAACTTCCTCATCTCCTCGGTCCAGTTAAAAGCTACCACTGCTGTTATTCTCAATGATTGATTCAGCATTAAATAACCCACAAATGTTTACATGTCATTAACAAGGAAACCAAACCAAATCAATCCAACGTGTTGCAGAAACAATAGGAAGTGAATAACATTATGTTGTTGAGGAATATATTATTTTTAGCTGCATAGGCGAATGGTACCAGGAAGCGAATAGATAAGGCGACGACCGAAAGAAAGACAAGTTGATCATTCAATATCCCTTCAGTGAGACAGCTGTAACATGATACTCTTGATTTATTACACGGGGACCAGTCTGTCAGAGGCCAGCGTTTACTGTCATCCACCGAGTCTGATTTAAAGGTGGGGTGTTGAATTCACACACGCACGCGCACACACAGTATATATATATATATATATATATATATATATATATATATAATATATATATATATATATATTACAAAAGGGATGTGGTCGAAAGTGGTTGAAAATATATAGGACACCGCCTCTAGCCCTTAGAACTCTGCATGAGAAAGTAACACGAAGCCTGGAGCGTATGCAAAAAATATGATTAAAAAAAACGGTTCCGTGGTCTTCAATCCAACACACACACATACCCACACACGCGCGCGCGTGCACACACACGCACACACACACACACACACACACATACACACACGCACACACACACATATGTGCATATGTATATTGTATTTCTGTACGTCAGTGTAAAGCAGATACCGCCTAGACCAGTGATGGACCATGAAGAAAATTCACATAATTTTAAGCTAATATTCAGAAAAAGGACTGGCTAATTGGATTTTGAAAAAAGTCAATGGACAATGTTGGTAAGTTTGCTTATTTTTCGCCTCCAAATGTATCAGTATAAAGAATAATTCTATGAGACCATATACCGTCATTAAATTGAATTTGAGTTCAAATGATATTACTATGGTCAATTTATGGAATATTGTTAAGTTTGTATTAAGTAATTGTAAATAGATAAAATCACATTGCAGTTGGATTCATCGAATTAGGACGTATCATTTCCCATGCCCCATGTTATGAATTCCTCGTACTGGCTACTTTTACATGTAAATTGTAAAGGAATAGAGTTATTACTCAAGTTGCTCAAAATGTTTACACCCCCACAACGCCAGGTAAATTCGCAAGTAAAATATACATATATAAAGAGCTTGTAGCGGCAGCTTTGCAAGAAAAACGGCTCAAATCCTAAA
>CM042137.1:5414266-5459266 GCA_023376005.1 Doryteuthis pealeii
CCCACAACCGTTCCTAACGGTTTCACTCCAAGTGAGTGCTCTACGCAGCATCCGGAATCCATACAACGCTGATTGATGTAGGTTGTTGCTGTTCAGTCTACACTGGTCAGCCCTTGTGTAGGAGTCCACTGCTAACTTGGCTAATAATTTCACCAAATTTCAGAGGTTTACCACCTAGTGTGAAGATACCTAATTTGCTTGAAACAGGAAGTTATATATATATATATATATATATATATATATATATATATATATATATATAATGCTGGACTGGTATTTTCATCTTTGTTGTTATTAATATAACGATTAAGCCAACATATCCACGATTCTTTCTAGAGGTAATGGTGCATTCTAATTTGATAATTGGCTTGATAATTCACCCCTCTCTCTCTCTCTCTCTCTCTCTCTCTCTCTCTCTCTCTCTCTCTCTCTCTCTCTTCATACACACACACACACATTTTTCTTTTTTTAATCTTTGACTCCAGGTCATACCAGCCCAACAGATGTACAGTAATGATTAGTAAGATTTCAGTATCTGTGAAGAAGAAGAAGAAGAAGAAGAAGAAGAAGAAGAAGAAGAAGAAGAAGAAGAAGAAGAAGAAGAGAAGAAGAAGAAAGGTGATTTGAACCTGTCCTCTACTTGACCTTGACAAAGACATTAAATGATTCCAGAAACTTCATCAAATGAACTTTCCATGTCCTCACATTGACCCCCCATTGCTAACAAACAGATTAACTCCAAAATATATGTAGAAAACGGAAGCAAATTCAAAACACCAAAACATTAATGTATTAGCAACTAAAGCTCAATGGTATCATTTATAAAATAGTCACCGTCGAAGTTGTAAAATATTAATCCATGGGATTAACCATCTACTACCTTTTTAAGTCTTACTAATCTTAGTGATATATGTTACCCTATTTTTACTTACGGTGGACAGTAATTGACACCTGCTCTTCTTTGTCCACTTTCTAAGTCATGAAACATGACTTGAGAAATAAAAGTAAAGTGTATGTTAAAACAATAAATCGGAATTTATTGGCACTAGGCAAGAAAGGAGATGTTGATTATATAACAGTGGAATGCTTTTATAACCAAAAGACTCCATACAAATTTAGTGATAGCAAATGTTCATTGGAAGTTAAAATTAAAAGAAATCATCATCAACATCATCCCCATCATCATGTTACGCTGATAGAACGGATTCCCATTACCCTTCCCTATCGCTTATCATTCCATACAGTTTTCTGCACGGCATCCAACATCTACAAAGAGCTGATTAATGTAGTTTTTGGTCGGCCTACTTTGGTGTATTCATGTGTTGGTGCCCACTAGAGAATGTTACTAGCTTCTTTTATATTGTTTTGTATTACTTGTTTTTCTTAATAGTATTGTATTGTTTGTCTTACTTGGATCGTTTGTGTGATAAGAGTTAAATGGCCATACAGCCTTTTTTTTAATTCTGCGTCCAAGATGTGTTCATTACAGCACGCAGCATGCTTTTGTAATTCTCACATAGATTTTTCTCGAAGGGCATTGTTAGAGACCAAGAGGTGCAGTCGTACCGTAGCACTGATGCGGCTACACTAAGGAAGGGTTTTCGCTTTTACTTATCAGTGTTATCAGATCTCCATATGATCGATAATTTTTCTATGATTTTCCTATACGTATATACACATCACTTTCTGAAGATGAAATATAAGTAGCTAGGAATGTGAACTACAGAACTAATTTTACATAGGCATGTGAATTTACAAACTAAACATCCCCCCCACAACATACATATATGGGTGTCTGTGTGTGTGGTTGTGTGTGTGTGTGTGTATGTGTGTGCATGTGTGGTTGTGTGTGCTTGGGGGTCTGAAGTTTTAATGTCAGAAATAAATCACTAAATCATTTTTCTTGAGCTTTGGTCAACTTAGAAAATGTAAACGAAAGCCTTTTGTGTTATTGACCGCATTGTTTATTGCTGTTTCTATCAGGGTGGAGTTTGACAAAAAACATTTCGATCGTTCCACGCTATCTATCAAATAATGCAGCCAAACATGCATCCAGGTGGGCATAATAATGTACACCTAAACACACACACACACACACACACACACACACACATATATATATATATATATATATATATATATATCCCTACTATGTTCACTTTAGATTAGGCATCAGGACAGAAGTATGAGTTACACATAAAAATCAAACTCAGCAGTAATAATAACAAGCCCTTCCTTTAAACCCTTATCTCACGACCAGTAATGCTATATATATATATATATATATATATATATATATAATATATATATATTTTCCCGCTCTTTCTCTGTTCTTTCTCTCTCTCTCTCTCTCTCTCTCTCTCTCTCTCTCTTTCTCCCTCTCTCTCTCTCTCTCGCTCTCTATCTCTCTCTATCTCTCTCTCTCTCGCTCTCTATCTCTCTCTATCTCTCTCTCTCTCTCTCTCTATATATATATAATATATATATATATATATATATATGGGGGGTTTACGTGTGTGAGTATTCCACTTTCCTTGTTCTTCTCCTAAGGTCCTTATGTATCTAACCATAAGAAGATATGCGATTCGTGCTGCGTCAACCAGACTGGGTGTGTAACCAGCGATCTAATTCTTTTGTATCAACATATATAACGATATTTGTTTCATTCGCTCACCTGTGCATTTATCAGTTCATTTAATGTAACCCGTTATCACTTCACCCGGACCTCAAACCTAAATTGTTATCGCTGTTTTCGCAAAATTTACTATCAATATAACGTTAACTTCCCAACTCGTTCTTTTTATCATTAATGTATCATAGTCGTTTCGGATTTGGAGATATATTGTATCATACGTTGCATATAATCATTATACATTTGTTGGGTCATGAATAAGAAATATAAAGTTGTCCACTAAAAGTATTATACTGAAGTACAATTTCATTGTCATTACTCCCAGATGAACTCTGACGCGGATTAGTTTTGTAACATAAGGAATAGGCACAGCCTATCACTTTTGTAACGAACTGTAGTGTATTATTTATATTCAACAGTAAGTAAATGTAGAAAAGTGTAGTATAAATCTTGGAATTTTGATTGACAGGCTTTGACCCCAATTTGACATGGAACGGGATTCTCTGATTGGTTGAGGGAGTCAAATGACTGGGAAAAACCTGGGAAGATTAGTAAGAATGGTAAGAATCGAGTGAACAACCATAGTTTGTCAAACGCGTATGGCACCCTTTGCTTCTTTTCTCCCTCGCACATGCGAGTTATGTGATCGGGGGAAATAATGTTTTGTGTGTACACCAAATAAATATGTTTCCGTGTTCCTGATTGATAAGATCTAACAAATTGGAGCTCAGATATGGAGAGATACAACACCGGATGATGAAGATTTTCCCAATCCGAAGAAGGCTCGACACGGCCCAAGACGAAAACAAAATTATAAGATAGGAGATTATAACAGAAAGTAATAAGAAGCTATATAACAGTAGTAGATGTAAGTCCCCATCTATTGATTGATTAAGTATTCTTGCAAAAGATTCTTATTAGATATTAATACATATAATATAAACTTGTGCACAATCTTAATAGTCTACACAAAAATGGAATTATTGAATTATAATGTACGCAATTCCCTTAACACAATGCTTAGCATAATCCTAAATAGGTTGACATGCCGTTAAAATCAATCCATCAATACAACACTTCAGGACCAGCACGTACTATCCACAAATCAAATCCCAGGAGAAACATTTCACATATTCTTAAAACAATTATTTTACAGGTATATGGAAGACCACAGAACTAGTTATAATATTTTGGCTCATTAGTATATATATATATATATATATATATATATATATATATATATATATGACGCCCATGAGTCGCCTTGCAATTGAGAAATTCAATACAATTTTTGGTTATTTCTATCTTTACATATTCGTTGAATAAAATGAAATGGACATTTTCGTTAACTATGTATATTATGTTAGGGAAATTACACTCATTTTCGTGAGAGGTTTCTGACGTAAAAATATGCCTCAGAATATGGGAGCGTTGATATTGCATATAGAATCCAGTTATTTCTATAGTGTTCACAGTTGTGGTTTTTTCTCTAATAGATTCCCAAGCAAGAACATTAAGAAAGTTGAAAATGGAAAAATGTCATCAATAAAAAGAAATCTACATTTCTTTTATCAGATGGCGATAACGTATACCTTCATCTTGGTTAGAAAACTCACCCGCATAGCAGTATACTTAAACAGACTTATATATATATATATATATATATTATTATATATATATATGTGTGTGTGTGTGTGTGTGTGTGTGTGTGTGGATAGATAGATAGATAGATAGTATTGAAGTAAGTTTCACAAGAACAAATACATGCATACACAGGTATTCACTAATTTTACACTATTTTATGGAAACGCTAATTGTATTTATGTATTAAGACCCCACAAATGGGTCCCCATGTTGGTCGTCGGTGGTAATCTATGATGCTTAAGGATAGAATCCTAGTAGCTGAGCAGTCCATGACATGCAACTCCACTTTGAAACTTACTTACGCTAGGCGATCGTTCGGAAACCTCCCTCCAATCAATCGACAGTACACATCAAGCTCTGACAACTATATGAAAATCCCTTGGCCCTCTGAGGAGTATGGGATATTCCTTTCTCGTCCATATTGAAACGGATTTGTATGGACTGTTAGTTTCCCTTCAATTGGTTAAATATAAGAAAATGTGTTAATTGATAATTGTTTTAAAAGATTGAGTTCAAAAGACCTTTATCAATTAACATCAAGAATGAAGAGAACAAAATATCCTCAGCATAAAATAACCCATCAAGGGTCGACATGCCGTAAATCCCAACAAATTGAGTTCAGAAAACAATTATCAATTATTATAAAAAATGAAGAGAACAAAGTATCTTCAGCATAAAATAACCCATCAAGGGTCGACATGCCGTAAATCCCAAAAAATTGAGTTCAGAAAATAATTATCAATTACTATCAAGAATGAAGATAACAAAATATCCTCAGCATAAAATAACCCATCAAGGGTCGACATGCCGTAAATCCCAAAAAAGAAGAAAAAGAAAGCAAATAAACTATAACATAATTAGCACATCAACAGCAATGCTTTTTTTTGTCTCATAATAAAGCAAAGGTGCATTTTTTTATATCTGATCTAATAACCGTTGCAGCAAAATGTGTCGTATTCTAACAGGACGAGTTTCATATAGAAACAATGAATGCATCAAGTGATTTCACATCGTGGCATATTTGCTCTAATGTGTTTATTGGGAACAGGAAATTTTGACAGATGCAGTAAGATGGCCTGTTTGAATATAAGGCAAAAAAAAAATGTTACAGTCATTTCTCGGTATGAAATTCATGGCAAGGAAGCAACGGATACGCTCAAGCAATCCCTATGGTAATTCTGAAACGTTACTCATCCAATTCAAGCAGCTGAGATTAACTTTTGCTCATTCTATCTTCAAGCCAAAGCAAATGCAACTTCAAGTAATAGATGCCAGGGAATCTGATCAGAACCCGAAATCCGGAAGCAGTAGTCCAATCCTCCAATTCAAACAGAAAATACTCTCTCTCTCTCTCTCTCAATTCTCTCTCTCATTCAACGTCTCTCTCTCTTTCTCTCTCTCAATTCTCCCTCTCTCTCTCTCTCTCTCTCTATATATATATATATATATATATATATATATATCTTTCTCTCTATCTATCTTTCTCTCTTTCTCTCTCTATATATATTTATCTCTCCCTTCCCCTCTCTCTCTCTCTCTCTCTCTCTCTCTATATATATATATATATATATATATATATCGTATGCACATTCACACACAGTTTTTTTATCGCTCTCTTAATACGTACACGCACACACACATATAAATATATATATGTGTGTGCGTGCGTGTGTGTGGGGGCATGTGCGCGTGTGTGTGTCTGTGTGTATCTGTGTGTGTGTGCGTATGTGTTTGTGGGAAGAATACTTTCGGACACACGCACAGAGACACACACAGACACAGACACAGACACATACACACACACACACACACACACACACACTCAGATATATATATATATATATATATATATATATTATAATATATGCGTGCAAAGACGAAATATGTACATTGTAAGGGTTCAACAAAGATGATAAGGAAAATCCCTGTAAATATTTTCAATCTTGTCTCTTTTGAGAGCCATTTGTTTGAATGGCGGGAAAGATCCCTTTGCCGCCATCACACATTCCTCTATCTTATTTCCTTACTTTCGTTACTTTTATCTATTTTCTTTACATTTTTTTTTTTTTTTTTGCCGCCGAGATTTTTTTCTCTGTTTTCAACTCTTTCTTTTCTCTCTTCTCCTCACTCTTTTTTTTTTATTTTTTATTTTGAGCAACTGAATTTTTGAGGGGATTAGGAGATAAATGATTAGTGATGCTGTTTGTATCAATCCAATGGAATCGAATGGACAGAAACCGAATCTGTGGGTAAAAAAAAAAAAAAAGATTAAATTTACTACCGAAAGAAACGAGAATTAAAAAATGGGAGAATCCTCGTGTTTTCTCTTTTTCTTCTTTTTTAGTTATATACTTTTTTATTACTTATGTCATTTTTTCCCTTCTTTCTTATTTCTTATTATTTTTCCTTTTTCATTCCGATTCTTTATTTCTTTTTTAAAAATGACTCGTTTTATCCATCCTAAATGCAGGCTCCCTAAATTCTAACTAATCTGCTCTTCTTCCCATCTATAATCAGTTTTCACCAGCTTAGAAGACGGTGACGCTATACCCTATAGAAAAAGGGGTTTCTTGGGTATGATGCAAAAATGCATCTGATGGTGGGGCTATAGTTCCGAAGTGTAAAATAATGTGTGTGGAAGTTAGTGTGTAGCGTGAGCTTTGGAGGAATGTGGAAAATCTGAAAGATCTATTAATAATAGAGATTCGGTCTCTATTTGTTCGTAACCAAAACGACGCCACTGCTTATGTCACAGTCATTTCGGGAATTAAACAAGTCTATCAATGAGTATCTAATTTATTAACACTATACTACAACAGAAAAATATCAAAATTCTATGAAAAATCAATTGGTTGTCAAATTTCAGGATAATTTCGATGCTTATTCACCTTTTATGAATTTATGTTTAAAATATTTTTTCTTAGAATATATTAGGGGAAATATTTTTACTATTTAAATTCATGAAATCTTAAGAAAATATATTTTACTGGTATGATTTTTATATTTTTCTCTAAATAATGTAATCAGAAACTTTTAGAGACGCTTTGGAGATCCTTACTGTCGTAAAACGAAACAAACATCTCAGTGGAGGAGAGAATATGATTTTTTAAGTAAGTAATTAATTTCTTTAAAAAGATATTAAATGTTTTATTTTATTCATTTAATTTTCCCACCACACTCACTCAATATCTTTCAAAATTATTTTTACACCGCCCAGGAGGTGTTTTTTTGCTAGTTCTAATGATAAAAAAAAGACGGAATTTGTTTGACATGTGAATGATGATGTAGACGTCACTGGCATTGGCTTCAGATAGGCGAGCCGAGGGACCGTTTGAGGAGTGAATGAAACATGGATGAGAAAATGAGTCTTTCCTAAGTTTTTTTCGATAGACGGAATCGGTCTGGCTGATTTGTTCTAAGGGAGCAGACTCAAATTGAGGTTCTGTTCTCTTTGAGGCTCTTTACTTGGGTTAAAGAAAAATGAACTCTGAAAAAAACACCAACGAATATTGTGTTCGTCAAAAACTAACAACGGGCACAAGAACATAAATAACCCATGAAGATCCCGAGTGGTCCCAGACCCCTAAAAAACAGATAGAATGCCTAACTAACAACAGATCCAGCTACTCAGGTACCCCAAACCAAAAGAGCAGATACCTAGATAGACGAACGTTGAGTTTAGAGATAAATATATGACTATTACAGCCTACTCATTTAAATCGATCTCGCAACGCCAAACGGAGATCCGCAGAGTTTTATGTATAATTTCATTGCCATAATTTCCAGGTTTACTTTGTATTTGCATTCTTTATGTTAATTCCGTCACTTAAGGAACTGAAAATTTTCATGGTCGATTTCGCTCAGTCGGTAGCGCATCCGCGTAGGAAACACAGGGTTCCAGTAGCGACACCGGCGCTCGCCAACCCAGTGTATGAATAACACAGATGGAGATGTGCGGTAAGGTGGGGAGCTGATGGTAGGTGCGGCTCTCTATCTCATACACAAAAACAATCTCTTTGGTCAGGCGCTAGTGAAAAGTGGAGAGATTCCCTTGCTGTCCGGCTGATACTAAGAATAGGCTACTCCAACGAGTTAACTTTTTAGAAATAACCCAGTAACTTTGTAATATTTTCCTAAAATACTGCATAACCTGAAAGTGTATATTTTAAATAGTGTTTCTAAAAAAACAAACCTTTGTAAATGTATATTTCAGAGTACAGTATCGCAACCATACTGTGATCGTACTGCGATTTTACAACAAGCAGGTTTTATGAGTTGGTTGGTTGGTTGGTTGGTTGGTTTTTACGGCATGTCAACACTTATTATTTTATGCCGATGACGTTTTTGTTTTATTCATTGTTGTTGGGCATTCAGATTTTTTGTTAACCCCTTTTCTTTTTAAACACATTTTTAAATTCATTATTGGTCTATATAAACCATACAGGGGAACCTCGCAGCTACTATCTCTGCGCGTCAGAGTCGACCTGATATTAATGGCAATGAAGGGGTATTGAACACTACCTAGAGCTCCAGAATCCGAACCTCACAACTGGATGCAGCTTAACGTCATATCAAAAGACACTAAGACCCTCAGCCATCACTTACTAGTTAATGGGGGTTGCCATCAGAGCAAGCCGGTTAGAACAATCATATAAGTGATATAGCTAGATATGTCCAGTCGATGAACCATCTGTTTAGCCTTAGGGCCAAAGTGGAGTGGAATATCATAGGCTGTTCAGCCACAACGAATCTGTTCTTAAGCATCCCGGGTCGCCATCCATGACAAGCAGGTGACCCTCAGAGGTGTACTAGGCATATTCTACAAACCCAGCTAACACGTGTTTCAATAAGTGCAATCCAAACGGGACAATCATATAGGTGCTTGGACTTGACTTAACCAGCCGATTGAATTGAGGAGGCCTCTCCAACCGCCAGTCTAGACAAGTAAGATCCAGATTGTAGTGTTACATATGATAAACTGCTCATACACCAGGACTCCATTCATAAGCATCACGGGTAACCACCCACTTCCAACAGGTGGCCCGGTGGCTGTGGTAGTTGTGGTGGTGTCTTTGTAGCGAAATTGAAAGGCAGAATGTGGACGAGCGGATTCCCAGCCCCCTCAAACAAAGCGCGTCCGGATATGTTTGGCCTGTGCGAGGGAGAGGAGTGTGGCGAGTGGCCACGGATATTTGAACTCGCTACCTCTTCATCGCTGAAATGCTGTTGGTAGAGAGCCGGATGAGACGAGTCGGAATTTGCATAAAGGGTAGCCGAGCGATGATAAAACGGACAGTGGCTGATACTGTGGGTGAGAAAAAAAGCAAGTGTCCGGACCAGAAGTGAAATTCGAGCACTACTGTGTGTGGGGTCTCAGGAAGTGAGAGTAACGTGCTCAGTTGGTAGAGACTGTGCTGACGTCGAAAGGAATTACTGTATTAAATTGAACAGACTCCAGTTGGGAGAAAGATAGTAGGAGTTTCGTTTGTTAGAGTCATACACCTTTACAGATGGATAGTTGGCGTATTCTACAGTGCCATAAAGAGGGCTGACCTTCACGGGAAGATCATTGCTACAGTTTAATGGGAAAATATACAAATTTAAGTAGCAGCGTAATACCGGTGTAACGGGATAAAAGGTTTTCGTTTGTTACCGTTTGATCGTTCTGCAAAGCAAATTTAACATCTAGATAGACAGACATACTTTTTCTTATGCACACACACACACACACAAATTTGATATATATATTATATATATATATATATATATATATATATATATATATATATATATATATATATTAATTGGTGTGTGGCAGGGGTGCAAGCGCGTGCGTTACTCGGACGAAAAGTATCTCGTATGCTGCTTTTAAACCAATAGTAGCCATCGCTTTTAATTGTACTTAACAATATAACATATATATATATATATATTATATATATATATATATATATGTGTGTGTGTATATATATATATATATATATATATATATATATATATATATAATGTATTTTGGCAGCATTCTTTCTTTCATACAAGTTGTGTTGAACTGTACAGACAATTCTTGTCGGACGAGTTTTTGGTCGATCCTTTCTAATTGTCTGTACAGTTCAACACAACTTGTATATATATTATATATATATATATATATATATATATATATATATATATATATATATATTCAGATTCTTTTTTTTTAAATATTTTTCTTTCTTTAATATTGACATTCACTTGGTCCAGAGTTGATTCCAAACTTCGTGAACAGATAATATAATTATCTGTTCAAATGTTTCTCTAAAAACAAATTGTATATTTTTGAAAGTATATATCTTAAATAATGTTTCGAAATAAATAGTTTGTAAATGTAAATATCCAGCCATTTGGAGGCACAGGGCTGTAGCCCCACTCTGTCCGTTATTGTACTACAGACTTATCGAGGGTATGATTTCCGGGTGGAGTTTTATACTCATATTTTTTTTCATGTGTATTTGTTGCATAGGGATCTACTCAGGCCACAAAATCGTACATGTTGCTATACTGTTGCTGGGTCGTATGTGTTAGTAATGGAGTATAAGGATTCACACGTAGACATATGTAGTAGTCAGACTTTTTAACGTTTATTTATTTCATCTCGTCGTGGGTGCGTGTGGGTGGACGAGCTGGAAACGGCGCTACGAATGTTGCAGGCTGGCGATCAGGGGGTGAACGGGGTGGGCGAGCATCACTGCCTGCTCGACCGTGTCGACGGTCAGACACCTTGTGCTCTCTTCGCCGTCTCCTGGGGTGTGTCTCTTCGGGTCTGTCTTGGCTACCTGATGACCTGCTTAAATACTGACGACCACCCACACATTCTTTTGTTCCTTGACCGGAAGTCCTTTCTCTTTGTTCAAATTAGCGTTTGTCCAGATGAAGTCTTTTGTTCTCAAACGCCTACACGTTTTCTTTGTTCGCTACACCAGGACAAAGTCCTTTGTTATCTTCGTCATCCCGCGCAAAACAAACAGTCAATCTGCAACATATTAACCCTTATAGTGCGGTGCCCCTGGGTGTAAATTTACCCTTTTGGTGCTTTAGTGTGATGTCTGTACCGGAAAACTGACACTACGGTGTAATGAGAAAATACATACCAGTGTAACGGTTTAAAAGGGTTACGTTTGTTATTGTTTAATTGATATATTGATTGTTCTGCAAAACAGCATTGTATCTTTTGAGAATTAATTTTTTCAAGACAAAAATAATACTGTATCTCTCTCAACAAAACGGCTACGTCACGATGGTAGGGATACGCTGCTAGCCTATTCGACGATTGTCTAATCAAGAACCTTACAGTCTGTGTGTCACGACACCTGATCATTGATACTCTCTAATTACTAATTATTTCATTGAATTATTTTTATAGATTTTGAATTATGTACATGAATAGATGTAGATATGTGCCTAAAAAACATCTATTTTAAGAAAGTATGTCACTAATACAATAACCTTTCGTTTAATCGAACATCAGACTTGGCAAAACACATATCTATTATATTATATATATATATATATATATATATATTATATATATATATATATATATATATATATATATATATATATAGTTAACCGTTATGACATAGAACTGTAACTATTTAACAAGTCACCGCTAAGCCTCGTTATCTTCCCCTTTGTGCAGTTAACGTACGAATAACAATGGCGACGCTCTATTCCCAATATGATGTTCTTTGCTGTAATAATGGTACTTATTCTGCTGAATAGATAATCTAGAAGACTTCACTGATAAAATAATCATAAAACATATACTCATAACTTATATTTACACGAACCAATGATTTTAAAACATTATCTTCTACTTTACAAATAATTTTGTTTTTTCCTAAATAGCATAATTTGCTTTTGCAGAATTTAACCTCATTTTCTTAAATCTTTAATTTTATATTCCTTTTATCGGGATTATATATATATATATATTATATATAAAAAATCTGACATCATATGAGCATTAGATTCTGAAAAATAGATAGAAATATTTAAAATTAAAGGGTGTACGGTTAAGATCGTCGTTGACTATATACTAATATACACATATATCTTTATATAGATAAGAGCTCTATAACTGTTATTGATAATAATAATACTGAAAAACCTTGGTCTACACTGACTCAGCAAGTGAACTAGTAATAACCATATACTATTGCTCTCTCTCTCCCCCCACACACACTCACTATCTATCTATCTGTCTCTCTCTTTCTCTCTCTCTTTCACTTTATATATATTTATAACCCCCATATATATATATATATATAATATATATATATATATATATAGTTAACGTAGGGTAGGGTCCAAAGAGCATCAGTTCAATTTCATTGAAACCATGGTAGCCCCTTTATTTATTATCTAATAATGATATTAGTAGTATTATTACTGCTCTATGTTTTAATATATTGAGCACTTTTGGATTATTTACTGATGCTACTGTAACGGAAGAGTTAAAGCGGCAATTGGAAACAGACACACACACACACACACACACACACACACACACACACCACACACACATATATATATATATATATATATATATATATATATATATAATATATATTTACACAATTAAACATAAATAAAACTCAAATTTTGCTACTCTGGTATGAACATGTGTCTAAGCCAGTTTAGCAGTTGAATCAAAATTTAAATCATACGGCTCAATACCAAAATGTAAGAGACCCTTGGAAATTTCCAAAAATTGATACATTACAACAGATGTTTTGTTGGATTTTATGGCATGACAACCCTTGTTGAAAGATTTGTTTTTATTCCTTCTTGTTAGTATTTAATTCTTTTTTCAAACTCAGTTTTTATCAATTTAACCCAAAGATGGACGCCTAACAGGAACTACCACACCGTGTAGGGTGGACCCGGGATTATTGTTGATAAAGAGGTACTCCACATTCCACAGAATAATGGAAACTTCACCATTAGATGCAGTTTAATGCCATATTCTGGACACTCTAAAACATTTTTTCCCAACTATAAAACACATGGCTAAAATGGACCATGATAGATTTCTGATTGGCCGCATAAATTATAATTTTTTTACAGTGTCTCCCAGCTAATGATATGGGTGATAGCTTATTGTATTGTTCATAGACATTTTATTTAAATTAGACCTTAGTTTGAGCAAACTAAATGTATGTGAATAATCATTTCATGGTCCACAGAAAGAAAATCTTGGTTCAGATTTGGCACTGAGCTACAACATTATGGGAATTACTGTTTTTGGTCTTTTCAAAACTTAGTTGTTACAGCAGGAGTCATCATTGAATTTTATTTATTTTTCTGAGGTCTCAGATTGCCGGATAAACTCTAGGTTTTAACGTGTGGATTTTTTTATGGAACATCCAGCGAGGATCGAACTCGGTATTTCAGTAATAATGGATTTGCGAGAATGATTTGCTAATCATTAAACCAAGAATGGACGCTTCCTTGAATGATGATACAAAAAATAATTTAAAAACACATACTTTGGTGAATATAGAATTCTTCCTTCCTTTTTTCCATTCTTGTCTTTCTGTCTTTCTTCTTTTCTTTCACAAAATGTTCTCACTCTCCCATTTTTGATTTGGTTATTTGTTTATTCTCTCCATTTCGGCTTTTTTAAAAATAGATTTTTTCTGGCCACAGATCTCTAGGTACAAGGACAAACGGACAGACAAAAAAATCATAGATTTCTTTCTTTCTTTCTGTTTTTTTGTTGTTGTTTTTTCAGATGATTATCTCCTCTACGCTTGTGCTTTTTATAAATATTTGATGGTTATATATCTAATCATCCTTCAGTCTATGTGATGGCAGACACACGAACAAACTATTCTTTCCTTTTACCTTTATTTCTTACTTATTTTATTTATTTTTTTATTCCTACTTTCCCGCCTTTTTATGAAATAGTTTGTTGGTGGTCAAAGGCCGTAAACGATATTCAATGACAAACACACAGATAAAAAAAAGGGTATTTAGTGAATTATAGTTTTCTATCTTTCTTTTTTCTTTCTTTCTTTCTTTCATCTGATCTCTTCTCGTCCCCCATTTGTCTCTGTCTCTGTCTTTCTCACTTACCTCTCCTACTTTTTATAGATTTTTTGGTAATAGATCTAGCCCTCCTTGAGTCAATAACACTGGCGGACAAAGCATTCTATCTAAACCCTTTTTTTTCTTCCTGGTGGTTGAGCAGTCCATGACATGCAACCATCCACTTTGGAAAATACTTAGACTAGATGATCGGTTGAAGAGACCCACTCCGATCACTCGGCTGGTTATGTCAAGCCCTAGTACTTATATGATTGTCCTGATCCTATTGACGTTATGCCAAACACTAAACCCTTTCTATCATATATGTGCTAGAAGGTGATTACTGAGGGCCTTAATGACCAGGGTATGACGTTAAAATTGAATTAGTGGTGAAGTTTCAATTCCGGAGTTCTGGGGAGTATGGGGTACCCTTTCATCACCATTACCCCCAGATCCACTCTGACCCGCTGTAGTAGTATCTGTTAGGGTTCCATATATGGGTTAAATGTATAGAAAAATGAGTTTATAAAAGATTTTTTAAAACATTAATACAAAAAGTGATTACCCAATATGAGTAAAAAACAACTTCGACGTAAAATAACCCAACCTAGGTTAACATGCCGTAAAAGCCAATCAACCAGCCAGCCAACCAACCTTTATTTGTTACTCTTTTTTTTTTATCAAATTTTTTCTTTTATTTTCTTTGTTTCTTTCATGAAATGTTGCCTTTCTGTTACTCTCTTTCTTTTGTTATCTATCAATATTTATTTTTCCTTTTTCTTTTCTTTCTTTTTTACCAATTCACCTTTTAAACTTGTTGGTGGCCATAACTCCAACCACTCTTGTGTAATGTGATGACAAAGCAGATATTTGAAGAATTAAATTCTTTTCTTAATTTCTTTCTTTTTTTTTATCTCTCTTCCCGTATATTTTTCTAGCAAAATTATTTACTTCTCTTTCTTTTCGCCTCCTTTCTCTCGTCTTATACTTCTATTTCTCGTATTTCACAACTTATTTTTAATGAGTTTTTAAAATGAGTTAAAAAATCCCCTGAATACTCACAAGAATTAATAACATAAATTAGACCAAGAGTTGACATGCAGTAAAATCCAACCAACCAACCAACCAACATTTTCTTTTTCTATTTTCCTTCTTTTCTACATTCATTAGATTTTCAATCAGTTTTATTTCTGTATTTAACCACCATCCCATTGCTTTTTTATTTTAGTAACCCCGGGCTGGTTCAACAGACAAAACAAAAGATGGCAGAGGTTATAATTAACTTTTCCAGTGTAAAGAAGTGATACGTGCGAGATCCCCTGCCCGGGGTTTACGGTAGGATCACAGTGGTGGGAGAGCCGTTGTGGAGTGGCTTAAATAGGCAAAGAGTTAAAAACATTATTTGTATTCTATAGGACCGTGTACAAAAACACAAAAAAACCACTTAAGTAACAACTACACAAAAAAATGTAAATATGAACATTCAATGAAGGCGATCCCGAACTTCTAGGCATAAAATGAATGTAGACGTATTGACATGACGTTAAAATCAACCAACCAATCATTAACTGGCACTTTTGCCGGATGAATTTAGAGATTATTGTCCTGCTTTTCTTTCGTATTCTATTTTCTACATTCTATCTATTATTTTCTATTTTCTAACAGTTTATTTTTTCGTTAAACCTTCTTTTAAACAAATACTTCATTTTTTTTTCTAAATATGTTGGTACCATAATTGTAATTAAAGGATACGTTTTATTACAATGGCGGGAACACTGCTATCGGCAAGTGGTGCGGTTCGGGGAAGGTTTTATAAGCTTAGATTCATTATTTCCACTCGTAACTCAATTTCCTCGTATATCAAATCAATAATCCCCATTTAGATAAACTGAAATGTCATTAATCCGTTCCAGCCCAACCCAAGAAAAAAATACCCTCATTTTTATTACGTTTTTTAAGTCAGAAAAATAGACTTGTATTGTATGAAAAACATAATAAATAGAATGTAATGAATTATGTACTGTGATATGTTTTAATGTTCATAGTTTATATATGATATTTTTCTTCGGTCTAATGAATTTGGAAACTTTAATGTTTTTAGTGAACTTATTTACATAAGCGTATCTGAAACTTTCTAATGCCTCAAATTTTAGTTATCAACACAAACAAAAAATCGACCAAATGAAAATTCGTAACTCGGAAAACTCGTAAGTTTGGGCACATATAAGTGAAGGTAACACTTTTATTAGCAATTTTCTCTTCTTTTAACTTTCTTACTTTATTTCTACCTCTTTTCTTCCTTAGTTTCCGTGTTTATATTAATTCTAATTATTCTTTCAACTTTTTGTTTATACTTTAACACACAACTAATTTGATTTAGACAATAATCTTATTAAAAGGGAATATATCTCAAACATTATTTCCATAATAATTAACAATAACCTACTCCGTATTTACATATGAAACATTCCAAGTCAATCAAATAGCATAATATAGGTAAGTTAACGTCAAAAAATGTTTTCTGATGATTGACCCGGTGATCTCCAGTGGCAGAAAAAAAATTGCTATAGTGTCTGGAGACTGCAAGATTTTCTTCCAGAGAACACAACCACCACAGCATCGAAGATCATAAACCTTCCCCAAGCCGCATCACTTGCCGATAGCAGTGTTCCCGCCCTTGTAATAAAACAACCCATTTTATCACAATTACCAACATACCATACTTCCTTCTCCTGTCTCGACACATCGCCCCCTTTTACGGTTCATTCTGAATTTGTCTTCAAGATTATATTTCAAATATGCACTCTTCTGTTTCTGTTGCTATCTCAGTAGTTTTTCATCAATCGTGAACCCACTTTTGTTCTTCCATTTTTGTGTCACGTGATGATATGAAAGGCGGGCATTCAGGTTTATTGCAGAGAAATTCCAGCAGAATTTATAATCGGCGGTAAATCTCAGACGAGTTGAGTGCGATTAGTCATTTCTTAACTTCAGAGATCATTGCCCATGAGAGTTAAAAACGTTGGAAGGTTTTATTCCCTTGTTTTTACTCGGGATCTCCATGCAAGCTTTTTTAACAAAGTTTCCATCGATATTATCACATCTAGATCATATAATATATATATATATATATATATATATATATATATATACATATATATATATGTATATATCTGTAAATATATATATATATATATTATATATATATTATATATATATATATATGTGTTATATATGTACATATGTATATATTATATAATATAATGTGTATATACATATATATGTGTATATATAAGTATATATAATATATTATAATATATATATATATATATATATATATATATATATATATATACAGAGTTTTCGAGATAAATTTGGCATTTTCATAAGGAAAAAGAAAAGTGCTTGGTAACTACAAAATTTAATGGATTGTAAACAAATTCAACAGGCACGGACATTACACTACTGTCAACAACTTTCCCTCAAAATAGCCGCTATTAGCGTCGATCATAGCCTCAATCTTACTCCGCAATCTGGAGCAAGCTGATATTACAGTTTCCCTTGGAAGGGTCTCAAAAACTACCTTAATTCTGTCGATTAACTGGGCTTTTGTATTACTGGCTCGGCGATTTATTATTATTATTATTATTAAGAAGTTTTTCACATTTGTCGTAGCCGGTGGTTCACTGGAGGCTGAATGAGAATTAGTCTCCCCAGGTCTCCAGGACTCTCTTAGTATTCTAGCCAATCGTCATAATTCTTCTTTGGATTGTCACGATTCTTTCTCTGATTTCCAATTCGACTAAATTATTTTCCAAGCTATTGGGGACCGTTTCAAGGAATCTACTACAATTGGTAGGACCTTCACCTTCATGTTCCACAATTTTCTCAGTTCTCTGGCAAGTTCCAAGTATTTGTCCATCTTATCTTTTTGCTTTCTTTCACTTTCACTCGGTAGTCGGCCGGGACGGCTAAATCCAGGAAACGACAGGTTCTCTTCTTCTTCTTCTTCTTCTTATTATTATTATTATTATTATTATTTATTATTATTATTATTATTATTATTAAATCCGCAACCATTTAGTTTTGCACTAGTAGCAATCCATGTTTGCAATGGAGTTTGATTGACATTATGTTTTCTCGATAATTCAGCATTCTTCTCAGTATTGAAGCAGCTAGCCTCTCTCGTATTATTGGATATTCTCTCGTCGTCCATTGATTGTCACTTGCCACTATTTGTGTCAGACTTTTCTTGATTACAATATTTCCCTTATTATTATTATTATTATTATTATTATTATTATTATTATTATTATTATTATAACATTTCCACCGATTAACTTTTGGTACCCGACCAGTCAGCGACCTTCGCTTTATCATTGTCTAGAACGCTGCAAATTCCCCCACCAGGCTTTCATCCATTTGTACTGACACCGTAGAGTAGGGACTCAGAGACGAAATTTAAATGATCACCGAGGCATGATTACAAAACTTGCCTCCTACATCCTATTCCATATCATCCAAATAAAAATCAAAATATAAAATCCACAGTCGAAGCAACAATAAAAATAAATTAAAAGCGATAAAAATGAATATGATTTGAAAACAAATCGCTTCACGCCAAGCTAATAGAGCACGCTCAGCTACAGCGTACTCCCCGAAAAGCCAAACAAACAAACAACAAACAGATAATTCCTTCGATTGTCATTTCAATATTCCGTAATCATGCTTTTATTTCAATTTCGTTCCTACCCTTTCTCTTGCGGTCTTTATTCCTTTTTATATCATTGTCTTTTTTGTTTCCTTTTGTTCTACGTGTGTTTACTCCCCGCCCCGCGCCTTTCTTTTCTCCCCCCCCGCGCCTTTTTTTTCCTTTCCCCGCCATCTCGCCATCAAAACAAATCAAATTAAATCAAATGAAAAACAACAAATCGTCGAGCAATCATACCTCGTTGACCACGTGGTTACGACCGACCAATCAATCACTGCGTAGACCACGTGTTCCTGCCAACCAACCAATCAATCATCTCGCCTTACATCAATTTTCGCGCCAGAAATGCCGTTATTGCTTTTATAAAAGCCCCTCCCCCCTGATCATGTACTGATGAGGATAAGAAATACTGTCCCTTTCCCAAGCCTGGTGATGCGACCGCACTTCTGTCCCATTTTCCTCATGTCTCGCGTAAATTCTGACATCCGCTATCGCACAGTCAGAAGTATGGAATGCCTGAGCTTATTCTAACTTGTTATCTGTGAATCTTAGCCTCCTGCCCTGTGAGTTCTTGCCGAATTTTATCTTTGATCGAAGCATTCCTATGGTTAATAAAGCTATTCAATTGAACCGACATATATTTCTGCATTTTTCTTTGATTAGTGGTTGCATTATTGTATTCTTTGTATTTACATTTACATTTCAAGATCGCCCAGGATCAAGTGACAGCAAGTTTCTTCCGTTATAATTTAGTTGTAGAATACATATAATTCAATTACCTGCTATTTTATTTTAAAGCTAATTATGATACTCGCATATACATTGTAAATGTATAAGAAATATTCTTATTTCGGGCCAATTAGCTGGTGGACTTTAATTAGAGTGTGAGTGACAGCAAGTCTCCTCATATTTCCAGGATCTTCTCAGTATTCTTATCTTAACAATGCTGTTCGCTGGATGGTCTTGTTTCTTGCTATGATTTCCAATTCCTCCAATCTCTTATCTAAACCATTATCGATACTTCCATGAGCATCAAGTGCAATTGGTATCAATTTCGCCCTCGTGTTCTACAGACTTTTTAGTTCTCTGGCAAGGTCCATGTATATATTATTATTTATGAGGTTTTCACACCTGTTTTAGCTGGTGGTTCACTAGAGACTGAGTGACAGCAAGTCTTCTTATTTTCCATGACTCTTCTGAGAATATCTAGCCGATCCAAACAGTGTTGTTGTTTGGATGTTCTCCATTCTTCCTCTGATTTCCAATTGCCCAGGTGTGTTTTCTAAACTTTGGCAGGACCATTTCAAATACACCAACTACATTTAGTATCACTTTTACCCTTATATTACTTTTTTTTTCACTTCTCTTGCAAGGTCCAGGTATTTGTCTATCTTTTCGTTTTTTTATCTTCACCCTGTGATCTGCTGGAACTGAAAAAACCTGTCAGTTGACAAGTTTTCTTTATTTTGTTAATCAATGCTAGGCCTGGTCTTTTGGCTGGGATAAGGCTATCTGTCCTTATCTCAAAGACACAGAGATGTTTCATTCTCAAGATCCGATTCTGGTTTATTAATATGCCATTTTGTTCTATAGTCAAAAATTTATTTTTTGAACAATTCCCAGTGGAATTGAAGTCAATATAACTTGGTAACTCACAGGAGAAACTAACCATATTTCTTCGCTACCTAAACTTGACACACAACACACACACACACACACATATATATATATATATATATATATATATATATATATATATATATATATATATATATTGGTTTTCTTTTTTTCTTTGTTTTTTTCTTGGTTGGTGGGTGAGATGGGACAAACATTTGCTTTGAATGTAGAAGAAACGCAACAAAGATACGAGAAGATATTGTTCCTCTAATAACGAAAACCTACCACGTGATATTCGTTGTCCATGTCTTCGTTCTCCTATAAACTGAACGTAGAAAATAAAACAATAAAATGACCCCCCCCAAGTGGTGTCTTTTTGTTTTTTTGCACACAATCCAGTGAATTGATATATCATTCCGCCGCTGACCACTCTTTTTAGTTTGGTTATAATATTAATATATCTACTGAGAAAGTATTTTAATACAAATCATATAATGTAATGTAATGTAATTAATTTTTATTTGTCGATAAATCATTTTAAATGACTTCTAGCTCTTGATAGATTATTGTAGATTAATCGTAGATTATTAATAACTTAAAATGATTCTATCCCACAGTAAGATGTTATTCCTCAGTAATTAATCATAAGTGAAACAAACAATGATTATCCAATATGGACCACTTATTTCAAATAGCAGATGAGTCGCAAGAAACGGATAAGAATTAGTTATGTCACTCGCTTTGATTGACTTTAACGGTATGTAAACCAATCTAGGGTTATTTTATACAGAGAAATTAGAGAATCCTTGTACTTTTATATTTATATTTTTTGAGTAATTATTTCTTAAAAGTTTTTGTTCCACACAGTTAAGTATTCTTACCTAATATTAATAATTATATTATTTCATGTAATTATTTCTATCTAAAACTCGTTGTTTATTTGTACACATTTATATCGTTTAAATTAACAAATATTAGAATTTAGCAAACATTCACAGCTTTTATTCTTCATTCAAAGAATTTACAATTTTATATAAAGTATTTCAATTCAATATAAATAATTTGCTCGCAGTTGTATGGTTTCAATAATTTCTATTTTATACTATTAATTATATGGTTTAAAGTAATTATTTCTATTCAATTATGGTCATTTATTTGCACATAGTTATATTGTTTCAAGTAACTAATAATCAATCTAACTAAACAATGTTATCTCATGTGACTATTCTTAGAATAAATAAGTTTCACGCAGTTATATGGTTTCAAGTATTCCTATCAAATACAATAATCTTTAAACAGATCCATTTGATCTTGAAAGGCTCACAGTGGATCTGGAGTAATGTCAATGAAAGTTTGCCCCAAATTTCTCAAATCTCCAGATCGGGAGACTTACCATCAGATACAGTTCAGTCGAACCCAGGACACTGCTTTTATTGGATGGATCGTACCTTTCATGTGATACCGTCACCCAGCATGATTTTATCGTTTTGAGAACAAGTCATTATATTTTCGAGGTTTACTTTATCTCTGTAGTCACTTTCTAGAAAGGAATTACATTTAGTAATCGTTGATGATCACTGGCAAACAAGTGAATGTTATTAGTAGATAGTAAAAGTTCCTATGATGATTTGCTGAACCAGCTTATGCTGACCATTGACTGGGGGCATGAATGTGTCATTGTCGGTTCAGCACGGACAGTTGATCCGCTGGCTCAGCTTTGGTGAGGTCAATTCAGGCCAAACATAATCTGACCTAGAACGCCGACGCATTTTTGAAATGTTTATCTTTAAGGCATTTTAAGAGGCAAGTGTTAAATCAAACAAAACTTTTATCATGATATGAAGTCAGATTTAAGGAAAACGAATTAGCTACAGCGTAAATATGAAGAATCAGACAAGTGACATGAATCAATATTTGGTATTGTGCAGAATTCGTAAAGCGTTATGAAAAGGCAGTTCAAGGCAGTAAGTCAATACTAATGCATGATTTATTGCTGAGATTTGAACTCACGTTCACTATTGTTTTTTGTTGTTTTTGAATTTTTTTAATAAATGAATTTTAATAGTACAAATGATTTCTAATATATTTTGATAGTAAAAATTATTTTCAATGCATTTTTATCGATACAAGCATTTGTAAAGCCGTTTTATAGTAAAAATCATTGGCCAATGAGTATTTATAATAAAAATAATTTTCTATGCCAAATTCTCATGCGATATTATAAAGTTATCTATTATAATTTATTCTAACTTTGACGAGTATTTTCTTTAATCTTTTTCATTTTAATTGATTTTTATAGGAACTTTTGTTTTTATTTCTACAACAACAGAGAACTGTGCATATTGAAACGAATTAACAGCATTTACAATCGTATACTTGAAAAGCGAGGTAACTTACATATACCAATATTTAGCATGTCGGGGAATTCGAAAAGTGTTGCACAACACATCAAAGTAAGTAAATGATAATACATAATTTTTTGGCGAGACTTAAGCAAACGCATGCTTTATGTTTCAGTGACATCTAGGTATTAATAAAAATTATTTTAACTAAAAAATCATGGGAAAGTGGAGAATAAAATTACATTAAACGTAAGTAAAAAATAAAGTCGGAGAGTAGTCTATTGTCTGTATAATCCGGTCAGCGATGGAGTCTATCCCCTTTTCACTAGCGCTAGCACAGAGAGATTCTTGTTACTCATGTGCTGAGTTGACGCTCGGAATCGAAATTGGAACACTGATTCCGAGGACGATGTATAAAAAGATGATAAATTAAAAAGTAAAAAAAAAAAAAAAAAAAAAAAAAAAAGATATAAAAAAAGAAGCAAAAACAATAATTAATAGGAAACTATATTGCTGCAACATCGTAACAATGGAAGACATATATGTGACTGATTTGTATAATTATTTAGTTGCTTATGTATACGTTAGTGTCTGTGTAGGCGTGTATATATTGCCAGTCAGTGACAAAAATCATTTTATAGTCAAAGAAAAAAATTACCATCAATTTTGATTGATGAACAAACTTTACATTCTTAATTAGTCTGGACATATATATATATATATATATATATATATATATATATATATATATATATAATATATATAGGCAATATTTTTTAGGTTGGATTAATTTTTATTTCAGTGGATTCATTCATCAATTCCACCCTGATATAAAAAGGATGGCCATACAAATTGAAAAGGATAGAAAAGAAACTTGTCAAACAAGAAATGTCTGTCGAGTTCAACAGAAACTCTCTCTCCAACTATGGGCAAATAGTAGAGCAGACTGGTCATTTAACCTTGGTTAGGCAACCAGTATAAAAGAAGGAAAGCTTTGAATTCAAACCTGCTAAATTCCGCTTAAGAAATTGTCCTTGTGTCGCATCCTGACAGTACGGAATGTGTGTGTGTGTGTGTGTGTGTGTGTGTGTGTGTGTGTGTTTCAAATGCAAAGATTTTGGGTGTCATTATACTCTACCAACTTAAAAATTGACTTAATTGGATTTTCCAAATTAACTTATAATTAGTGTTAGAGCCGCGTTTTCTGAAAACTGTTATCGTTGTATGAAATGGAATGGTCTTGTTAGGATTCTTTCTTCAATCGCATATCAATTTTCCTGGGTTACTTAATACCAAAACCATCCTGGTAGAAAAAGAGTAGTTGTAGCGTTTAACCCAGAGCTGGAGGGATGAAATGTTTCATACCTTTCCACAAGGGTATTAGTTTGAGTAGTAAATACTTGATCATTCAAAGACGTCTACAAGAAAGACATGAAGACATGTCACATCAACACCACATGGGAGGTCTGTGCAGACAAGCGAGTAGATTGGCGCCTTACTGCCAAACAAGGCATGAAAAGAAGTGAAACATAGAGGAAAGCCAAGAGAGGACAGAAGAAGGAGAGACAATAACAGTCTCAGCAAACATCACTGTTTGGGGTACTGTAAGTGCACCAGAGACTGTAATTCAAGAATCACTCGCGCTGGTGCAGATGAAAACATTTTGGACACAAACGCCTTCGTCTCTTGTAGACGGAAGGTTTCCGACAAAAAAGTAAAACCAACATTTTGTCTCTTTAAATACATTCAAATAATCAGTAATTTCTATAGGCTTTCCGTCTTATAAGTATTTATGCATATCATCATGACCATCATGATCATGATCATGATCCATCATCATCATCGTGAACTCGGTGGGCGAGTCCCTTGGCGAGATATCTACAATGCTGGACTGCAACATTGTAGTAAGCGACTTCGAACTTCAGTCGCATTGTAAGTTCACATTCGAACAAATAACCCTATCGTGACATAATGGTTAGTAAGCTAGTGGCACATATTCCTTATTACAGAATAGTGAGTTCAATCCTCACTGGATGTTACATAATTGCGACCTTGTGTTACATTTTTACGTGGCGAACGCTTTGGGTAAATACCTACAATTGGGAAATGTTGGATCCACTCATTCCTCTAGCTATGCTAGAATAGCACCAATACTGTTCTTCTACAAGGATGTATTTGGTATTAACGCAAAAGCTTGATATATCATTATCAAGACAAAGTAACCCAACCCAACCCATTATCAAGTCGTGTTGAGGGAACGGATTCCCATGACGCTCTCTTGCTATCTGTCTCTATATGTCATCGCTTATTGCAGGTCCTGAACTCGGTATCAAGTGTCCGCACATAGCTGTTTGTATCTAAGATTTGGTAGTCGACCAGCACTTGTGCGTCCAGGTTTAGGAGTTCACAGAAGAAAGTATGAGTTTACCCTTTTTCATGATGAATATATTAAATCCCCAAGGGCATTAGTGCTATGGGAAATGCAAACGGTCTCGTTCCGGATATGAATTGCACACAACGCGTGTATATAGGTGGATATATTTCCTCGTTTGTATAGGTCTCTCTGTCTCTGTCTCTGTCTCTGTCTCTCTCTCTCTCTCTCTCTCTCTCTCTGTTATCTCTGTCTTGTCTGTCTGTCTTCACTCTATATATTTATATATATATATATATATTATAGAGAGAGAGAGAGAGAGAAAAGATAGAGGGTGGGAGGTACAGAAAAAGCACACAATTTTGAATATTTGGATTTAGACGTTATGTGCCCTGTAGCATCGAGTTTTTGTGCATTTTTCTATTTGTGTTTAACTCTCTCTCTCTCTCTCTCCTCTCTCTCTCTCTCTATCTATCTATCTATCTATCTATCTATCTCTCTATCTCTCTCTCCTATATATATATATTATATATATATGTGTGTGTGTGTGTGTGTGTGTGTGTGTGTTGTGAAAAAATATTGTAACACCGCGGTTGCGATCGTAATGATCAATTAGGACCCTGAATTTTACTATAGAGCCGTGGTTCTCAACCGGGGGCTATATGACTCCCAGGTTACCAAATAACATGTTTGGTTTCGGGCAAGCAAAATATTTAATCATTAAAGTTCAATAGGATTTATAAACATCGATTGTGATGAGGCCGGAATCATAATATGATAGGAATAAAAGCCTCCCTATGTAAAAAAGCAACAACAAACAAATTGAGAAACAATGCTATAGAGCATCACGATCGAAACCACGATTGAATAATATTTTCCTCGATTATTATCATTAAAGCTATACGTTTTTCTGAAGTATTGAGTACTCTGGTGTAAATTACTGAAATAATACTACACCAACGAAACGTTGAAGCAGTACTCAGACTATATATATATATATATATATATTATATATATGTGTGTGTGTGTGTGTGTGTGTGTGTTCTCTATTAATGTTGATCCTGTCGTTATCCTGAGGAAACAACATCATTGGAACGTTGTGCGTTCCTTACTGGGAATGACGCAACCCGTTCCCCAATGATTTATTCGAAATGCTGAATTCTTCTAATCTTTGATATGATCTATTTTATTCTATTTTAAGGTCTGTTAAGACCGGCCCCTTTTCTTTGCTCCCCTCTCCTTTAGACTCCCCTTTACATATTTCTGTCTTCCTACTATAATTAGAATTTGGTAAACCCCTCTATCTTTTGCATCAGTCTTATTTTCTTTCTTTCTTATTTTTTTTTCTCACCGAATATTGCAATGAATCTATCATTCAAAATTCTTTCCCAACAATTCTCTCTGCATATTCCACCATTTTTTTTTATTTACTCATCTGGTTTCTGTTTGTATTGTATTATTCAGTTTATGGCATTGTATAAAATCATTTTTAAAAGTTTTTTTGATGGGTGCTGGATTTATTATTTATTTATTCACTTAAATTTATATCATTCCTTTTTTTAGTAGCCCTCTATTCTTAAAGTTTTTTTTCTGTTCGTATTGTTTTCACACTTTGTATTTCTTTTTGTTTTCAAGTTTCCTTTTATTTTTTTTATTTTCCTTTTTTGTCTTAAATATTTCATTCTATTTAATCGTGTCTATTCTGATAGTATTTGGCTAATAAATTTGTTTAGTTTATTTTGCTCTTTTCTATCATTTCCCTCATTTTCAGCTTTATTTCGTTTTCTTTATTTCCTTTTTAGTATTTTCTTTTCCTTCTTCTTCCTTTTCTTGCTCTTTTTTCACTTGCTCTCCTTCCATACTCTTCATTTTTTCTTCTTTTGCTCATCTTCCATATTCTTTCTTTCTTTTTGTCTTATATTTAATTTCTTTAAAACATTTTCTTTTTCTCTTGATTTTCATTACCTTTTCCTTATCTTGCTGGTTTTACCTTTTTCTTTATTTTGCACTCCTTCCACATTTCTTTTTCTTTTTATTCTTTCTTTCTTTCCTTATTTCTTTTTGTAATGTTTTTCAAATTTGCTTTCCCTTCTCCTTCCTATTTTTCTTCTTTTTCTTTCTTTTGCATTCCTTCCAGATTTCTTTCTTTCTTATTTGTAATTTCTTACAATTTTTTATATTTTCTATTTTCATATTATTCTTTTCTTTTCCTTCTTTCATTCTCTTTATTTTTTCCTTCATTCTACCATCGTCTATTTTTTATGTTTAATATTATGGAGTAGTTAATTTTATATTTCAGTGTCTTTTTTTCATAGCTATATTTTTCCTTGGATTTGATTCCAATTTATTTATTTTTTTCTGTTTTGATTTTCATTCCCTTTTACAGGTTTTAATGTTTTTATTTATTTAAAATTTCTTTGACATTTTATCCCTTCGTTTTTCGAACTTAAGGACTTCCTTTGCGTTTAATTCTTCATTTTTTATCGTTTTATTTCGTTTCTTGCGTCGATTTTCGCAACTTCGTTTTTTTACAAGAATGTATTATTTTTTATAGTATTAATGTTAATATAGTTTAGTTGTATTTATGTTAATTTTATTAACATTCTCATTTAACTTTTTTCTTTTCTTCAATTTTTTGCTTCTTCTTGTTTACTCACCCATTTTCATTTTACCTTCTTTCTTCATTTTAATGATTTATTCAGTCTAAAAATAAAAAAAAACAAACTCTGTTTCACTTCTATTTTCTTTCTTTCCTTGTTTGTTTTTTTTCTTCGTTTTGTTTATTTTGCTCTCATTCCATATTTATTTTTTCCTTCTTTGTTGTTTTTAATTTCAATGAAATTATTTTCTTTTTCTCTTTCATGTTTCCGTGCATTTTCTTCTTTTACTTCTTCCATACTCACTTTCTTCTTTTTTTGTTCATATTTCTATCCGTCTTTCATTCGGTCTTTCCTTCATATTTGTAAATTATATCAAATTTATTTTCTTTATCTAATTCATGTTGCGTTAAACTTTTTCTTTTACTTTCTCTCTTTCTTGCTTGCTGTTTTATTTTAAATTTTTATTTATTTTTCTCTCCTTCCATATTTATTTCGTCCTTTCGTCCTTATTTGTAATTTCTATGAAATTAATTTTCTTTTTACATATTTCGTTACATGTATTCTTTCATTTTTTTCTTGTTTGCTTTTTGTCTCTTTTTTTTTCTTTATTTTGCTCACCTTCCATATTTTTTTCTTTCTCTCTTATTTCTAAATTCTTTGAATTTACTTTCTTTTCCTTTTTCATATTCCGTTACATAGTTTTCTTTTCTTTTACTTTCTTTTCCGACTTCTTTTTTTCCTTCTTTTTTCTTCATTTACCCTCCTTCCATATTTCTTTCTTTCTGATTTGTAATTTCTTTCAAATTTACTTTCTTTTCTTCCTTTTATATTTCCTATTTATTCTTTTTCCTTTTTCCTTCTTTTCAAACATTATCTAATTGTACTGTTTATAATGATTATTATTGAGTAGTTTCCTTTATATGTTTTTTTTTGTTTTTTTTTTGTTGTTTTCATGTCTGTCTTTCTTTCTCTTTTGTCTTTCTTCTTTTCATTTCTTTTTTTCTAATTTAATGTTCCTTCTCTTTTACAATTTAAATAAGATTCTTTTATATATCTTTAACTTTTTTCATTTACTCTTTCTTCGAAGTCTTTTTGCGTTTAGTTTTGTTTTCTTTTTTTTTATTGGCTTATCTCGTTTCCTGCCTTGTTTTTTCTTCACTTATATTTAAATATTTAGATATCTTTTTTCATTTCTTCTTTTTTTGCGTTTCGTTTTTATTTCTTTTTCATCGGTTCGTTTCATCTCTTGTCTTGTTTTTCTTCACTTACACACACACCACACACGCGCGCACACACACACACACACACACACACACACACACACACACACATATATATATGCTTATCTTTTTTTCATTTCTTTTTTGCGTTTAGTTTCTTTTTCTTTTTTATCGGTTTGTTTCGTCTCTTGCCTTCTTTTTCTTCACTTATATTTATATATTCATATACATTTAACTTTTTCATTTTTTCGAATTTTTTGGCTTTTATTCTTTATTTTTTTTATTTTTCATCAGTTTCTTTCATTTCTTGTCTATTTTTCCTTCACTTCGTTGTATTTCTTTTCCCTTTTACTATCTCTGAAATATCCTTTCTTTTTCCAAGAACTTTTTTTATAGTTTTAACGTTATAATATTTTATTTGTATTTTTGTTAGTTTTACGTTATTTCTTATTTCATTTATTTTTCTTTCTTCTTACTTACTCCCCCACTCTAACTGTACCTTCTTTCTCCATACATTTTAATACTTTATTTTGTCATGCACTTACAAACCCTCTCTCCGTTTCACTTACATTTTCCTTCTTTATTCATTCATTTCATTGCGGTTTTTTGTCCCCTTTTTCATTTTTTTTTTAAACATTTTTTTTTCTCTCGCGCCCGGATCAGCTTTATTGTGTCCCCTAATTGAATCTATTCCCGCTCCGTACATTTTATTATTATTTTCTAATCTCCCGCCACCAACTTACATTACCCACACCTCACACATTCATGCAAATTACATCATACCTATCAGCATTTCTATCACAGGCCATTCGTATGGCTCACGAAATCGGGTCCATCAAATGAAGACATAAAACAAACTATAAAACATATTTCGTCGGCAGATGATAGTACGCACTTGCTTAGCGTCTTTCAAGGCTGAACTAAACGAAAGAACAAAAAAGTGTGGGATCTATAAACATTGAAAGAATATATATCTATAGGCAGTCGTAAGACAAAAATTAAAATTAAAATAACACAAATAATGAATTACGATAGAAATTGTATCAATAACATAATTTGATAATAATAGTGTGCTATAATAAGCTAACTTATAAATACTAATTTACTATTATTTGAGGGCAAGATTTTTCTTATTACGGTAGCTTCTTTATCTTTATAGGTCGAATAACCTATCATTAAAGGAAATAGTGACAAACAGATATAACTTGATCACATATCCATGGAAGTCATCTTTCATGGCGGCTCATTAAGCATACCTAATCCATATAGAATTAATCTCATTATTATTATTATTATTATTATTATTATTATTATTATTATTATTATTTCACTCTTTGTTAGTTTTCACACAAGCGTTAGCTGATGGTCTTTCACTGGGGTGAATGAAAGCAGTCTCCTCGGAGTTCTGGGATTGTGCGAAAGCCAATTTATTTTTTTTTTTAATCCGCCGAGATACAAGGTTTCTTCTTCTTGTTAATTAAAAATAAGTATGGTCTCTTGATTATTATTATTTAACTCCATAAGAGTTTTTCACACCCGCCTAAAGAGGCTGAGTGACAGCAAGTCTATTCAAGACACATAACTCTTCTGAGTATTCTAGCTGATTTTAGCAATCTTCTTGTTTGGATGGTCTTGGCTCTTCTTAGGATTTCCAATTCCTTCATACTCGTTTTCAAACACGTTGGAATCATTCCCAGGGCTCTAATTATGATTAGTACGACCTTCACCTTTATGTTCCAGCTTTCTGGCCAGGTCAAAAATGTGTCTATCTCTCTTCTTCTTCTTCTTCTTCTTCTTCTTATTATTATTATTATTATTATTATTATTATTATTATTATTATTATTCATTCATTCATTCATTCATTCATTCATTCATTGGCATGCTGGTTCTAATATTTTGGTGGTTCTACGCACTGCAGTTAATTTCAAAATTATAAATGGTGTCTTCATGAAACTAATGGCAAAATGGACTGATATTTGGTTTACTCATTGTTGGGTATTCAAATTTTTAAACCTATTTTTAGCACATATTTAAAACTCATTTTGTATCTATTTAACCTAGCACTCTGGCCTTGACGAACCTGGGATTAATTGTAAAGAACGAGCACTCCACACTCCCCAGAGCTCCAGAATTGGAACCTCACCCCTAAATGCGATTTACCGTCATGCACAGGACACGAATACCCTCAAGCATCGCCTTCTAGCACACATATGATAAAATAGGTTAAGGAACACCATAATAGTAATCAGGTCGGAAGAATACAAGTCCTATGGTGTGACATGTCATGCCGATTGATCGGAGGAGGCCTCTCCGACCGCCCATTAAGCCTAAGTAGGGATAAAAGTGGAAGGTCGTCACCCATGTCCAGCTGGTGACATATTGAGGGGTCTTCCAACTCAGCAGACGGACAGTCGACATATTATACACCCCCATGACAGGGCTGCAGGTGACGTGGGTAGTGCTATGTAGAGAAGAAATAAAGGGAGGAACCAAATCGTTTTAATAGCAACCGAAAATAAACCTTAAGGACTGTGGAAAAGTTAGAATAAATCAGACCCAAGAGAATAGGAAGCGTGTGCATTGTGCACAGTGTATTTTTGAGAGAGAGAGAGAGAGGGGGGAGATAGAGAAGGTGAGAGAGGGGAGGAAGAGGGGGGTGGAGAGGGAGATATACACACACTTACACACGGAGATACAGACCATATATGTAATACACGAATTGACACAGAAAGAGTACTAGGATGTACCCAACCAAAGTGGGAAGGGAATTCACTGGGAATTGTGCCAGCGATCAATCTTTGACCACATATAATATATAAACTGACCAGAATCAGCTCTCAAAATTAAAAAAAGAAAATATGCTTTTATTGTTGGCTCTGGAGTTTGTGGATAATGCGTCACCCAATCAGAAGACATGACCGAGTTGTAGTCGATGAAAAGAAAATTATTTGTCTACTAGCGAACTTTACCGGCCCAACAGATCAAGAACTAAAAGAACAGAAAAAACGACTAGATACATACATTTGACTTTGCTAGAGAGTTGGAAATGTTATGAAAAGTGACAGTGATGCCAGTAATAGTTTGTGTCCACAAAATGGCTTGAATATCCTGGAAAAGGCACTGGAAAAAAATAGAAAATGAAAACGAAAATGAAATGAAGGCCGTATAAAACGTGGCACAGTTAGAATAATTAGAAGAGTCGTGCTGGTCTGAAGAGAGTGTCAAGACATTGAAGGCCACCAGTGAATAGGAATGTGAAATAATACAAGAATAAGATATGATTAGAATACAGGCAGATGAATTCAAGCCCAGAAAACTATGATGATGCACAAGGTCTTTACACCTGAGAGATTAAATAGACTGTGTGTCAGGAAATGAACGAGGAAAAGGGGCCGCCGACGTTAAGAATTGCTTTGGTGTAACAAATCAAGGACTCGAGGAGTATATATATATATTTTTTTTTTGTGAATACAAGGCCTTAAATACCATGGGTATCGTGATTATGGACCATTTCCACTCGTGGGTATTTGGGGCCCACAGAGCTTCGTTTACATTTTATTTAGATAGGCAAATGGCCAAACTCATGGTATTTAAGGCCTTTTTATTCACAAATAAATTTGTTTTATACGAATTAAACATTGAGCTCTCATACGGAACCTGAACTTTGCAACAAATTACTGTTAGAGAATAGGACCAGTCTACAATCACCTTGTACCAAGAAACTTGGTACCCCAACATAGAATATATATATATATATATATATATATATATATATATATATATATATATATATATATATATATCAATATCGTTCATAGAGCATGTATAACTAAGTTAGAGTAGTGCTTAGTTAGCCTATGTAATTTTCAAACATGTCGATATAGTAACAAGATTAGAATTGAACTTACAGCTATCCTAATTTACTAAATTACCATATTATGGGTTTATAAAAATAAACGCATTCATACAGGTCATTTTATTCTGCCATATACTGCTTCAGTTCAATTCTTTTGATAAAGAGGCATTATTGTTACCATTTATTCCAAACTGCATAAATCTATATATATGCTTCAAGCAAATTATGAAACTCTCTTATATATATATATATAAAACAAAATCTAGGATATGAAAATAAATCAACCGTGGTGATACTTATAGGGATAAACAAAGGGCAATATACGCAAGCTGACCTCTATAAGGGGAGACCTCAAAAGAGAAATTGTTTCAATAGTAATACAAATTAAGGCGATAAGTATCAATTACATGAAACCAAAAATTGATCATAGGCATAATAGGAAGTGTAGATAAGAGGAAACAAATGAAATATTTAAAAAGAACAAGTAAATTCAGCTGACTCACAAAATAAGTACAAGACTGAAAAAACTGTGGAACATGAGGAAAGTTATTACCAATTGAAATTGATGCCCTTGGGGCAGTCTTCAAGCGTTTTGGAATGAGACTACAGACATTGAAAATGCGTTGGAGAATCGATACCATCTGAAGTATAGAATGGGTAAGATCATCTAGGATACTCAGAAGAGTCCTGGAGACCTGAGGATACTTGCTGTCACTCAGCCTTCAGTGAACCAACAACTAAGGTGGAGTAAAAAAAACCTGATGGATAGAATAATAATTGTATATCCTTTCAAAAATAGAAAAGAGTTAAACAATAAATAAGGCTGCAAAGAACGAGAATAAACGATCCATACTCTCGCTTGAATGTTTAAAGGCGAGACTTTCTAAAAAAAAGAAAAAGAAAAAGAAAAAATGATTCGGAAAAATCCGAACCCTAAATTCCATGAGTAGTTAGGTTAATAATAAAAAAAAATTAAAAAGTGGCATATTTGCTGCGGTATTTAGACGAGAGAAATAGTTTAAAACCATGAGATTTCCTTCGGATATTCCCACTGAGACTGATGCTATCAAATCACGTGACAGACATCTCTACGACAGTGACTTCCTCCCGCCCAAATCAGCAGCGCGTATTTAGAGACGACGTAAATTAATATGTTTGCTAAGGGATTAAGTGAACCATTCCATAAGATCCAGGACATTAAAAACATCAGATAGAAACGAGTGGGTCGGCGTGAACAGACAGTATTCGAAATACGATAAAATAGAACAACAAGAGTTGAATCTTTAAAAAAAAAAAGGGAAAGAAAATAAAGGAATCAAATAAATAAGGGAGGCTGAGTTAATTTAGGTCTCTTGACCGTGTAGGACTTTTGAGCTATTTCATCTGGAATGTGTTTTCAGCATGAACCGTGTCTGGCGTATTTTATGTTGCTTGAATCGGTGTCGTGGAGGCATGATCTTAATCTGCTTATTTTCATTCGATTTTGTTTGTTTGTCTGTTTGTTTGTCTGTTTGTTTGTTTCTGTCTGTCTGTCTGTTTGTTTCTCTTTCTTTTCTTTTCTTTTATTTCAATTTTCCTTTTCTTGTGTTTTTTTTTTTTTGTTTTTCATTTGTTTATTTTTTTTTCTTGTGTGCTATTTTTGTATGCTAATAAAAAATTGTCCTTTTTCTTTCTAGTTTTCATCTTTTTTCTATATTAAAAAATAAATATTCCATGAGATTGCAAAACAATATTTCACTTTCCACTTTTTCTTTTATAGGGATTGCTTTTTGGCTTATCTTCTAAATCTATATTTTAATTAAAATTCTCTTAAAAGCTCCCTTCGGTGGTCATTACACTCTGCATCGAGTTTTATTCTCTTTAGAGAATTTCTAGAATAATTAATTGCAAATAAATATATAAATCTGAAGAGAAACTATAATTATTATTAAATGGCGTTAAATAATTGATTAAGAAGAGATCCAATGATTTGTAATTTAAAGTTTTAAATAAATAAAAGGGGGGAGTCACTTCTATTATTATTAGTAGTAGTATCTAATTGTTATAGATAAACAAATAATAAAAATGAATAAATGATTAATGAGAATAGACCCTATGATTGGTACTTACTAGTTATAAATAACTGAAGAAAGAGAACCTCTAACTAGTATTCAATAGTTACATAATTACATATTAATTATAGGGCCATTTATAACTAGTGTTCAATAGTTATAATGGCCCTATAATTAATATGTAATAGTTATAAATGAATGAAAGAGGAAATGAGATCCTTTAATCAGTAGTTCATAACTAATAATAAATAAACGAGAAGGGACCCTATAATTATTATTATATATTGATGAATACCCAAATAAATGGGAAGAGGCCTTATAATTAGTATATAATATGTATAAATAAATAGATCAGGAAAAGAGACCCTATAATAAGTATTCAATAGCTATGAATAAACGAAGCACGGAGACTCTATAGTTAGTATTCAATAGTTATAACTGATGCTATAATTTGAATTTGATAATTATAAATAAAGGAAAAAGGAAGATATCCTCTATAATTACAATTTAATAACTATAAATAAGTTAATAAATGAGAAGCGACCCAAAAATCAGTATCACTTTTTTAGGAATAAATAAAAAATAAAAACCAATAAGTATTATTTCATCATATAAATAAATGAAGAATAGAGACACCATAATGAATACTTAGTGTCTATAAACAAAACAATAAATAAACGAGGAAAATTATCATATATCTGGTATTTAATCGTCGTAAATGCATATTGAATTTTATAAGTACTACATAATAGTTATAAATTATCTAGACCCTATAATTACTATGTTTTAGATATAAATAAATTGATGAGGAAAAGCTTCCCTATAATTAGTATTTAAAAGTAATACACAAGTGAATAAAAGTGACCCTATAATAAATATCTAATAGTTATAAATAAATGAAAAAAAGAGATCCTTATAATTCATATTTAATAGTTATCTGGGTTGAAAGAAATATAATAATCTTGTTGAGTTGCATTAAACAGCCATTATTAATATCCTTTGAAATAAATAGACAATCTGTTGTACCGTGTAAAGCAAGCAAGACTAGTCACTAAATGTCGTTACTCAGTGCAGATATTGGATGTGATTTTCATTAAATATTTTTGATAAATTTAATTCTTATTTGTAGGAGGGTCCACGTGATTTCAGTATTTAAATAGTAAGGGTCTTCGAGATAGATCCTGAAATAGAAAGTTTGCAAACCACTGATATAAGAGACAGACCAGAAAATATTTACCAAACTTTCCCGAGACGGACACGATTCCGCAACAAAGCATAGAATAGGAAATAAACGCACAGCACATGAGAATATGTGTATGAGACACTGTGCTATGGTAAACTTCATTTACGCCTTATGTGCTTCTATGAAAACAGTTGTTATAAAAATTAGCAAATATATGCACCCTCCGGGTGCAAGTATTTTAGTTTTAATGTGATAAAATATTATATTAAATTAGAAAGGCTAATGAAACTAAATAAGAATGCGTATAAAAAGATTTGAAACCGAGGGGAGTATAATCGAAAAATAAAGCAACTGAAACTTCTTCCTCCTCAAATCCCGCCTTTCATTGCTAAATTGTTGAAATAGGAAGTATATAATTAAACAACATATATTTATTCTTGCTAATTAATTTCTTTCAAGACTTATCCCCGATTTTTGCTCATATTCATTAAGATAAAACCAAGAATTAGAAAACAATGATATTAAGCACACATTAACTAAAATTAATTTTTGAATATGAATATGCAAATGAGCCTTCCCGTTCACACTGTAAACCGCAATTTTGTTGTATATATAAATATTAATGCATGTTATTCGTATAGTGTCAACAGTATTAATAACGTAAAGCAATTTTATTAATAATTTAGTTTTAAAGAAGATAAAATCATGGAGAATGTGACGTAAATAATTAAGGACTTGTCACTTGAGAAGTAATATAGTTTCGGTTACTGTCAGACAAACACACTATCTCCATTATAATAAGATATAATGATTTAGGTATATCTGTCTCTTTGTCTCTGTTCCTCTTTCATTCTTTCTCTCTCCCCTAATATATATATATATATATAATATATATATGTGTGTGTGTGTGTGTGTGTGTGTGTGTGTGTGTGTGTGTGTATTTATCTAACCCCCGCCACAAGCTGAATGCCACACAAAGTTTAAGCGGAGTACAACTGATTTCATTTTATAGATTTTCTCCTAAGCTGGTTGCCTTAGCGAGGCTAAAGAACTCACTCTGCCCACAGAAAGGGAGTATTCACGTCTTTCCTAGAGGCATTAGCGCAAACACCTACCTCCAGAATTTGAACTTGCATCGCCGATTTCATTTCCTACGACGATACACTAACCGTGACTTCTATAGAAGAAAAAGTCATGTCGTTCGTATTACATTTAATCCGACCAATTTCAATCAAACTTATTTTTTCTCTTCATTGTATTCGTAAAAATTCATATTGCTGAGACGAATCGTAAATGTATAATATGTGGGACAGAAGAGTAATGTTAAATACTTACAGAGTGATCTATTATCGGTATCAGTCGTTTAGTGAGAGAGTCTATCACCCTTTCACTAGTGCTAGACCAGCAAGATTGTTTTTGCGTCTGATGTAGGGCGCCACATCTACCACCAGCTCCCATTTCTCTTCACATATCAAAGTTGTGCTACTTATTCACTTAGTGAGGGTCGGTATCGAACACGGAAACTTGTGGTTCGTAGGTGGATGCTCTACCGATTGAAAAAAAAAAAACGACTGATGAAACTGAGGGAGGCTCGTTTGTATCAAGCAACTTACAAACGACATTCTTTTAAATGCACTGGTAAAGTACCTTCCCTTGCAACTGCTGCAGGAAGACTTACCATGCAAATCGAAGTAGAGGATTAAACGCAGATTCACTGAGAGAAGTAGGCATACATGCGCTTAGCGTAACGGTTATCGTTGGAGGAAACGGAATCGGTGAAATGAGTTCAAGTCCTGAACGAAACTGCTTACGGTTTATTCCGTGCTAATAGGAAAGGCATGAATCCATCTGTTCTACCCCATTTATGGGTAAATAGTAGGGAAGATTGGGTTATTTAACATTGGTTAGGCAACTACTCAAGAAGAAAGTCAACTCCGAATCCAAACTAGCTTTACTCTACTAAAAATTGACTTTGCCTGACATTTTGTCCGGGGTGAGGGCGTAGGGGCGTAGTGGCGTAGTGGGTAAATTATTGGACTACGATATCGTTGTAATTGATCTCGAGCATCAGTGTCGTTATTACGTTCACTTTCGGACTAAAATCTTTGGGAAATACACGAGACTCTGATGCCTTTAACTATTGATTAAATAGTACCACTACTGTTCTATTAAGAGGATCACTTTGGCATTGAATATCCCACAAAGATTGATATGCCTTAAACAGAGAAACAAAAACATCCTGCCCTTGGAGAAAGTTTAAACGCCTCATTCTCCCTAGCTATGGCTTAAATGGGTACAAATATTGTTCTTATACAAATAATTGCGTTTGCATTAAATAACCCACGAATTTTTCTATGCCATTAAACAAAAACAAAATAAAATCCCGCCCTTGGGTACATAAACATGTGACTATTTTTGAATTGACGAATTAAACCAAAAAGAAAAATACAACTTGACCTTAAGGGTGTCTGGTGCACGGAGATTATATATAATTATTTCCGAACGTGCCTTTAAATTTACCGGCACTTCAGAATAATACTGCCAATTAGGATATGATACTCCTGAAGGTGTTGGTTTATCCCCTTGAGAAGACGTCCTACATTTTTGCTTAACAGGGCAGTAAGTTAACTGGGAAAAGTGACAGGATTTGGGAAAGAAAAAAAAACGTAGATTTCGTGAGAAGCAAAAATAAAGAAAACAAAAAGTTGTACTTAACTGTCTTTCCATAAAAAAAGTGAAGAATAGATTTTTTTAAAGAAATTCTTTTAAATATACTCTTTCATTCACTTCCTTCATCATTGAAACGATTTTCTTTTAAAAAACATCAATCTTTACACACATACACACACACACACACACACACACACACATATATATATATATATATATATATATATAAAGATAATCTAATGAGTCAGACGAACCTACTATTAGTTTCGCATAAAGCTCTTCAGGGCTAAAATCTGAGTCAGATTTTAGCCCTGAAGAGCTTAATGCGAAACTAATAGTAGGTTCGTCTGACTCATTAGATTATCTTTATTATTGGCTCTACTTAGTTATCGAGTACTTTTTACTTATTAGCTTTCTCCTAGCGGTTATATGAATATATATATATCTTATATACATATATACATATAAATTGTTTTTTTTCTTTTGGCCAAATACTGTACCAATAAATTATTTTTTGTTGGTACGAATATCTTGGTCCTTTCTTTTTTTCAATTTTTTTTTCTTCCTGGTTGATTTTTGGTAGTATATTTTTACAATCAAACTTTCTGCTGTTTTTTCTCTCTCCGCAAGGATCTACCAACACGCTTGGTATATATATATATATATATATATATATATATATATATATATATTTGTAAGCGCTTCGTGTAATTGTTACTGACGGTAGAAATTAAAACTTTGCGACAAGTTCTAATAATAGGCAATACTATTTTGCATTTCTCACCTACTATTCTCCCTCCAGATATGACTAAAAGGTAGGACGACTGGGTTTTTCAATCTTGGTAAGTTGGTAAGTAACCAGTATAGGAGAAACATATGAAAAATCATAATAAGTATTTTCCCTTTTCACACACACACACACACACACACACACACACACACACACACGGTGGAATGGCCTATCATCGGCATCAGCCGGACAGTGAGGGTATATATCTCCTTTTCACGAGCTAGACTATGGAGATTGTTTTTGAGTCTGAGTGATAGAGCTGATTTGGCACCGAAGACAAAACCTTGTGGTTCCAGATATATACTCTAATAAACGTTAAACCGGTCCTTTTAAAAAAAATTACTCTGAATCGTTTGAAAGCAAATACTATGTTCTTGCTTACATCAGTTTCTCGGTAAAGATATATTTGGGGAAACTTTGGGTAATATTGACTTCTCTTTCTCTCTATCTATCTGTGTGTGTCTGTGTCTGTGCGTGTGTCGTGTGTGTGTGTGTGTGTAGATATATATATATGTATTTATTTTTAGTCACACTGAATCCTTTGTAAACAATTGGTATCCTCTTGCTTTTATTACGTCATATTTTCCGCATATAAACATCTGAATATTGTTAGAAATAAAAGTTCCCACGTCAATACAATTTTGTATTCTTTTATAATAAGATAAACAGATATTCACTCACACATCAAAATACACTAGTATGTGCAGATGCATATCTCTCTCCCCCTCTTTCTCTCCCTCTCTCTCTCTCTCTCTCTCTCTCTCTCTCTCTCTCTCTCTCTCTCTAGAGATAGATAGATAGAGAGAGAGAGAGAGAGAGAGAGAGAGAGAGAGAGTGAGAGAGATATCTTTCGATATAGATATATGTGTCTCCGCATATTAGTTTATTTTGATGTGTAAGTGAATATATATATATATATATATATATATATATATATATATATATAGAGAGAGAGAGAGAGAGAGAGAGAGAGAGAGAGAGAGATAGAGAGATGCAGTTAGTGTTGAGAGGAAATAGCATCTGGTCAAAAGAAAGCACTAGTTTCTATTTGGTGATCAAAAGGCCAGTCCTTCTGATGCACAACCAACTGATACCCTCGATAGAGTTTATCGGCATCTTATTTACATCACGTGCAAGATCTTACGATACTTACGATATGTTTGCTTAGCTGATAATTATATCATTAAAACAAACTGCTATCATATGATCATGCATTCATATGTGCAGAACTATCATATTTATACGAAATTATATGCCGCCCTGCTGGATGGGGAATTGAAATACACCGACTGGGCCTCTGCAGAGATGTTAAAATCCTCCCAAGTGGGGCCACCTGGTGGCCGTGGGTGGAGACCAATTATGCTTAAGGATGGAGTCCTGGTGGCTAAGCAGTCCATGAAATGCAATATTCCGCTTTGGTCACGTCAAGCCCTAGCAGCCTTTACGATTATCCCGACTCTATTGCCCTTATGACAAACTCCCAACACTTTTTATCATGTATATATTTACCAACCCCTCCGCACGGACAGGATGTGACATAAGGCCTATTTTTTAAGCAGAGTTCAACAGGTTTGAATTCGAGTTTTCCTTCTCCGAGACCAGTTGCCTAACCAAAGTTAAAGAGTACAGTCTGCCCTACTATTTATCCATACTGGATGGAGAGTAAGATTCATACCTTTCCCAAGGGTATTATCGCTAAATGAAATGCAATTACCACGTCCAGGAAAGGGTGACGAGTCCATTTCCCATTTTTTTATCATATATGTGCTAGAGGGTGGTGTGTGATGTCTCCCTAAACGACATATACCGATAATAGATCACTCTGTAAGCATGACGTTAAACTGCATCTAATCGTAAAATTCCAATTCTGGAGCTATGGAGAGTGTGAATTATTCATTCATCGCAATTACTCCCAGTCCGGTCTAACCTGGAGGGGTAGTACATTTTAGGGTATCATCAATGGGTTAAATAGTTAAAAACTGAGATTAGATATGTGTTAAAAAGAATTGAGTTTAAGAAAATAATTGAATATCGAACAAGAATGAATAAAACAAAACCTCACGGGATAAAATAACCCAACAAGTGTTGACATGCCATAAAATCTAACCAACAAAATTAAAAAATTAAAAAAATATTTTTAATATAGACAGCGCTTTTTTTTATTAATTCCAATGTTTGACTAGCAGCGTTCTGTTTTTGCTAACGGTCATTTTTCCCGTCTCATTTTTTTGTTGATGACCGATCCACGTGCGGTCGATGCATGATATTGCGAGGGTCCTCATATTAGTGAGGATGGGCCAGTGTTACTTTTTAAACCGTCGAGAGATAGGCCCCGAAACGGTTTACACTCTCTCCTGATGAGCCCATACAGTTGTAAACATCCTTTGTTTTTTCATTTTATCATATTCACACACACACACACACACACACACACACACACACACAACATATATATATATATATATATATATATATATATATATATCATGATAACAAGCCAGAATTTACCGTGTCGTTTTTTGATAAATCATCTTCAGATTGATGTTACTATGACGTTTAACACCAACCAACCAACCAACCAAGAGTGCCATTGTATATCAGACCATATTGCAGCTTAAAGACAAACCTCTCCAACGCATGACTTATACACTTTAATGTTCCACTTTCTACCCCCAAATAATTCTCAGTCTACGTTCAAGGAAATAGACATATATACAAAGCATAGGCAATGTAACTCATGATATTTCGGGGATATTCTCATACGTTAATTGAAAACCAGATGACCAAAGTGATGTTATGCCTAAACATCATACCCTAAAACTAAAATCAAAAGGGAATTTACATCGTTCTCTCGAAGCAAAATTTAACACTACGCTCCCACCACTAATTAAAACAATCAAGAACCTTAGGAAGCGCACTGGTGTACTGGTAGAGTCGCAGGAAATGGATTCATCAACCCGAGTTCAATTCTTGGACGAAGCCACATGTAGCTAATACCCTTGGGAAAGGTATGAATCCAACTATTCTCGCTCCAGGTATGGGTAAATAGTAGGGCAGACTTTTCTCTTTAACCTTGCTTTGGCAATCAGTCTAGAGAAGAAAAACTCTGAATTTAAACCTGGTTTCTACTAGAATAGACCCAGGCCTACTTAGTGATATATTTCAATTTTTAGAATAATTTGAAAAAAGGAACATTATAAACGTAAACTAAAACAAAACATATTTTCAAGAACCAGGCATACTCACCTATCGTCAACCAAATCGTCACCTCATATAAATGATTGGAGGCAAAAACATACTAGATAATAAAGTAATCAATGAAAATCCCACAAGAAAATGCTCTAAGATTTGTGTACCATGTGATATTCAGAACAACCGATGCTATAAAAAAAAATCAACCATTTACTAGCTTCCCATCTAGAAATATTTTTACAATTTACCATGAATCAAATTGATGAAGGAAAGTAATACATTTACTTGAATGCACGCACTGCGAAAAACAATATGTTGGAAAGTCAGAATTTACATATTTATTTATTCTAAAAGACTATCGGCCCAAAATCAGCTCTATCGATCAAAGTAAATCAATATATATATATATATATATATATGGAACATCTTTATTTTTTATAGTCAATCTATTATAATTATGTCACTGTTGGCGAGTTTTTTTACACCATGTTTTTTTTTACAAAATCTGAGTGACAGTAACTGTCCTTTGGCTCCAGACCGGGATTGAATGATGCATTTTTATCTTAAAAACAGAGATTTAAAACCCCGTTTATTATTTTTACCCCACAAACATTGTCGTGGTAGATAAAAAAGGAAACACATACGCAGAGTAGAAGTGGGTATGGAAATAAAATACATATGCGTGAACTGAACGTAGTTGCATATTGGAAAGTATATCTAGTGTATTCGTACCTGACCAATAAAGAGTAATTACCATTAATTTTTGTGCATTCCATATGTGATTTTTTTTAATATAATCTCGATTTATAATCATTTATATCCTGGAAAAGTGTAAGAAAAATTATAAGATTATTAATCAGTGTATTTATCTAATAATATATTTTAGATTCTACTCACTCTTACCAGCTTATTTGATCTTTTGTATTCCCTCTTTCTTATTACAATGGAATCTTCGATGACGTCATTACTTATTTCTCTGGGTGCGGTCGCTGTTAATTTATAACAAAGTAAATTACTATATCATTCCGATTTCATCGTCATCAGCTCGTGCTAGAGGAACGGATATCCATGAATCTCTCTCAACCGTCCCCCTCGATCATCTCCACTGGGATGTCCTCAACGCAACATCCACAATTCACACAGAGGTGACATGTAGATTTTTGCTGGTCGGCCTACATTGGTTAGTGCCTGCCTAGCTGCTTTCAGACAACCGTCACTTGCGAGGTCATCCTTGCTCACAAGCAGTGTCCAGCATGTCTCACTCGTCATACTCGGATGGTTTGTGTGATAGGGTGAAAGTGGCGGTACAGATGTTTTCTTTTGGGAAGCTGCTTCCAATATTTGTTTGAGACAGCACGCAACTCCCATATAGCTATTTCTCTGATGCTTCGGTAGAGTGGTGCAGCTTTACAATAGTACGGATACAGTTACGGGTTGGAAGAAGTGTCGCTTTCTCTATTAGTGAGATCCGATTTCCATAAGATTGAAAATCTGTCTATAGCAGGCTATTTCTATCCTATGCGTACACTCGTTTCTTTACATGATATATTAAGCATGTATACGGGTGTACCGATTTCAGAGGCTTACCATCCATCTTGTTTCGAGCACATGAACTCGTTTTATCTGATTTCACACAGAGGCCAATGCCTTCTGTCACCTTCTTTGGGCTATGCACCAGTAATTCGGCAAATTAATGAAATTTAAACTGATAAATTCCTATCCAGTACTATGAAAAATTAAATAAATCTATAAAAGAAATTGCTTAAAACGGAATTAAAAAATGACGATTGTTTTTGTGTGATGAAATACAAGTATCGTTTGTATAAGGAATTGAATTTTATTTTTTGACAAATACTTGGAATTTAAGAATTGTATTTGTGGCGAGTGCTAACATTATTTCCAACGCTTTTAGGTAGGTTTCCCAAGGCGAAAAAGATGACTTTTAATTTGTAAAAAAAGGGTGGGGAAAAAAAGCGGCCAAATGAATGCCTATAGACTCCTGAATATCATACTTTTTTCACAAGCGTAAATGTTGCCTATATTGAAGTTTTC
>CM042137.1:5461766-5469266 GCA_023376005.1 Doryteuthis pealeii
CCTTAACAGGCACTACAGGTACTGTTGTTCGTACTTGGATGGACAATGAGATTGGCATGTACACTTTTTAAAAGCAGTAGGAAGACTTTTTGACACACTGTTAGTATCTGGCCGCCATCCGCCAGTTGTAAAGAACTTAAAGTAAATAAGTAAGTAAGTCCTGAGTTATAGAATGGTAAGTGAATAAGTCCTGAACTATAGAATCCTTTGGTGAGTGAATAAGTCCTATGTTTTGGAATCCTACGTAGTGTCAAAAGGTCCAGTGATATGATCCGTTGTCCACGAAGATCCAAGTAGTAATGATTAGGTATGACGTGAACAGCCAGTATAAATGATAATATCAGCAGCAGAGCACTGCCAGTGATTGGACAAGAAGAAGCTGGTCACATGGGTGTCCGCAAGTCTATAAGTAGAAGCGGACATATGGCACACACCTTATATCAGAAAAATTTCAACACACACTAGAATACTGAAATAATGTAAATTTATTTCGTTTTTAATATATTGGAAATAAATTCTAAATTACAAAATATACCAATATTAGATAATTTAACCATCTACATTACAGTCGGTAACGGATTCTCCCCTGGAACCACAAGGTCTTGGGTTTTGTAACAGCTTAGATCTGTGCGGTAAAATTGAGCGTCGATGGTTGGTCTGACGCTCTATATCAGACGCAAAATAATCTCCCGGCTCTAGCGCTAGTGAAAAGGGCATAGACTCCCTCGCTATTGGCTGCTACCAACAGTAAGCCACTTCGCCGACTTTACTTACCGCTTATACTAGACACTCTTTTCCAAATAAATATTTCCCACGTGTGTTTCCTTTTTCAGTCATGTCTTTTAGTTGTTGCTATTTAAAGAGTTAATGTCACTTTATACATTTTGCTGTCAACTTTCTCACCACAGCCAAAGTGGAAAACAAATGACGACAAATTCTCTCAGTTTATCGAAACAATCTCCTATCAGCTGATTTAAAACAAATTGCATTAACTTATAAAAAATGCAAACATGAGGACAAACGTAAAGACTGACAAAGGAAGCTAATACAACTATAGATAAACTTATACATGTATAAAATGTGGAGGCATGCATTGCATAATGATAATCCCTGAAGGAAATGGAGTCGACAACGTGGGTTCAAATCCCTGACGAATCGGTTTGCGTTTTTTTTTTCACGATAATGCCCTTGGGAAATATATGAATTTACCTCTTTTTCTTCAGCTATATAGTTAAATAGTAGGGCACACTGGATTCTTTAGGCTTGATTAAGCAACCAGTCTAGCAGAAGGAAATCTTCGAATTCACTCCAGTTGAACCCGCTTAAAAATTGGCCTTGTTTCAAATCCTGCTTGTGTCGGAGGGATTGAGTAAATACATATATTAACCCACAATATTAAATACTACGTTTAACAATGAAACACATATTCAGGTAGCTGTAATATTATGATTCGTAAATTTACTATGCAATGCATTAGTTTGACGAATATCCTTATATTTGTTATGTTGATTATATCTTTTTTCTGTTGCCTTCTCATATCCAATGGGAATCCATATAGTATCTTTGATGAGACTCGTAGAGAAATCACTTATCGCATTCAATACTTTTATTTACAACGATTTACAATTCATCTATTAAAAAGAAATTGTACAAATTATAGAAAGGAAAAGATTGATTCATAAATTGATAGATTTTTACGACATGGCAACTAGTCTAGAATTATTTAATGCTTAGATATGAGGGAACCTTGTTCGTAGTACATTTATATTTACATTTTTGTTTTCAATGTTAGTTGAATCACGGCTATTCCAGGTCTATAGTAAGCCTCCCGTTGAGATAAATAAGCCGTTTTCCTTGGTGGCTATTCTAGTGAATCCAATGCTTGATCTAAATGCCTTTTGTCCTGACCGCATATTGGCTATTCTCTATTGGAGGTTATTGCTCCTTATGCTCTACTACTGCTGGTAAAGTCTATATATAGAAGTGGCGATTCCTTTATGCAAGGTACAGTTGTTTCCTAAATGTTTTACACATGGTCCTACTGAAAACAGATAATGTTTCAACAAATGTGGCTGTAACAGTGACTACAACTCCGGTCAGAGTGGACCTGTGAGTAATAGCAATGAAGTGCTACTCCACACTCCACATCCCTCCAGGAGTGGAGCCTCCTTATCAGATGTATTTTAGTGTCATAGCCAGGGATGGGCAGGGTCTTATCCTTTTGATGAGATAAAGTTAACATATTTTAGGCTCCGTTGACAAGGTGAAAGAGAAGATGAAGTTATATTTGTATATTTTGTAAAATCAGTAATTTTATTTCATCTTAATTTAAACAAATCACTTGAATGATATGAATCGATCTTTTAAAAAAACAGTTATTCTACTTAAAAAGAAAATTATTGGTGTGTTATTTTTGTCTTGAAACATTGTGACAAAAATAGCTCACTAAGTTTAACTTTTGTTTTACCTGATGCGCAGACAGTTTTATAGACAGACAGACAGAAAATAACATCTATCTACACAGGATAAGGTATCTTCCAAGGCGGCCAGCAGCAAAGTCATCGTGCTGAGATCTCAACGAGATTTCGAAGTCGACACGATTGCCAGAATTTAATAAAAGGCCAAACCTCCGTTCGTTGATTAAATTTGGAAAGACAATCCACGCGATCGACAGCGTTCATCCAGAAGGACGCTCGCTTAATGCCATTTGCAAAAGCAACGCCACTAAATTGTCTTTTCAAAGCGCCGCTTTATTTGGTAAACGTGTTGGACAAACTCAATGATGATAAAATTCAGGAACGAACAGTAATCCCCGTCGAATGGGACCAAACTACATGTTACACCGAGCGATAGGCCTTCGATAAGTGAACGAAGGCTTACACAGACTGACATAGAATATGCCGTATGTGCAGTATATTTTACACATGATAAGCTGATCTTCAAAGATAGTAACCTAATGGACCAAGTGAATAGAATCTAACCCTTTCTATGTTGAAATATTTTCCAAATCTTACTAATTTTACGATAATTTAACATTAAATTTAAAATAGATTTCGAACATGCTTATAAAGTGTATACCCTTCGGCTGACCTTGAAGATTATGCCGACTGCACCTCTGGGGAGTTGTAAGACACCTCAACGGATGGACCTTTTGGCTTAAGGACGGAATCCTATCAGCTAAGCAGTCCATGACAACACTACACTCATTCTCGTACTTGGGCTTGATGGGCTGTGAGAGTAGCTCCCTTCCATCAACTGGCTTGTCGCATCAAATCTTAGAACCGATATAATTGTACCAACCATATTGTTCTTATCGCAAACACACAACCCTTTTTATTATATGCGCTAGAAGACTATGATTAAGGGTGTTAGTGTACTGGATATGACGTTAAACTGCAACTAGTGGTGAAATTCCAATTTTTGGAGCTCTAGGAAGTGTGGAGTGCACTTTAATTCCCTTTTTCCTAGTTTCACTCTAACCCAAAGTGGTAGTACCTGTTAGGGTCTCATCGATAGGTAAGATAAACAAAAATGAGATTTAACATATTTAAAAACGAATATGTGTTTCAAAAATTGAATATCCAAAATGAATGAATAAAATAAAAACGTCTTGGGCATAAAATAACCCAACGGTTGACAATGCTTTAAAATTCAATCAACTAATCAAATAATCCTCCAACCAACCAATCAATCAGTCATATATACTTAATACAAATCGTTTCTGCACAGTTATATGATATATTTAAGGGGCCGGGTTAGTTCAGTCGGTAGAGTCAGCTAGAAACCGCGAGGTTATTAGTTCGATACCGGCCCTCGACAACTCAGTGTATTAGTAGCACAGGGATCTGTGCGGTAAAGTAAGGAGCTGATGGTAGGTGTGGCATTCCACCTAGGACGCAAAAATAATCTCCTTAGTCTAGCGCAAGTGAAAAGGGGATAGACTCCCTTGCTGATTGACTGATACCGACATTAGGCCGCCCCGACGACTTTTACTTACTTTATATGATATAAAGTATTCCTATCAAATAGAAATGAACAGATCTGTTTGTCCGATAGATGGATCTCTAACAATTATAACAACAAGGTCAGAACTGGAAGTAATGGCAAGGAAGAAGTAATCTACACTTCTTAGGTCATTAGAACTAGAACCTTGCCATTAGATGTAGTCTAAGAGTAGTTTTTAGCTCAGTCAATGGAGCATCCGCATAGGAACCAAAAGGTCCCGGGTACGACACTGGCCATGCCAACTCAGCGCATGGTAGCACAACTTTAATAAGTGCGGTAAAATAGGGAGCTGAAAGTAGAACGCCGCGTTCCACCTCAGACACAAAAGCAATCTCCACGGTCAAGTGCTAGTGAAAAGGGGATAGACTCCCTTTCTGTCCGGATGATACGGACAATAGGCCACTCCGCCGATTTTACTTTTCTAGTTCTATACCTAGGACACCGCTTTTGGGGTGGGGTCTTACCGCTCTGCAGAAGATGCAGGCGGAATATTCTATGACACTCAAACAGAGTTGAATGCCGATAACGGACAGTGATTATAGACATGGATGTCAGGTGGCCTCTATTTGACTCGGACAGATGCTTCACTCTGATACTCAGTAATAATACGGATCCACATGTAAAAAAAAAAACGTCCAGACATTTTTGACAAGAACTATGGTAAGAAATAAATTAAAAAAATATATATCACAAGATTCAAAATTACTAGTACAGCATTTTTTCACGTCGTTTCCCTTGTTGAATTTTTTTTAAATACAGAACGTGTTTATTAAAAGTTTGGAACTAACATTTTTTTCTTCTTGGAAATCGCCCATGAGATATGAAATGTCGAACCAATACGACAATAACAACATAGCAGATTTATATATTTCAGCGTTTATATTTGATGTTTTTTATATATATATATATATATATATATATATATATATATATATATAAATGAAATCACCAGAGAAAAGCATTAATATACTTATAAACATATATACAAGATTATTAATATGTGTAGCTAAAATCTCTTTTTAATTTTGTGGCAATTATCATAGTCTGGATTTTGCACACACACACACATACACACCCATCCACACAAACACACATACACACACACACACGTGTGTGTGTGTGTGTGTGTGTGTGTGTGTGTGTACAAAGCTCTCACTAAATGGATAGAGCACTCTTAGCAGGTCTAAATTTTATATCAGTAAAAAGTCCCTTTCTTAAGCTTGGGGTGCTGACGTTCGAATTTCGATTCCGGTATGACGCAGCCTGCAAGTTTAGCTGCTCTGATGTGTCATCATACGGCGAAACAGTACTATAAATGGATGACTCCCCACCACGGATGCGTTGAGCACTCTAGAAAGGAAAGTTTTCCATCACCATATTCCTTCTATAGTCAGTTGTTGGGTTAGATTTTACGGCATGTTAACCCTTGGGTCATTTTATGCCGAAGACGTTTGATTCATTCTTGTTGGGTATTCAGTTTTTTTAGATCATTTTTTAAATTCACATTTTAATCTTTTAGACCTATAGATGAGACCCTAATATATATTATCTCTCCGGGGGGGGGGGGAGAATTGGGAGTAATGACAATGAAGTGTACTCCACACACCTCAGAGCTCCAGAATTTGAATCTCACCTTAAGATATATTTTAACATCATACCTAGCACACTAAAACCCTTAGTCACTGTTTTCTAGCACATGAATGATAAAAAGGGTCGAGGTGCCATTAGAACTATAGGATCAGAACAATCATATAGTAGCTAGGGATTGATGTGACTAGCCCAAATTAGGTTCATGATACTTGATGAGATGACTTGGTCCGAGTTCCGTGAGCACCACATGTGTCTCCGTTGCTCTGTCAATGGTTATCTACCCAAGCTGTGTTTTCATTTATGTTATGACCTGATTAAGGGTCAATAAATAATAACTCAACACGGGGATAAAAAAGGGAACAGATGTATTCAGTAATATGTCAATGTACAATTGAGGAAGGTTTCCTTGTTACAGCATACACGAAGAACATGTATCTGCTACTTCTTACTTGAGTAGCTTTGCTCTGTTAATATATACCCTTTTGGTAAGTCCATGTTCGTGTCATAGGAGAGTCACCTACAATAATTTAATATTTTTTGTTGTCAACGGAGGGTTTGTTTGTCTTTTCAGTTGTGAACACCTGACAAGCTGTTCTGACCAACGCCTAACCAATCCAACGAGAAGGCACCGACAAAAGTTGCATCAATCCAACTTCTGTTGATCTTAGAAAACACAGCGTGGGATACAGAATCATTTAGAGAGGCACTTGTGACTGGCATATGTAGTCAAGAAACTAAGCCTATGTCACCTCATCATGTACTGTGAGTTGCATAGGGCCACAATGCGATTCATTTGAAATATTCTGGACACTTGCTGTGTAATAACACTGTCCACTGATAGGTCCAGCGGAATCAATGGGAAGGCGTGACCCGAGTGATTCAAGATAGACCAAGAATTCAGTATGGTTTTCCTCGGAGATTCGGCTGCTAATTGACAGGTGGAACATGTGCGTGCCAGTTCCTCCAAACGCTTATCTATGTTTGGCCAATTGTTGCATGCTAGGGCCTTCATAGGGCCTTCATAGGGCTTATAGCTTGCTGAAGATAATTGAATTGCTTGAGAACTATGCCATGTAATGAAGATAGTACAATCACGCGCTCAGCAAAAAGAAGACATCCATCGACTTCTGACAATGAAGATGGAAGCTGAAAGAATGGTTAAATTATTTTTCTTTGTAGACATTTGTCCATTTGTACGATGGAAGCACATCACCTTTTGTAGCTCTGGATCAGAAGCTGTGACTTAGGTGTAGAAGTGACTTGTAATGCAAACACTGAAGTGATTTCTGAAGTTTACCTTCTTCTTTCTTTCTTTCTTTCTTTCTTTCTTTCTTTATTTCCCCTATTGGCCTAAACAGTGTCTCTAGCTAAGCCTGAGCTTTCTAGCGCTCTTTCTATCCTCTTCTGATGGACGAATTCTAGAGCGATCTACGATGAGAATAAATTTTCTACTGGCAAACAAGAAAACGCCTGGTGTTCGACTTATTTGCCAAAAGTTACCATTGACAGTAAAAGAGTGGAAAAACAAAAAGTGGCTTATTAAGGGATGACGGTATAACATTTGTTTGTCGTGTATACTTTTTATTGCAAGGTATTTTCTGTATTTTTTGTCTACCATGTTTATCAAATATAAAACCAACGTATTTGATTTGTTTCCGGAAAGAAACATACTTTTCAGCTTTAACACGGAATCTCCATTGTTGGATTCGGCAGAAAACGGAAAGTAATGCTGCAAAAGTTAATCCTCGGTGCAGCTGCAACGTTGATATCATCAATGAATGCTGCAACTACTGTAAATCTGATCAGCATGGCATCCATTGTTTGCTGGAATATGGTTGGTGCCAGTTTGAGCCCAACTATTAGATGGTTGAATTTGAATAAACCCTTGCGGATGTTGATAGAAAG
>CM042137.1:5474266-5476766 GCA_023376005.1 Doryteuthis pealeii
GTTTTTGTTTTTTTAGGAAGTAGACGTGTCTCCCAGATGACAATTTGTTTTTGCTTCTGATAGTTAACTTGTGTTAAATAAAGACGTCTGAAAATATCTAAATCTTTGTGTTTGTTACTATAAACGAACACAGAGATGAAGAAGTCTTAAGAAGTCTCAAGGGAGGGGACCAGAAGAACAGGAGAACCATCCAGATGGAGAACATCAGCCAGTATGGAAGAGTCCACATTGTAGGGTAGACAAGCTAACCAAGAAGTACAATATGATAAGAAGAAGGAAAGAGTTCAGCAACATAAATAGCATTTTCTTGGAAACTCTGATAAGACGCACCTTGAATTTCATAATAGAATAATTAATCAGGCACTTTATTTAAAATGTTACACGATGACATTTTCGGGTGATCTACAAAAGAGTTACGCTGTGAACATTTCTTGTACGTTTTCAACTATATTGAGATCCTACTGCATGATCAGGTTTCCTAAAGTCTTTCATATATGTATATATCAACCCCATCCGTTCAAATAGTATGTGACCCGAGGTCATATTTTAAGCGGGGTATTGCGGGTTCGAGTTCAGAGATTTTCTTCTGTAAGACTTTTTGCTTAACTATGGTTGTAGAGTCCAGTTTGTCCTGCTATTTACACATAGTTGGACGGATATAATAGATGGATGCATACAATCCACAGAGGTATTAGCACTAAATGAAATGCAAACGGTCTTGTCCAGGATTCGAACTTGTCTCACCGTGTCCATTTCCTACGACAATAACCATTACACCACGTGCCTAAATGTTGTATTATATGAAAAGTAATTAATTCATAACTTTATTTAAAGTAATAAGATTATATTTTTAGATTCCTGTTTACTACCTACAAAAACTTACCTTACTTACTATCCTGTACGCTTTCGATCGTATTGAGACTGGCACGTTTTGGTTTAATCATCAATGAAAACAAATATGATTTTGTTATGTCTAAATTATTGAGCTTGTTGGGTAATGTGATCGACGAACACGGGATCAGGCCAGTCCTAGAAACAATAATAGCAATACAACAATTTCCACAACCAACATCACTAAGAAAACTACAGAAATATCTCGGTATGATTATTACTGTGTATTTATTCCAAGTTGTTCCATAATCTTGACCCACTCACAAAAATGCAACAGAAACAAAAAAAAGAATAACACAAAAATAACAATAGAAGGAGAAGCGCGAACTGAATTTCACGATACTAAGAAAGCGTTAGAGAAAGAGTTTAGAATGTATTGCCAATCAATGTTAATCCTCATGTGATTAAATCTTTATTTTTACCCAGTATTTTTTCCACTTTTAACCGTGCAATCTTTAAACTCATGTATTCCTACAGTTAAAAAAAATCTCCGTTTCTGCTTCTATATTAACTCTGTAATCAATTATTTCCGTACTGCTCTGATAACTTCTACTTCATAATGATTGAACATCTTCTGTATCCTACCCACTCTGTGCAGTGCTCCATAATTTTCGAACAGAAACCAATACTGGTCGCAACTGTCAATTTTCGATTAATTTGTTCAGTTTTTGGACGTTATCGTAGCCCATGATCCCGGAGGTCAACAATCTTTTCACATTCGAAACCGGATGGCTTTGGCCTCATTCCCACACTGTGTTAATTTGACACCATTTTTAAACAACAATAGAAACCGATGAGGTGATCTTTGACCTCTCTATATCGCATAATTTGGCAAGGAAAATGTTGATTGATTAAGATTTATTTTGAATCACTCAACACCTAATAACTGCAAAACCATCTACGATAAAATAATGTTTATAAAATGACGAATAAAAAAACAAACAAACAAGATGGTTATTAAATTTGTCCAGACAAGTAATCAGCCAGACTGAGAGAGTCTATCCCCATTTCACTAGTGCTAGACCAAAGAGATTGTATAGGCTTACCACTCACAGTATCCAAAACAGTCTTCTTTATGCTGGTGAGGGGGTAACTATAATACTAGTTGGATTTGTGTGGCTAATCCAGTCTGTTTCTCGTTTGCATTGGCAGTTTAGGTGTTGATAGTTATTTTTTTGGTTACTTTGTTTTTTGTAGCATATCAACACTTTTGGGGTGATTTACTGTCGAATGAGGTCATTATTAATATTCACAACCAGTGAATCTAGTGCTTGACTGAGTGACCGACAGCAACGGGTCAATCACGGAGCTTTCGCTACGTGTACGAGAAACGGGCACATGGCAGCGTTGAGGATTTTGATTTTAACAGAGGGATTATATGGCTATATGGTCGTTAATCTGTCGATAGTATTTCGTGTTTTATTATGTATATAAGCGTCGCTTTCAAACTTCTTTTCGCCCTGTCGACTGGGACAGAAGAAAACACCGACTGCACTTCGGCATAGGGGTAAAATGTAATAGTTGACTGGAGTTCGAACTGGCTTACTGCGATTCTGCAGACCAGCAACTACGCCACGAGGAATTCCCATGGAATGAATTTACTTCGAAA
>CM042137.1:5479266-5494266 GCA_023376005.1 Doryteuthis pealeii
ATATTTTCTAAGCTTGGAAACCAAGTATTGACAGTTATTATATAAAGCTATTATTAGTTACACAACTAGTTAGAAAATTAATCTGAATGAAACGGGTAAGTCCGACTTATTTATTGAATATAAGACCACTTGGATTCATAGTTTCATTATGCTTTCATGAAAAAAAAACAAAACATTTTTCATAAACTTGTCATCAAATATATATATATATATTATATTATATATATATATATATATATATATATATATATATATATATCAACCCCTCGCTCCAGAAGGCGTGACATATTCTGAAGCGGAATTTAACAAATTTGAAAATCAGAGTCTTCCTTCTCCAAGATTGTTTGCTTTAAAAAAAAGCCAGAATTGATTTCGTTTTAAGACGATAATACATCAGTCTCCCTCATATATATATATATATATATATATATATATATATATATATATCACATATATATATCACAGATTTCTTTTTCCATCACAGTCTAAATTCCGACGATGACGACAATGACGACGAGCTGCCCTCTCTGTGGTGTCCTGTGCCGAGCCGTGTGGACACTGCCTTCTCTGCTGGACGACATCACACATCCGCCTTTCTAAAATACCTCGTAAATGATCATGCTGGTTGGATCAAAAACGGTATGTCCTAAAAGGAGTAAAGTATAAAATGTTTTGTATAATCTGTTATTCGAGTAGAGCCATTGCAATTCATTGGATGAGGATATCGAGAACATTATCAGCTGCAGCACAATCAATGTAGAAAGTGAATATGAATTACTTAGTGGAGAAGAGTGGTCAAAGTTGTTGTTACGATATACAATGGAATGTGTTGGTTTATTCTGACCTCCAATCTTTGGGTGGTGCGCCCAATATAGCAAATATCGCATAACTTTTTTCATTTACACTATCTTAAGATTGGTTTTAGAAAGGCGATGTGTGAGAGAGTGTCGTCCCGAGCAGAACGGCAGTGTCCACACGGCTCGGCACAGGGACACCACAGAGAAGGACAGCTACATCCAAAAATCCTAATTCCCTCATATGGTCGTATCAGTATCATTAACAGGTTAATTTCGCCAGGATTTCCCGTGCTGTATCGTGGCTGAAGCAGTAGGTTTCTGACTATCCTGCTGAAGTCCCGGTTTCGATTTCTGCCGGAGGGAAATCGTTAATACATCGCTGATGAGACTTAATAAAGTTGAAACAATCTGTACGATGTTCTACACACAGAATAATTCTTCTATAATTATCGAATTTTATGCGATATACGCATTGTAATTGCCTTCAAGGAAATATAAATAACAATAATATATATATATATATATATATATATAATATATTATATATATATATATATATATATATATATATATATATATATATATATATATAGCATTTGCTGACTTTGGAGCAGCCTCAAATATCATGGATAACTGACTGGGTGTATTGCTGAGAAGAGGAAGAATCAAATCCTCTAGAATGAAGGAAAGTTGTGGAAATTAACAGTTAGATCTGGTTTGAAAAAACTAACAAGGAATAGAATAATGATATGTACTTGTAAAAATGAAATACTTTTGATAAACATGAATATAGCAATTTCACTGGGTGTGTACGTAAGTTTATATTTTATTATATTAAAGAAACCGTACATTAACATTTACATTTTCTATCGAATCTAATGTTCACGTAGCCCGTCCCAATGACTGGAAACGCTATACTTTCTCAATGTTTATCAAATTGCTTAACTAAATCAATGGCTTCTCATGTTTAGTTTTATTTACAAGATATTTAATAATAATGATTAATAATTCATATATATATATATATATATATATATATATATATATATATAATTATATATATATATATATATATATATATATATATATATAGAGAGAGAGAGAGAGAGAGAGAGAGAGAAGAGAGAGAGGTAGACAGAAAAAGACAGAAAGAACTAGCGAGTCGGATAAAAGTAACTTTTCGATTTCTTTTGTTTTTAACATTAGAAAAACGAGGCAGGAATTTTAACTAGAAAATTATTTCTAAATTAGCAAATTTTGAATACATCATTTACTGTGGAAATTTTCATACATTACATTCTTAACTTATTGGCAGCTATATATTTTCAAAAATAGGAAACTGAATTTTTCTATCCTTACACATATACACACATACACGCATGCACGCGCGTGCACAAATTCAGGCGCACACCTACATACATACATACACACATATGTACAGGTGCGTGGTTAGGCCTCCCATCGTGGTGCAATGTTTAGCAAGCTAATCTCGCAACCCATTACAACAGAATAGTGAGTTCCTTCTTCGCTGGATGCTCCATACTTGCGACCTTGTGTCATATCTCTTCTTATGAAAAAACAGTTAAATACCTACATACAGGTGCGTTATCTAAAGATTATCGTCTTTTTTATCTGATTGTGTTTGCCTTTTGCACTAATGTTCTTGGGAAAGGCATGCATCCACATCTTCTCACCCAGCTATGAGTAAATAGTAGGATAGACTAGGCTCTTTATCCTTGCAATACAGATCACCCGAAGAGGTTTGTGTTGTATATTGAAGATATTTAAAAGAAGGTGAAAACGGAAATAGGGTCTTCCAGTTAGATCGAGGCAGGGAAAAGACGAAAAGTAACAAAGGACATTTTCCGGGTAAAGCGAACAAAGAAGGATGGGTAACAATAAGTTCGGAAATAGATTTGTCCGCTGATAAAGATAACAAAATAAAACGCGTAGGCGTTTGATATATATAAAAGGAAGTCAGGGACCCCAGGTCAGTTGGAGAGTCAGACAGCGGACGGCGAACAGAGCACAAGGAACGACCGTCGACACGGTCCGTCGTGGCCAAGGGCGGTGAGACGCCACCAGCCCCCTTTACCTCACCATCCCAGCAGTAGTAGTAGTCATCGTCACCGCTCGCCACCCACCACCCGAGGGAGAGAAATAAAATCAACTCCTACTATACCCATGTGTTGTGGTTTCTTAAGTCTGACTACATACTTTGCCACGTGATATACATACCCACAACATATACTATCTACACGATTCAGCAACGTGAATTGGAATCAGCTATACAACATTTGTAGCTAAAATATGTGTGTCCCAAATGAGAAGATATTCTGATTCTATAATATATTCTGTAAGTTTGTGTTTGTATGAATGCAATTTCTGATCCGCTTTATTTCTTTACTTATATAGCAGCGAGTTGTTTACGTGAGGCGAATTATTTATTTGTTTAAAGAGTATCGGTATTTCTTTAAGATGCTGATATCTGTAAGTTCATGTGTGTGTATATATGTGCGTGTGTATGTGTGTCTGTTTATGTGTGTAATTTGTAAATCCATCAAATTTCTTGTTTCTAATTCAACATATTTAGAAGTATTTACGTTACAGTAGCCACCGATCTAGATAAAATTACAACAGGGTAATTGTTAAATTGGTAATTGTGTTGATGTAATCCAAGGTATTACCACACTTTCTGTGAGATAAAAGTGTCCCGTTTTCAAGGTTAAATGTGACATCTAAAAAAAGCACCTTCTTAAAATTGGTTGTAAACTGGTTGTCGAAAACTGCTTACTTAAAAATATTATGTTTACTTTGTTTGGGTTGTTTGTTTTCAGATCGTTTAATGGCAAACTAAGTCATTTTCATAAGCAAAAGTGTCAGATTGCGTACAGTACCTGCTGTTGCTTAGCTGGTCAGCCAATCAAGTATTGAACAGGCTCATCGCCACTTAATACTGATCAATTAACAGGAACTGGTGCTTTCAGCGCGAGATGACTATAATTCTTATGCAGGTAATATTAATCAATCTACCTTTATATTTTCTACGGAACAAAACTTTTCCATCTCTATAAAGACATTTATCATATTTATTTATAATTTTGCTTAATCCCGAAAGTGTGCAAATGCTTATCAATTCCTTCTTTGAGGTATTAGAATTATTATATATATATATATATATATATATATTATATATATATATATATATATAATCAATAGTAATATTATAGATTTGGAACTCATAACTTAAAGTTTCATGTTATGCAATCATCAGATGAGTCAAATGGTTGAGATCTTTAAAACCAGTAGTCAAATGGTTGAGATTTTTTTTTTAAAGTTATGAGTCCAAATCCATAATATTACTATTGATTAAAAATCTTCTCTGCTTTATTAGCATTGAACACCTTTTCATGCCAATACTTTTCTCATTTTCTCATTCATTCTCTATTCATTATATATATATATATATATATATATACCTGCCACCAACCTGGTTCGGGATTTGAACTCGTGTCGCCGTGTACTTTTCCTACAATGATAATGATTACACCACGGGCATCTCAAACTTGAAGTTAACGGGGATTGGTAACAGACAGTTTCGCACCTATGCGACTTTCTAAGTGGTTGTTTTTATTTTATTTCCCTTATATACTTTTTATATATATATTTTTGTATTCCCTTATGTGTGGTGCTTTGTGGGAAAGGGTGAATCGTTTTGTACTTCTGTTAATGCTGGAAATATTGGCTTATCGTTTGGGATTTGATTGGCGGGGTCTGCAGACCTGCTGTTTTACGTTAACGTTGTTCGTTTTTTTCTTTCTTTTAATTTATTACAGTGTAAGAGTCCAACACGTTTGCAATACATCAGGGGGACTCCATCTTTCTGTAGTTATCTGTCCAATGCACTTTCAACAAGCATGATGTGGCGATCGAAATCACTATTCAGTAGTAATGGATCTTTAATGATTAGCTTGTAAATATTACACCACAATTAGACACCCTTCCCTTTATGTATATTAAAACATTATTATAATAATGAAGTGTGAATTTTAAGTAGTACCTTCATTATACATTTAAACATAATACAAGTCGCTTGGTTTTACTTTCTCTGCATTTGTGTTAAGGAACTAATTCCTCCGATAACAACATTCACTGATTTAAGAATGAAAATAGATTTTTAAAAGAATCGATTTACTTCGGCTAGCACTTAATAACTAGTTATATATTTCTTCTTTATTTTCTGGAGGGATATTCATTTATAATTCCATTAGTACTAACATAGCACCAAATATTGGAATCATGTTGCCTTTTATTCTCTTGAATCTTTACAAAATATCAACATTTTCATGCTGTGGAAAAATTGGATTTTCCAAACAAAGGCATCGTCTATTAAATATTTCTCTTCCTTCCTATTTTCATTTTTCTAAGACTTATCTCTGTTGTGTATAAGCTTATTAGCGTTGGTGGGGAATAGAGTGACAAATATGATACATTACAATTTTGCTTCTATGAAGCGAAATTAACTCGCTTTTTTTAATCAATTCAAAAAATAACAATGCCTGGTAATATATTGCGCCGAAATATCAGGTCTCTTATTTGCTATCAAATCAACCAAATAATATCGTCTACATGTAACATAAAGAGATATGAGTGTAACACTGACGTATAAATTAGCACGGAAAGTTTTTAGCAAAAATATGCGTTAGATGAGAATGGAAAAGTTTAAGAATGAATATTCATAAAGCCACATAGATTTGTTACTATTGGACGAGCTATGAGACGTGGCGAAGTGGGAGAGATGAGGATTGAGAGGTGAGCATGTTGAGTGAGTTTTGAATTAAGAGTTGAAAGAGCCAGACTTTCTCTCGGCAATTGTGACTTGAGGAAAATAAAAATCTCATGAGAAAAAGAAGTGGCCTTGTGTTATTACTAAAAACTCAAAATGGCACAAGGCAAGATGCCCCCAGCACCTCAAGCTGGTTTCCAAACTCTAAGCATCCAGGAATTGTCAGCCAACTCCAGCAGCAAACGGATTCAAGCCTCTCCGATATACAGGGTGTCCACAAAGTCTGGGTACATGGGAATTAACACATACTTTTAAAGCAAAACAATTTTATTTAATTATAATGTTAATAAATGATATTTTCAATATGATTTCCGTAATTTTCAATGCATAACTTGATGCACCTTGCTAAATTCAGGTGAACTTGATTAAATAAGTCTACATTGTCATCAATTTCAGAGCACTGGCAGGTAATGCATTCTCCCATGTCGTTTTAATCTTTATTGAGTAAACTTTCTCTTTAAACATACACCAGAAAAAGAAGTCAAGGAGAGAAAGGTCTGATGAACGAGGGGACCATTCCACATGACCACTTCTTCCAATCCATTGAGGAAAAGTGTCATTCAGCCAATTTCTAACAGCTGTGACAAAATCGACAGGGGCCCCATCCTGCTGAAACTAATTTGAGGCATTCATTTGTCTCTCAACATGTTTAAATAAGTCTCACCCATTACATCTTCATCAAAGAAGAAGGGTCCTAGCACATGATCTTTTCACAAACCACACCACACCATCACCTTTTTGCTGCCCTGCTGTTTGAATGGATTCGTCCAATGTGGATTACCTTTTGACCAGGATCAAATATTCTGTCTGTTGACTTCATCATTTACATAAAACGTAGCTTCATCATTGAACACATTTTTTGTAAAATTGATATTTTCATCCAATTTATCTAAAAACCATTCGCACATCTGCATTCGTCTATCGGGTCGTCTTCATTTAAGTGATGCAATATCTGTAGCTTGTATAGATGAAACTTCTCCTTCTTGTGAATGGTTGAGTTTGAAACACCCAACTCCGTGGATGTCTGACGAAGTGATTTCTTTGGATAGCAGAAATCTTGGCCATGACAGCCTCTTTCGTTTCATCTGAAGTCTTGGTATCCAAGACACTGCCTGTTTCTTTAAACTTCTTGATCAATTTCCCAACGGTAGTAAAATAAATAGGTTTCCTATAAAGGTGTCGAAGGTTAAATTCTTCCGCAATTTTGCGATAAGACCATCCCTCTCGTCCACTTAAGAGTACTAACTTGATTCTTTCTTCTTCTTTAGACAAATCCATCATTCGATCTGGGTAGAAAAAATAACATAAATAATTTAGAAAAGTAAAGTATTTTTTATTTAATTTAAACAAAAGTAAAAAATGAAAATTATTATTTCTTATATTTAATTGTTTATGTTATGATTTTATTTACTGCTAAATTACCATATCTGCCTTCTCGGAAAAATAACATAAATAAATGCAATAGTGAAATCTCCACGTACCCAGACTTTGTGGACACCCTGTAGTACCGGTCCAGAGATAAGTATATGACTATTATTTCTATTACAAACACGTCATCGCTACATTCCGACATAAGACCCGTAACGTAACTAATGTTGACACGTCATCTCTCCATTCCGACAATGAGAGCGTAACAGAATATGCATACAAAGCTTTACAGTTCTCCTTTTCATTGCAAATTTACCAAAAGAAACAAGATGAATCTTCGTGAGTATCTTACTTAAGTTCTTGCTATTGTCATATATTAGATGAAGTGGCTTCTTGCTAAGGTATTTTGTTCATGCAATTTCTCATTTTATCCGCGGTTTTGTTTTTTACTTTTTCTGTGATTAACGCCCAAGCTCAGAAATAAATAATTTCTACTTTTTACCAATAAAGATTTTTAAGATAAAATCAGCGATGCTAGGAATTCGTATTGAATAATTTCCTGACACCAACGTCTGGAACACTGACGGTTGGAAATGTAGAATAATTCGACTGCGCCTCTGCAATGGGGTAAAATTCTTTCAAATGGGGCCACTTGTTAGCAGTGGGTAGTAACCTGTGATGATTAAGGACAAAGTCCTGGTGGCTGAGCAGTCCAAGATTGCAACACTCCACTTTGGTCCGTTCTTAGGCTAGACTGGCGGTAGGAGATGCCCTTGTTGTTGCATAGCCCAGGCAACAAAATCGTACATGTCATATACTGGCATCTTCAAACTCACGCTACTCTGACTCGTATACGTTGCTGTTATACAGCGGAGATCGTTTCTGACCCCTAGACGATGTATCTAGTGGTCGCTTAAATGAATCACAAGGCATGCTCTATGTAGTAGGAGATTTTGACTTTATTTCTCTCATCTCGGTTGTACGTGGTGGATGTGAGTGGCGGGCGTTGACAATGGGGCACTACTACTGCTGGTGTGGTGGAAGGTGGTGAGCGCGCCTCACTGCTCGCTAGCAGCGCTCGACCGTGTTCAACGGTCCTCAGTCCGCTCTGTTCGCCGTCTCTCTGGGGTCTGCTCTCTGGGTGGACTGGCAACCGCTTAAGTATTGACCGCTCACGCATTTTAATCTTCTCTTTGTCCCTCAGCCGGAAGTCCTTACTTATCTTTCCAGTTTCTTTGTTCAATTTTCCGCTTGTATAGAGGAAGTCCTTTGTCACACCAGACCCTCTGTCTACCTTAGCCATTGTCTTCTCAGTTCAATTTTCCTTTGTCTTTTCGAACTTCCCGCGCAAAACAAACTGAACAATAGTCAATCTGCAACATTGTGTCATATCCTACCCGTGATGAACGAATGAGATAATGTTAAGGCGTCCTATCATGATGTATTGACTAGAAAGCTAGTCTCGCTGATCCATTACTACAGAATGTTGAGTTCGATCCTTGTTGGATGCCCTATTCTAGCGAACTTGTGACACATCTAAACTGTTAGTATATGAAAGGGCGTCCTGTCTTAGTGTAATGATTGTCCAGCTAGTCTCGCAGATCCATTAATTGTGAATATCGTGTTTGATCCTCGCTATATATCCCATAATAGTGATCTTGTGTCACATCCTTCCCGGGGGGGGATGACTGATGAATAGTCATCATCGGGGTAGCTTGAAGTCGAATCAGCCAGACTGTGATGGAGTATATACCCTTTTCACTAGTGCTAGACCAAGGAGAGGTTTTTGCGTCTGAGGTGGAGCGCCAAACCTACCACCAGCTCCTTACTTTACCGCACAAATCCCCGTGCTACTCATACGCTGAGTTGGCGAGGGCCAATATTGAACCAGGAACCTTTGATTCCTAGTCGGACTGAGATAATTGTTTATTTACACGATTCAAATATTAATGTCATTTCTTTAAAATAATTTATTATGTATACGTTTAATGGGATTTCTTCTTTTAGACGAAAACGTACTAAACATTTTAAAATTATTTAAATGTTATTATTGACAGCTATCTTGATTTATGTAAGTAAAGTAAGTAAAGTCGTCGGGGCGGCTTATGTCGGTATCAGCCATGCAGCGAGGGAGTCTATCCCTTTTCACTAGCGCTAGACCAAGGAGAATATTTTTAGCATCTGAGGTGGAGCGCCACACCTACCATCAGCTCCTTAATTTACCGCAAAGATCCCTGTGCTACGCATACGCTGAGTTGGCGAGGGTGGGTATCGAACTAGGAACCTTGTGGTTTCTAGCCGAACGCTCTACGTCACCCAAAGTATTATGTATTTACAACGAATGACAGAGTTAGCACAACCAATGATAGAGTAAGCTGTTTGACCACGTACAAATCAGCTTACATCTTTTCTATCGTTTATTTCTTAGAGAGAAAATAAAAGAGCTACGGGATTTGTTCAGAAAGTATCAAGTCGTTTTGAATATCTCGAAACAATGATGCATCCTTGAGGTATATGGCACAATTAGAGATAATATGACAGTGAACACATAGGCAGATACTATTCCGGGAAGTGAGACCCAATGTGTGAGAACGTGTACTGTATGAGAACATGATATTCACAATGAACGGGCTGTTGGATTTCTTCCCGTTTTGTGCAAGGATTTGAAAAAATATGTGTTCAGCCCTCAGTACACTTTAGATCTGTCTCTCTGTGCCGTCGGCGTATTTCAAAAGCGAAAAAAAAAAAAAAAAAAAAAAAACGCCGTTAAAACACCAAGGGCGAGATTCAGGAGAGTTTGGTGGCATTTGAAGGCAAACCTAAAAGAAAAAAAAACAGTTAAACAATTTTAAAAAGCGATCGTGTGCTTTCATTCCAGAATGCCACCTCTCGCCTTGAAAGAGTCTATCATATATACAATAACTAATGCATATTCATAAGGATATCTCAACATTATTAAATTAAGTACTTTACTCAAAACTGCTCCTATTATACGCTATGAAATGGATAATAATTTTTTGTTGGCACAAAAATTATATAGTTTCATGTACTTTTAATACTAGGGGTAGTCTCCATGGCGAAATAACTTATGTTCTGGATTTCGATATCGTAGCAATCAAGGAAATCCAGTTGTGTTATGACGTTCCATTTCAGATTAATACCCTTGGAAAAATATTAACCCTCTTATCCTATTGGTTCAATAGTATCACTACTGTCCTTGTACAAGGACGCTTTTGGCATCAAATAACCAACGAAGGTCGTTACGCTATTAAAGAACTCATCCTAATAATATTACGGTCAAGTCACCCTGAAAGCACCGGTTCCCATTAGATCAACGCAGTTAAGCAGCAATGAGTCGATTGAATACTTATTTGAGTGACTACTTAAGCAGCAAGAAATCCTGTAAGAAACCTGAGTCCTTTGCTTATCAGAAATATTTCGGTATTAAATTACCCGAAAATCGTTGATATGACGTAAAAGAAAAGAGAACAACCAGTCATCCTAATATTAATAACTGTATGGTTTCAAGTAATTATTTTTATCTAATAATAATCATTTGTAAACACATACTTTTATGGTTTGAAATATTCCTCTCTGATACTAATGTGGTTTCAAGATGATTGATTGATATGATTTTAACTTCAAAATTATGGCTAAAATTGAAAAAGAAATTATATACGGTAAGTTTGATGAAAACCCGCCAGAATCGGCCTGTTTCTACTATGTATTAGCGCTTATTAAAAACCCGAAAAACTTACGTAGAAACACTTAAAACTAGAAAATATTGTTCGAACTGTTGTTTATAGCAATTTTATATAATGTCGCACTATAAGTAATAAGTGTTAAGCTCAAAATCTTCGGGAAAATTAAAAAATATATATATATTGAATTTTCAAGAGCGCACGTCTAACGCCAAACTTTTCGCTATGTATTAGTGCTTATTAAAAGAATCTACAATCATTCAAATTAAATAATATAAAATTGGAACTGTTGTTTTCAGCAATTCAATATAGAATCGAACTGTATCTGTAGTATCGCACGTGAAAATTTTGTTTATTTTTAATGTGTAGACGTTATTTATTTATTTATTAAATAGCCGTATACGTTCTGGACAAAACTCACAAAACTTTTGAAGAACATAATACACACGTTGTATATAAGAAAGACTTTATTTCTCGGAGTTCACAAAGTTGTTCGCTGTTTTCCTCAGAATGCCATTAATAAGCACGTACTAGTATTATATTTGTGCAGAGTTAACCAGTGATTCAAACCTGAGTGAATCTTCACGTGATCAGTGTTAAGTAGGATATCGCGTGTTTATACCCTTCCTGTTATCACCAATAATAAATTGAAAAAAAAAAGGTGTTTGCCTCTGTGTTTTATAATTGTTTAGGTAGATGGTTTTCAAAGTTTGTCGTGGGATATTATCAATTAAATTATATTGAAGTTTAACTGAAACTGTGGATTATTCTATTGATAGAATATAGTTGTATCTTAATACAGCACAAGACAAAAGAGGTAAAAAGTGTTGGGTCAATACCGAAAGAGAGAAAGATGTGTTTTGAAATGAGAATCCAAATATTATATTTGTGCTCGATCGAGCTGGAAATGACACACTGTTCATTCTTTACAACAGTTTTCTACTGAAATGAATTCAAAGTTTTCCTTCTATACTTGCTGATTTACCAAAGCTTGATAAGCCTAAACTGCCCAACTACTTATCCATTGCCGGGTCGAAAAGTGATGGATACATGCCTTTTACAAGGGAATAGGCATGAAGTGAAACATAGCTTCACCCAGGATTTGAACTCGTTCCCAGATTCCATTTTCTACAACAATAATCTTATAAGAATTATCAGTGTTTCACCTCGTAGCCAAAACCCGTTAGGTTATCCAAAAGATGGTAAACTAATAAAGAATATTCGAAGGGAAATGGAGAAGTGAATTAATATAACTAGTACAAAAATAAAAACGGCCTCCGGGCGATGTAAAATAGATTTTTGAAACATATTGCCTGAGGGGTGGGAGTAAAAAATTCAATGTCAGCGAGTTTGTACCCTAAGTAAGTAAAATCATCAAATTCATTAAGGATTAAAAAAAAACAATTTGAAATGTAAATTTTAAATATATATAAAATAAAACAAACTATATATAGATATATAATACCAGTCATGTATTTATTAAAACTTGTTTTAAAAAAACAATGAGGACTGTCTAATGTTGCATGTTCAAATTTTGAGTGTATTTATTGAATAAATGCATTCAAAATTTTATTCTATGTTATGACGATTTTGGGAAATGTGACGTAAGCAGTAACATAATTTTTGTTACAGACACAAACCGGAAGCGAATCTCATTATTAATTGATATCACATTTAATTATGCAATAACTTAAAGGAAATGTATTTCCTGTCCCAAACCACAAAAGAGTCACAAGGTGTTCGAGGATAATGAAGAAAGGTTTAAACAACAAAGAGCTGGAAACCACTTACTGTTTCTCAGGAGGTAACAAAGACAATCGTTAGGATAATAATGAACGGAGAATATTCAAGGTGGTTTCTTTCTTTTTTTCCTTTTCTGTTATTTCTTTGTTCAGTCAACCTCGATTTAATGCCTAATCAATCCTTGTAGAAGAACAGTAGTGATACTGTTTAACCCATAAGTGGGGATGAGGTGGTCCATGCCTTCCCCAAGGGTAATAATATGGAAATTAATGTAATACTGCGACTAGAGTTCGAACTTGCTTACTACAATGTCACAGTCGCGCACTAGTTATCACGCCACGGTAACTATCTCCACCCGAGCCTGAATCTGAGGCATAAACAAAAAACAAAGTGAGGAAAATAGCCCCAACTTTGTGTGTACATATTTCATTTCACATTTCAAGTGATAAATGCAATAATAACTTTATTATTACTGATATATCTTTAACAAAAAAATAACAAAAAAATAGATAGAGAAAAAAGAGAGTGAGCGGGAGAATGAGAGAGAGAGAGAGAGAGAGAGAGAGGGGAGGGATAAAGAGAAATAGGAGTAGAGGAGGAGAGAGTGAAAAAATGATAAAAAGAGAGACGGGGAGAGAGAGAGTAACCGAATGGGTGTGAGAGAGATGTGAGGGTGAGTGAGATAGAGAAAATAAAAAGAGTGGGAGTGGGAATGGGAGAGGAAACAGAGTGAGGAGAGGGAAGAAAAAAGGACAGAGAGATAGAGAGAGAAATATAGGGTTGAAGAAGAGAGAGTGAAAAAATGAGGAGAGGTGAGAGAGTAACCGAATGAGTGTGAGAGAGATGTGAGGGTGAGTGAGATAGAGAAAAGAAAAAGAGTGGGAGTGGAAGAGGGAAATAGAGTTAGGGAGAGAGAAGAAAAAGGACAGAGAGAGAGATAAGAGATATATATAGATAGACAGAGAGAGAGAGAGAGAGGAGAGAGAGAGAGAGAGAGAGACAGGGGAGAGTGTGATAACAAATTATAGTAAATTTCCTTTCGTCTAAAATTATAGTTATTTCCATAATGTTGTAGTTGTTATCATTAATAATCCATTAGGGAAAATGAAGATAATTTCTCAAGTCATGCAATTTTATAACACTTTGTTGGGCGTCAAATTCATGAAGCCTTAGAGAGAAAAAATAACCAATAGTGATATTTAAAATTTACTAATGTTTGCTTTGTTTGGCACACAGGTTTCAGTTTGTGCTTCCTACTGTTCCTCAATATTCCCTCATCTACTCACCAAACTATAACTATCAGCGTTTAAATTTAGTGATCAAGCAGGAACTGTGGTTTAAAAGTGGTTTAAGCAAAACTTATAATTCAAATCTATCTCTGTCTCTGTCTCTGTCTCTGGTTTCCCTTCTCTCTCTCTTTCTCTCTCTCTCTCTCTCTCTCTATATATATATATATATATATATATATATGAGGTAAGATAAAAGGAAAAATGGACAAAAATAATGACTCAAACAAGTAGAAGTAAGAGAGTAATATTTCGTCCTTCTGACGCGAAGAACTGATGTTCTTCGCGTAAAAAAACTGTTCTTCTTAGCATTGGTTGAGCAACCAGTCTAGAAGTAAAAGTTTTTTTCCGCATATAAATTGTCTGACTGGGTTCTTTAGTCTTTGTTAGACAACGCCTCAAGAAGAAGAAAAACTCTTTTTGAACAGCCGTAAGTCCGCTTAAAAAATCTCCTCCTCTTACATCCTACCCGTGTTGGAGGGGTTGGGTAAATGTTACTTAATGAATAGGAATAGACTATCAATTTTTGTAATGGAGTGTAGTTAGGATCATCAAGAGTTTGGCAGAAAAGTTTTGAACTCAAGTTGACCGGAACGGCGTTCTGATTGGCTTAGGAAGTCATGTGACCAGGTGACACCTTGGAAAAGTTGTTAGAGTTAAAGTAGAGTCAAACAGATAATCCTTGTGAGCAGACGCGACTTGCGTCTTTTGCTGATTCTGCTGTACGCACATTGTTAAGATCTTCCGAGGGAAAGGAAGAAAAAAGTGATTACGCGAATTAAGTGTCCACGTTCCTGATTTAATAAGTATCAAGATCGAACCAAGACCTAGGGCGAGAGTTGACGACGAGATACAACACCTGATGAAGGAGAAGATGCGACAGTTAGAAGAAAACATTAGAAGACATTTGAAAAAGTCGCAAGTTAATAAGACATATTTTCATAAACACATTTAACACCCTAATGGATTACGTCAATAATTCTAGTCATGATTCTTTGAGTGAATGGGGATAATACAGAGAATTCGTATTCAAAAAATAAAGAGCGTAAATTCCATCTTTTCTACTCGTTATTTTCGTATAATCATATACATGTGTCCATACTATTAGTTTTAGATTGGAACACATTGATCTCTATAACAATGTGCAAATGATTTATATTAGGTTGGGATACTTTAAATCATATAACAGTGTGCAAATTATTTGCATTAGATAGGAATAATTTAAATCATATACTTTTGTATATAAGCTTGTAGGAAGC